>CM059998.1:41624565-42089344 GCA_030463065.1 Aphidoletes aphidimyza
TAATGAATGAGCATTCACCGAGTAAAGAATATCGATTCGAAGTGCAGGCTTCTGATAGAGAGACAGAGGTAGAAAGATGGATAGACAGTAAGAGAGAAAGAAAACGAACGAACAGGGAGAATAAGTGAGAGAAAGAGAGAGAAATGAGGAAAATGATTGACATTAATTAGCCATAATTGATATTAGCCAAAACATTTACAACAACAACAACAACACAGCCAATTGGCGATATGTAACTGAGAGCAAGTATGTGCGCAATGAACTGAACTGATTGATAACGAGGCGAATGTTTGGTGAATATATTCCCCTCTGTGGCTCGTTCAAAACCGATTTCAATTGTTGATGTTAAAAAATTGGTTTTGGTTTTGGTTTTTTTTTTAAATTTTTGTGATACCACTTGCAATAAAGCTCAATCCAATAACAATCTAATGTAAAGCGTGCCCTATGAATTGAATTTGGAGATGTTTGTTTCTTTGGTTTTTGTGTACAGTACACACTTGAACCCGTATAGAGAGTATAAAATACACAATACAATATTGGTGTTGAATGTGAATTTTCAATGAAATTTGTTTTTTTTTTCTCCTTTCCAGTTAAATGGTGATCAGATTGCGACAACACGCGCAGGTCAAAATGTTGGCCGCTACAAATATGATCGCGAACGGAAATTGGGCCATCGTCGTGTGGGTGACGGTGGTGAAATTACATACAAGAAAATCCAGTCGTCACATATTATGGGATCGATTCAGCTAGGAATTCAGCATACGGTACGTATAAATATATTTTGTGTGGCACACATCATTCGTCAGCTGCAATTTTTAATTAAATTTTAATCAACGATTTATTTGTGGTTGGTTTTGTTTGCTGTTTTTAAATGAACAGGTTGGTAGTTTGGCATCAAAACCAAAACGTGACTTGCTGATGAATGACTTTTGGGAATTGGAAACGATATCATTTCCACCGGAAGGTTCATCGTTAACGCCTGCCCATCATTATGCCGAATTTAGATTTAAAATCTATGCGCCAATTGCATTTCGATACTTTCGTGGACTGTTTGGCATTCAACCGGATGATTTTATGGTAAGTGAATTTTGACTAAAATGATTCATCATTTCGGTTTCAGTTGCATTTATGCATCAGTGCACAATACACACTCGAACCGCATCCTTATATTCGCACAAATTATAATTTTGGTTTAAATCGGTGTAACGCTAATTCGAAAATTCCATCAAATCCATTTTTAGATGTCGATGTGTTCGGCACCGTTACGTGAGCTATCCAATCCCGGTGCATCTGGTTCAATATTCTATTTGACCGATGACGATGAATTCATTATAAAAACTGTACAACACAAAGAGGGTGAATTTTTGCAAAAACTATTGCCCGGCTACTACATGAATTTAAATCAAAATCCACGTACACTTTTACCCAAATTCTTCGGGTTATACTGTTTTCAGTGCAATAGTAAAAATGTCCGTTTAATTGTAATGAATAATTTGCTGCCATCGTACGTAAAATTGCACCTAAAATATGATTTGAAAGGTTCTACATATAAGAGAAAGGTCAGTTGAATTGTCAAGGCCAAATGGCCATGCCCATTTATTTATTTTTTTTTTTTTTGTGATTGCGTCATTTAAATTAACTTCGGGGGATTTCGTATTTTTCAGGCTAATAAACAAGAACGTAGCAAATCATCGCCAACATACAAAGATTTGGATTTTATGGAACAACATCCGAATGGTATCCTGTTGGAGGCGGACACCTATAATGCGTTGGTGAAGACGATACAGCGTGATTGTCGTGTATTGGAATCGTTCAAAATTATGGACTATTCACTGCTTGTTGGTGTACATAATTTAGATTTAGCAATAAAAGAAAAACAGGAAGAACAAAATCGACCACCGCCCACGATACCCGAACGAACCATTTCACAAGAGGATGAATCCGATCTTGAAGATGCGCCCGAAGCGGATCAATTTATTGCACATGAACGTCATCAAGAGGAACGTGAACGGCATGGTGCCGCAGCAGCTGCTGCTGCGATAGCATTGAATCGAAGCAAATCGATCAATCGCCAGCGATTGGTCGCTCATTCAACGGCAATGGAAAGTATACAAGCTGATAGTGAACCAATCGATGTGCAAGATGATGTTCCGTAAGTGAATTTTTTTTTTTTTTTGCCATTTGATTTGCTACAAACAACAACAACAACAACAAAAAAACAAGAGAGTAAAAAAAAAAACCAAGTCAACCACTACCACCATCAAAGCCATGAATGTTACTATAAAACGGGGTTTTTGTTTTTCTACAATTTATTTAACAGACCTGGTGGAATTCCAGCCCGCAGTGAGAAAGGCGAACGACTTCTATTATTCATCGGTATAATTGATATATTACAATCGTATCGTTTGAAGAAAAAACTGGAGCATACGTTCAAAAGTATTATTCACGATGGGGTAAGTTGTTGACAAAACACTTGATATTTCTTTATATTGTTGTTAAATTGATAATCATCGAATGACACCATAAATCAAAGTCTAGTGTATGCAAACATTAATGTTCGGTTTTCGTTTTGTTGCTACCAAAAATTCCTTAGGAAACGGTATCCGTGTGTCGACCATCATTTTACGCTCAGCGATTTCAGGATTTCATGGCCAAAACAGTTTTTAAGAAAACTCCATCGCGTAAGTTTCCAATTGTACCTAACTCTTGACATTTAGCTCAGGCAGGTGTTAAAACAGACAGTAAATACTTACGAAAGTACATTTTTGAAAGACAACGGGATTTTTAACATCTGTTATTTAACAAACACCAATAAATTCAATTCAATTTCAATTCAATACAATAAAGCTAAAGAAGACAAAACAGATTGCAATCGACATTGGTTAAAATCGTAGTGAAATGTACATGTTATACAGATTAATATATTTGCGACCAAAATTGTAATTATTATATTCACATTTGAACAATCCCAAATAGTGAACAATCAACAATGTACACATTGTTAAGACGGCTCTCAATCATATTTGCAGCTAACGTCTAGGGAGACTTATCTCATACGAATGCGTACTATTCAAAATACATTCGCACAAATTCATACCAATCCGAGGAATAAACATATACACACATTCTGAGGCATTGATACGAACTCGGTTCACATTTACACTCAGTTTATTGTCACAGCACTTTTAGAGCAAATTTCATGAAAATTATTACTGAATCGAATTTTGAGCCATTTTTGATACGGATGGCTCTGCAGAAAAGAAAAAAAAACGAAAAAAAAATCCCATTGTGTTCAGTGTTCAATATTCGTGCGTATTCGTGAATTCAGACTAATATTCGTGTATATTATGTGCCAAACATGCATTCGACGGAGATAAATCCCCTTAGCCTAATGTAATAAGAAAATTGCAATATTTGATTGATTCACATGTTTTAAATCAACACCATTTTACGAGAAAAAAAAAATGCTCTCTATTTAGTCCATTTTCCATTTTTCAATCGATAAAGAAAACAAATTTCGTCATCGTATAAATTTATTCACGTCATTGCAATACTACACATATACATAATATATAATATATGTGTGCAATTAGACAAAATGTATTTCAGCTAAAAATCATTCCGGTTAAAAATGTTTAAAAAACATTTCAATTGGATTTGATAATCACAAATTAATATTTGCGAATTTATCCAATTGAAATCCATGCCGCTATATTCATTCGTATTTTTCTCGCTGAATTTGTTTAAAAAAAAAAAAAAAAAAAAAAAACACAACAAAAACACAAAAACGTTAAGAATCCGATATATTTGATAGAAAAAGAAAAAAATCATTAAAAAAAAAACATAAATCAAACCGATTGTTTGCTCTTTTTTGTAAATCAAAAATGCTAAAATTTTGCTTATTTTTTTCGTTACTTTTTTCTATTTTCATCGAATACACACATTTACACAATTATTCATAAACATGAATACATCCAAAAACCAAACAAACCCCACGAAACATTCTTACTGAAACGGCTATCGAATTCCATATACAATTCGAAACAAACTCACACACTTACAAAACATATAAAACCAAAACAAAAACAAAAAATCGTTTTGCCAAATCAAAAAAAAAAAAACAAACAAACAAACAAAACAAAACAAATATAGTGGATCTTCCGGAGATAAAAGGGAATCATAGAAAGTTCCGTACTTTAGTTACCAGCTACATAGGTAATCAAATTGTGTTTCTTTGATGAATAACTTTATTGATATAATCGAACGGCTTGTGGCTTGAGCTTGTCCAGTCTCTATTTTCCTTTCTCTCTCTCTATCTCTCAATGGCCTTCGCTTTCGATGGCATCGTGCATTTTGAACATGCAATCCATTTTTTGTGTCTGTATTTTATTAACGTTGTTTGAGTTCATATATTAAACGATGCCAAGGTTTTGCTGCTTTTCATTCCAATAAAAAAAAAAATCCGCAAAAATTTGAATTGTATATTCTCTAGAGGGAATAAATACACATCTAGTGTCCATTTGTTTGCCCAAAATCGAGATATACGATATTCTGCATTCGAATGCTACTACTGCTGCTGCTGTTGAAATCTTTGTTTTTTTTTCCCACCCCCAAATTCAGTTTTGTGCGTTATACCATGACATATGGAAATGTACAGCATTAGCATCGAACATTCAAACAACACAGTACCAAATTAAATGTTAACATGATCAATATGACACAGGTCGAAAGTGCTTGCGAAAATATTTTACTGCTTCCATGTCACAAGTCGTTTTTATTCACAAAGTAAATAAAAAAAAATACAACCATTTACGAGTTTTCATTTTCGTTTGGTTTTTCTCGTTTCGTTTTTGTTGCCCCCCATTCTTACTTCATTTTCTTTTTATTGACTTTTATTGATTTCATTAAATAGAATAAACCAATTTTTTTCGTGTGTTTGTGTGTGTGATTTTATTTTTCTTTTAACAAACACCCCATTTTCACAATGATTTCGTTTTGATTCCGTTTCAATATTTAAGAAAAAAAAATAATATATTTTTGTATAAAAAGCCAATTTAGTTCTTCTGTTTCGGTGAAACTTTCAGTACATTTTATCATTTGTTGATTTAAAAAACAAAAAAAAACAAACAAATTCCTCTAAAAAAGTGAGTGAGCTTAAGCATACTTACACATTTTAAGAGCGATCACTCGTTTTATTTTACCCCATTCGGACGTTCATTTCATTAATTTTCTGACTAAATCCAATTTTATGATTTCAATATTTTGTCAATTTATGCTTTACCGTTCGTTCAGCTTCATCTTTGGTTGCTTTTTTTTTGTTTTGTTTTGTTTACAAATTAATCGTCTGCATCGCATGTTTTATTTGTTTTATTTTTGCAAATTTATTGATGTGTAGCCGCATGAATTCATTCAAACTAAAAATTTGTGTGATTTTTTTGTTGTTGTTGTACATTTTGAGAATATTTCAATTAAATATTTCAACCTCGAGAATGCCATTTTGCATTTTTATTTTATTTTATTTTTTTTTTTTTTTTTTTGTCAACATTTCAGTGATGTTCATGAAATGTGAAATATTGTTTGAAAAAAATAGTTTGAATATGAAATTGTCATACATTTGCACCAATACACGAGCACACAACAAATCCTGAATAATTGTAAATAATTGTTGCGCTAGAAAAACCAATTCCTATTATATTGATATGTGTGTCGGTGTGTGTGCGTGTGTGTGTGTTTGATTTAAAACAAAACATAAAATATGTACATGTTATCATTGTAATACGTTAACGCAATTCATACTGTCATATTTTGAATGTGCTGATGTAATTAAAATCATTCATTTTGTTGTATTCTAATAAATTGTAATTAATGGCACCTTTTTGTTGAAGATATTTGTAAATAAATGCATTAGTAACTGCCGATGGAGCGATTTGGTTTGCCGAATAAAGAAACAAAAAAAAACACGCATTTTCAGGAAAAATCTTCACAGAGTTGAATTAATTTAGTTGATGGAGTTTTAACACATAAAAAGCTGGAGATTGATTACATTTTATTTTCTTCATCAAAAGTACCAAAAACCGAGTTCCTATTGAAAATCTAGTGGCAATAGCTACTGTGATGTTTTTGTGGTGAACAAATTCAATTGCAACCTCATTCACAACAAGGAATCTAAAGTAGCAATTTTCCGGTTTTTCTATACTTCCATCAGATTTTCACTCCGTTTTTTATTTTTTTTTTCTTGGAGAAAAGAAATTCATCTGTCACTTTTTATGAGATATACTTTAAATCGACTAGACCGACATCATGCTTGCCATCGACGTATTTTTTTTTTATTTCTCTCTCGTATTTTAGATGCCTGAAATTGCTTCTTAAACTAAGTTTTAACAACTCAAGAGATTGACACATGACTGATATATAAGCCAAAATGTTGTGTAGCTTTCTATTTATCACAGCAGCTATAAAAACAAACTAATGTTGCTCGAAAAAAGCAGATACATGCGAGTGATAAAATAAATACAATCATGAGAAATATGCTAAATATGTTGAATAAATGAATTGATGTAGTGTTTTGTTTATGCTAGTTGCCAATAAAGTTAAAATTTTCAAGGTTTAGCTGTTAAAGAAGAAAGAACGAAAGAAAAACAAGATAGTTTCAACCCCAAATCAATGTATATACTAACTTAGTGTGGTAGCAAAGCTTAAAGAAAACTACAGTCAATTAAGCCATATTTATAAATAAGGAGCAAAATCAAAACAATCACAATTACTAAAATATCTCAATAAACGAGACAAATCTTCGCAACAAACAGAAAATATATACGATAAATGTTCAATCAAAAAAAAAAAACAAAAAAAACCAACAAACAAAAAATTATTCAATGTTTTTATTTTGCATGTTATCATTGCTTCTTGTCCAACTGGCACTTCACATTGTTGCTATTTGTGTCATGCATCGTCCCATCACAACCCATTTTCTCGACGTGACAACATTGATTTTATTTCCGCTTTCCACTCACAGCCACACATTTACATTTTGTTATGTATTTTTCTTTTTCTTTTTGTCTGTTTGCATTCGCTTTTGCTTTTCATCAATTGACGCACCCAATTCAATCCATATCACATGTTATGTATTCATTGTGTAGAATGAAAATAAAATCCAAAGATGATAAGTCTGGATCATATGCTATATGTTCATTGTTCATTTGAATAAATATTTTAAAATGTTGTATAAAATGGCTTAGATTGGTTTTGAGCATACAAATAACGGGTTAACAACACACACCTCCCCAAAAAAAAAAAAAAAAATTTAAAAAAATTAAAATGTTTTTTTTCTATCTTGAGTAAATTTAACGAAATATTGAATTTTATTATTGTATGAAAATAACTATTCAGCTCAATTTAAGCTGCTCAATAAATATGAAAAGCTTCTTGTTTTGCACTTATCCACATATTTGAAATGTGCTGGTGTATATTTGAAAAGTTAGCTTTAAACGTTCACCGCAATCGCAAACATTGCGTACATTGCAAACGTTCGTCCTTCATTATTGCTCGTTTTGGATTTGCCAATATTATACCCCGTTTTGAAACGAATCGAAGAGAAAAACGTGACTTTTCTTTGAAATATTTGTTCGGCTTTTCTTCGTCAAGTCAACACATCGTTTGGCTTGAAATTGCCAACTTCCAATAATATCCACGGACAACGAACGATGAACACGAAACTAATTGCCTTTCATCAAAAATCAAGCATCAAGTTTAGTCGGCATTGTTTCCGAATAAAGTTTGGATACTTCCCATCGAACACACACAGACACACACACACACACACACACACACACACATACACTTGAGATGTGCGTGTGATAGCGGCAGTACAACACGTGCTTATTCAATGAAAAACTTTGTCATTGACCGTGTGGTAGAAGTTTCAATGTGATACAAAACAACTACAAACTGTCTGATAGTCATGGCTTTGTTGCAATTTCATTACAACTATTAGTATATACAAAATAATGTTTGTGCCGTTTTTTTTCCAGTTGCACTGCAAATTTAACACGCACTGTGTGTCATTTATGGGAGGTGTTATGTGAATATAAATTTGTGTAAAGAACCAACAACAACAACAAAAAAAATGAAAAAAAAACCAAACAAGCATATACATTTTGTTTATGTGTTAAATTGAATTATTTTTGCTGTGCCATTTTCTTGTGTGTAGCTTTCTCATTTATGTTTTCACCTAAAATCCACCCAAAATATAGCGTTCAAATGTGAGCTTTTTCAGTTCGGTTGATTATTTTAAACATTTTGTGATTTATTACATTTTATTATAAGCTTTGGTTTTCAACGTTTTCCGTTCTTCTTTTGATTTTCTGCTTTGGTTTTTTCAATTTCAACATTTAATTAAATGTTTTCCTTTACAACAAACAAAAAAAAAACATTATTCTTTTTATGCATTGGTTTGGCCGATCAACTGATTTTCACAATAAATATGCAACAAACTATTTTATCTTTTCCACCACCCTCCCCCCAAAAAAAAAAAAATCTAGCTCTCAAACATTCACCATCCAAAAGAAAAAGTCTTTCGAAAGCCGCCCAGCGCTCCACTGAAAATGAATCCGAAACTCATCGTAAGTACAATGAAACAAACTAAATAACAACAAACCGAAAAAAAAAATCAATACACAGCCAAGAATTTAAGCTTGAATTGTAGCAACGAAAACGCACAATACGACAAAACTTGCACACAAACAGAAATGAACCGATTTGAATCAGCTGTGAATTTTCTGTTCTTTTTATTCCTTTTGACCCACAAAATAAAAGTGTTTCTGCAATATTGTGAAAATGCATTTTTTCTGTTCTTCTCTTTTTCTCTCGTTAACGATTTCGTGATGTAGCTGTAGCTGGAACCTCTCACCATCATCATCACCATCATGCAACCAGTTCAGTTTCGAAACCGGGTGAGTGTTTTTTGTTTTTTTTTTTTTTTTTTTTAAATGTTTCAACTAACTTTGATGAGATTTTATTTGTTGTTTGTTGTATTGTACTGTTTGTTTCGAAAGTACGAAATTTTCCCCCATCTCATAGAGAAATAACCTTCAATTATATTTCAATCTTCACATAACCTTTCTCCCATATTTTGTATTCGTTTTTGGTTTTTTTTTTTGGTTGAATTTTGTTTTCTTTTCTCCATTCGCGTTTCACAATTTTCCGTTAAATAAGTCGATTACATATTTCCAAATGTGTGAGATCCATAGCTACACCCATATTAACCAATATAAATATTTACTTTCTTCTAATTTTCATGCTGCGCGCTTTAAATGGATGTATTGTGTAAACCAATCAATTTTTTTTTTGAACATTTTAAAAAAATGGGATGAAATCACTACCACACACACACACACACACACACACACACACACACACAAAAACCAATTCCACTCATCATGTACACTCAACATATGTTGATCGGTTATTTATTCATTATTCTGTTTGTTTTCACATTGAATGTTGAATCATATGTTTTGTATGTTTGTGCCTTGACAAAAAATAAAAAATGTGCCTGTTTCATGTGATTTTGTGTTCGTCAACAAAAAACAATAACAATAATAACACAAAACACAAATATCAACAACACCGATCATTTTGAAAATAACTCTACGAAAAACACACAGATACACCAGTCACCGTTGCTTCTTCCTCAACTCAATCGACGCTATCTAAACCAATTGTAACCACAGCACCATCGTCTGTGGCACAGCAAAGTGCACAGCCCATTTCACAAACGATTCCACCGTTGAAACAAAAAACGGGCATTATTAAATCAAAAGTACCGCCACCAGTGCCGCCACGCGGTTCACCACGCGTTGATCGTCGAACGAGTGCCGGTTCATATAAATCGGTGGGCCAAAGTCCGCGTGCAACACCATCATCAGGTGAACAAAACTATTTGAATGATAAATATTTCGATACAATTCAACCGAATCCGAATATGATGTGCCGTTTATCACCACAAAATCTATACACAAAAGATGAACGTAACCATGTATCGCCACCGCGTACACCAATCTTTCATGATCGTTCACCGACATGCGTACGCGATTGGCTTGAAGTGAACGATTTTGCGGCCAGTGATTATGATGAAAGTGTGCTACAGTTTAAAATTACCGAACCCATCAAATCGGTGACAATTAAACCACGTAAACCGTTACCATTTCGAACGGCACACTTGCAACGTCAGTCAAGCTTTCGGGCATTTTCTTATAGCAGTGACACATCCGTGCGGTATAAAATTGAAAAATATGCCGAACACAATGAAATTCGGGCCAATCAATTGGTGATCAGCTCAAATAATGATGACACTGCTCACATCAGTGCAAATATTGTTAGCGATCGAATTAAATCGTACGATTTCAGTCAAAATGCAATCAACGATAAAAACAACAACAATAACAATAACAATAACAATAACAATAACGATAACAACAATAACAACCATAGCAATGCACTTCATACAATTAACCATCCCGAATCAATGGATATTGAAACGACCATTGAAAAAGGAATCATATTTAAATTACGAAAAACATTCGAGAATGCATCCCCAAAAAGTCAACCACCCCAAATCAAACCAAGAGCCACAAAACTCAAAGGAAATTCAACCATTCAAATACCACAAATTATGCTCAATGACAAATCTGATACCATTCTAAAAACATTAAAACGCAAACAAGCATCCGACATTGACGATAAACATGTTGATGAAAATTCAAACATCAAAAAAAGCGAACTCCTTAAATCTCATTCGAGCATTTTATCGGTGGAAAATATTAAATATTTAGATGCATTTAGCCTTGACGGCGAATTTGTATAAAAAAAAAAAAAAAAAAACAAATAATTAACTAGTTCAGAAGCAATAACAACAACAAGAACGCATCACATTTCATTCCACAAATTTGTTTCATTATGGACCTGTAATTAAAACAGTTTGTTTCACACACACACACACACACAGACACATACACAAAAACAAAAACAACAACAATAACATGCAATGAATCAACTCGCATCACTAGACTAGATGTGTCCTTTTTCATGGCTTCCGCACACTATCAACATCTTTCTCTCTATCTCTCTATCAATCTATCTCATATGATATTTGAATTCATTTTATGCTTTTGCCGTTTATGTTACGAAATATTGAATGTACAAAACCTAAAGAGCCAAACTGAAATTTCCATTGGCACAATAATAATAATATTACTACTCTAATCAAGAATGTAAATGTGCTTGCAATTAATATATACCGTTAAAATGCCTAACCACATGAATGTGTCCACCAAATCCATTTGCAATGTCTAACGTTTTGATGCAATGGGTTTATTTGTAAATTGTATGTTATATTTTTTTTTTTAAATTGTGGTCTTTTCTGCAAATTGTGTTATACAATTAAGTTGTGTATATTCAATATTATTGTATCTGATCATCGAACAACAACCTATATCACATGTAATCGCTAGGTACAGCACCTTCATGTTGTTCCACTCCACCACCCCCTTTTGATGACATTTCTGAAGGTAGCAGTAGCCATCATCGACACAGTGACGATCGTGGTAATGATCGTCGTTTGCAGGGCTCAGGGGGATCCACTTTACGAAGCACATACTATCGAGAGGATAATGTTAGGTGAGTACGTCATAGCGATAGGCATTGAAGTCATCACATTTGCGTTGCAAGTGTTTCTTATGTTAACACATTTAACTTTTCTTTTTCATTTAGTTATGGAATGCGAGCACGGTCAACTTGTAGTCTTAGGTGCTTAACATTTTTTTTTATTTGATTTTCATTTTTGTTTTTTTTTTAACATTTACATATAAATTTTTAAATTAATTTAATTTGAATTTTATGACAAAATTGAATATCGAGTGGATTACTGATCGATTTGGTGTGTTTTTTTTTTGTTGTTTTTTTGTATGTTTATGTTTGCAATTACAGCATATCAGAGATTCGATTAGAACCAAATTTAGCCGTTGATACATCAAGCGGCAGCCAGTATGGTTCACGTGGTGCACTTGCCTGGACACCACCGGCCTCAAATGAAGGTTCAACACCCACATGGACTGAAGGAACGCCAAGTTTTACCGAATCCAGTTCGAGCGGCGATATGGGTAAGACAAGCTCCAATTCGTGTGCTACACAATCAATACGATTGTGTATCGTGACATACCGATTCAGCGACTAAACGGGTTTTTTCCTGCATTCATCAAAAAGCATTTTCAGGTAATTCATCACCATTAAACACATACACATCAGCGTCGGATCGTCATAAGCCATCTGTTGAAGAATCACTGAATGCACTCACATCGGAAATGGTAAGCAGCCTTCAAATCAATCCTTCTAGCACCAAACCACCCTATACTAAACGATCAGTTACTAACCGAGGTAGTTGTAGTGGTCGAAATTCCATTTGTTGAGAAACGCGCACACACGTGTTTTTATTTTTACTCTTTTGAAGCATTTGCATTCAATTTCACACAAATGGCAACTAATTTCGACCGATTTGTTTTGTTTGGTTTCAATATGCAAAATTCGTATGACAATTTTTTTTTCAGTTTTGTTTTGTTTTTTTTTTTATGTATATTGTTTTGTTTATTGTTCAATGTAAATAACAAAATGCTGTTCACTGACTATCTCTGAATTTGTTGCTCGCCTGCAGCAGCTTATGTTCGTTGCGTCTATCACGGCTACTTCACCTTCACTTTCAAGTTGACGAAATGCAATTTTTCTTTCCAAATGTCGTTCTATATCAATAACGATACATTTCAGCTGCTTACTTGTGCTGTTCCCTTCGAACCTTTCTAAGTATCACATCGCTCTCATTTTATGCAATTTCATATATATTTTTTTTATACAAAAAAAAAAAACTATAAAAAAGTATACTTTTAATCAAATGTTTGAGTGTTTTAATTAACTGTGTTATTTTTCATCAGTTTCGAGTGGTAACAGTAGCGATTGATTTTTTTTTTTTTTTTAATTTTCACGTCTATTTGTTCATATTTATTTGCAATAATCGGCTTCTTTTTTGGTTTATTGGTCGACTCTACTCGATTTGTTTCTTCAAATTGTTTTGTCCATTTTTCGTTTTTTTTTTCTGCTTAACCTTCCAATGTGTGTACATTTGATTTGATTCCACACATTTTCGCTTACAATTTTCATTTCATTAATTTTCTGTGTTAATTTTCTTGCCCCCGTTAATTGTGTTCTCTTAAATTTGAATTTTTCTTTTCCTTCATTTTTGTTTTTTTTTTTTCAAATATAGAAAATTTCGACTATTGCTACTGCCACCAATAATAAAACCACACAACAAACTGAATCCCATTCACGTCAACCTTCTTCTTCTTCAGTTTCAGCGTTTAGTTCATTTTTTAAAATTCCGTTGAATATTTTCGAATGGTTTACAGCCACCCCTTCAACGACAAGTGAATCAAAACCTTAACGAAAAAAAAGGCCAAGTTCAAATGTTCAAATCATAACCAACCATCCATCCCATACCAAAATCCCTTCTTAACTAATTTTATGCCACAAAGACAAATTGAAAGTGAGGCGTGATATCGACACGGACATTGACCGAATGACCATGCATTTGAACAACAATGCAAAACGAACAAATTTACACCATAAAAAAATATTGAAAACAAAAACAATTGTGAATATTTAATTTAGATGAAATGACAACACAATCATCATCAATACAAACACACAAAAGAATTACTTATACAGTGTATGAAATTTGAATTATGCTTTCTGTTTTTCTCCATTTATTTTGTCGTGGAAATGTGTATACAATTTTTTTTTTTTTTTTTTTTTGTAATTTATTTATCGCATGCAAGTTATTGATTTGTCTGTTTTTATTTTTTCCAAAATAAAAATGGTGAATTTTTTCCCCTGAAAGAAATTTTCGGTTGATTTTGATGTTAGAATATTCAGAAATATTTCAATTTAAAAATATCCCAATCTTCGATCAATTACACTGTGCAACATTTCTCGGGTGATGATCATGGGCCCAAAACCGAACCAATACCAAATGAAAGTACTATTTTGTAGTAGTAAAACCCAGAAGGGATTTTTCGAGATTAGTTCGGATTTTTTTTTTTTTTTGAAACTCAGGGCTACACCTTTGCTTGAGATTGTAAAAGAAAATTCCAAGCCGGTCACGAATAGGCCTCTAAAAAGAGGTTCGTTTTTTTTTTTTTTGAAAAATCGTGCTGAGACCGTCACTATGTTATATCTTTGAACACTGCACAGAAGCGCCATCTCATGGCGAATTGTTCAGTACTATTGAAATACGCAGTGAATGAAATCCAAGACGTTCGAAATCCAAGATCTTAACACTGAGAAATTTGCCATGAGATGGCTTCGTTGTCGAACGTATTTAAAGAGCCGCATATAAATCTACATAAACAACATGGCTGAGACCGAAAATGTATCATTTTGAACTAATTTCGAAAAATCCATTTGGGGTTTTACTACTATTTTAATAGTACTTTCATTTGAAATTGGTCCTGTTTGGGCCCACGAAAGTGTGTTGCAATGTGTTAGTTTTTAATGCTATGTTAGTCGAATATTTCTTATTTTTCAAAACAAACAAACAAATGTTCATATTTGTTGCAGTTATTCAAAATCCAAAACAAAACAAAAAAACTATTCTTTTTTTTCTGATTTCATGCTGCATATCATTCAATCCCATAAACAAATCGAACGCTTTTACCACATGGAACAAAATTGTAATGCCAAAAATCATACATAAAAAAACACACACACACACACATTTTCTCACAAAAATTCGGATAAACCAACATTTTACGACATTAATTAAAACACAATTTTCGATTGAATAAATTAAATATGTATAGCAAAATCTACGATGTCAAGTTGATTACGATTATGATTAAATTTAACAAGGAGCAAAGCAACTTAAAAATGAAATGATCAAAGTCCAAAATTGATTACATTCAAATTATTAAAAAAAAAAAAAAAAACAATGAAAAAAATTTAAATCGCCTTATGCGCGACGATGCAAAATAAGTCAAAACCAAAAAGAAGAAGAAGAACAACAACAACAACAACAACAACAAAAACTGAACAATGTCCACCGTTTTTATGGGCCTTTGTGTATTATTAGAACAAAAATTAAATCTTTTGAAATGCTGTATTTCTGAGTGTTCCATTGAAATCAATTTAAAATCCATGTTACATAATGTTATATAAATACTGTAAAACAAACGAAACTATACAATCTAGCGCGCTTTTTTTTGTCTATCTGATGATTTTCTGTGTGCAAACTAACTGTTTGTTTCTTTTTAAACAAAAGACAGTTGAAGAAAAATTGACATTCGTAAATGGAACAGTGCAAACAAAAATTGCCCGACACTGAGAACACCACACTTTATGGGCTCAGGCGCAGTTCAATATTCGTTGTGTTCGTTTTGTAATTGCCACATTTTTGTTGAATTGGCATCCTCGATTCCCCCCCCACCGCTCACGATATTGCATCGGGAGAGGGAGTTAATCGTGAAGTCAGTGAGCTAGTTATGTCAATCAAATGAAAAATGTGCTTATCGCTGAAGCCAAGTGTTCATCATGTACCTAATTTTTAACGTTAGCTTAAAATGAAATCGAACGAGTAATTGTAATCAATGTTTTCAAAAAACAAAAAACAAAAAAACAAAACAAAAAAATCGGCACGTTTTCCATTCGATCGAAATAAACAAAAAAAAAAACAAAATCGACTTGAATCACATCTTTTTCGTCTTCATCGTGTCAATTTGTCAGTTGGTGCCAAGTTTATTACTGTGAATAACACAGACACTGACACACTCACACACACACACACGTACACATACATACACACCAAATGGCCTTGTTTATTTTAAAAATGAACGAACACCACTGAGACTCAGAGCAACATACGCTCAGCATGAATATTCATGAAATGAAATGAAATGCAACAGCCGCCCGCTACCCGCCCAAAATGTAGCCAATGTATAAAACGAATACAACGAACATTTTTCCAAATGGTTCCTTTGATTTCATCGCACTTAATTTATTTTTAATGAATATTATAAATGGTTAGCATTGACAAATTTAAACATGAATTTCGCTTAATGCCTTGCGGTTTGTAAGGAGCTTAGAGTAATGTTCTGTTCAATAAACACAGTAACATGAACCAACAGACAAAAGAAGAAACGAAACAAACAAAATCAAATGCTGATTTGTTGTTGTTGTTGATGTTTCTGATTATTGAGATAAGATTTAGATAAATGCGAGTGATGTGAACAATGGTGGTGCTTTCAAATATCCATAAGGGGGCATGCTTTTTATGGTCGTTGAAGAGCAATTTTCTTAAATGGTTTTCTATTCAACCATTATTATTTGAAAACCAAAACAAAACAACAAAAAAAAACAAAAGAAGAAATCAAAATTACATCTGCAAAATCGATTGGCTCTGACTGCTGCTCATCTCAATGGCTTTCACATGTTTCATTCTATCGAATAGCTTTCGATTCTACGATTAAATTTTTCGGTTTTCGTTTCTTTGTATTTTTTTTTTGGCACATAAAAACCGAACGCTTGGTCGTCGGACGGAAGAAAATGTCAACTAAATATTGAATTCATTTTTATATGAATGTGATACAATTTTTGATTTAAGTGATAAACAGAAGAAAATTCAAGAGAATAACATCCACATAGATAGATGATATTTGGATGTTTAGATATCTGTTTTATTATCTTCCGAAATTAAATGAAGAACATAAACAAAAAGCCGTAAGATGCAGTCACTGTAATCGTATTAAGCTAAATGAAATGCTGTTTGTATAATTATTTTTCTCTTGTATCTAAAATGTGTTTGGGCGACTGGATTCTTTTTGTTTTTTTCTTTTCTTAAAATCGCTCAAAAAACAAGAAAAAAAAAATCAAATGGCGATTGTTGTTCCGTTTTGTAAATTATCAGTAAGACCGCATTCAAGTTAATTATTAAATTTAAATGCAAAAGAAACGAAGAGCAAATTGGATGTTTTCAGTAAAGTAAAATGATACAACAACAACAACAAAAAAACAAGTATATCAAATACATGCATGTAAACATTATACATACTATACATAACGTTAATAAAATTATATGGGAAGAAAAAAAAAACAAGAAAGAAAAAGCAAACCAAATTTGGAATCCATGCCTTTGAGCTTTGGTTTTACAAATGAATTAATCAATGACCATTTGTCATAATAAAGCATATTCATCGACATTACAAATGAATGATGTCAAATCGGTAGCACCACGATCGCAATTGTAAATAATGTACATTTAAAAAAAAACAAACAAACAAACAATGATAACAAAACTAAATTCACACACCCCACACACACACACACACACAAATACACATTTTGCGAGTGGCGAAAAGTTCAAGAACAACAAAACAAAAAGGGATATAACAAATTAACACTACAAGCATATTATACAAATTAAGATCAAAGTTAATGAAAATTTAAACAAATACAACAACAACAACAACAACAACAACAAAAACCCACTACATTAATATTATTGAAGCGCTGCCAGCGCAGTGACTGTACGTCACCAGCATCAAGCGCTAGATAAATATTTAGCATAAAATATATTCGATTTATGTATATGGCAAACTGTCAACTAGATAAAATATATACATTTAGATAATAAAAAGTGTATGATTTTTTTTTTTTTTTTGGGGCGACAGCCGACCAAAGGCGTTCACACGCCTCAATATTAATTGATTGCGATGCAAATTGAACACATTCACATTTGAGCATAATTTACAGACCAAAATGTATTTTTTTTTTCATTTTTGTTGGCTAATTTATATTTCCGCGCGGGTAACATTTTATCTCTAGAGGCAATAACAGAAGCTCCAAAATGTTCAAATAAAAATGTGGACTTGATTATGCTTTATTATCACTTGAGGTAAATGTCAAACTCATTATCAAAACTATCAAAATGAAATCAAATCATACCAAAATTATGACCATTTCAATTTTCATTTCCAAATCCATCTGAATATTCTGGATGTCATCAGTTTAAAACAATTTGAATACAGTTGAAAAAAGACACCAACTAACATGTTTAAACAGACAGCAGTAGCTGATTCTGTTACTTAAAATCAATTACACAAATTGAAAAAAATCGTTCAGTTTTGTTTTTGGGCGAACATTTTTTTTTTTTTTTTTTTTTTTTGAACGGTAATCGATTTCAAAAAGTCATACATGAAAATTCAAAGCAATATTTGCTTCTAGTTTTGAAAGAGAGACAAAGCATTGTGTTCTACTATGTGGCAGTAGGCACATGTGTCAAATACGTTGAAATGCATGAAAAATCCATACAAAAACACACACACACTTACACATACATGAGGAAAAAAAAAGAACAACTGAAGACAACAACCAAAAACAAAAAAAATTGTATATTTAAATGTACCTAACATACAAAGTGAATATTTTGAGAGTAGATTAAAGGTTTAACAAAGAAGAATAACAACAAAATGAGAAAACAAAATTGATCAACTGAATCACATTTAAAGCAAGGACGGAAAATTATCGTCAAGCATTGTGCTGTTACAAGTGATACAAGTCCAAATATATTTAACAAGTAATTAAATAAAAAATTAAATACAAAGAACAAAAAAAAAAAACAAAAGAGAGAAAAGTTCTAAATGGTAATGGCATAACCGCAACATACGAAATAAGATTTAAACCAAGAAAAAACAAATATTGTTAATTTGATGATGTTTCACTAAGAATTAGACGTTAACATGAAACTTTTATTAGACCAACAATTGCACTCGCTCAAATCATTTCGGCCGGTAGCATGCAATTGCGATGTGTTTTTATTTTCAATCGCAATATTTTGTGCCAAATTTATTGCAAAAATCTCATTTTTACAAATCGGTGCAAATGCAATAGGATCATGTCAATTGACCTGAAGATTCATCTAGCAAACGCAATATAATTTATCACATAAATTATATAACAGCTATCAAATTAGATGCATTTGGCTAACACAAATCATAATGGATTTACACAAATCAAACTGGATATCTGTTCAACATTCAAATCGTTTCAAACAATACCCAACAACAAAAACGCACTAATCACATTTGCATCACATGCCAAATGATTTCGGTGAGTGTATGCAATCGGTTACATTGATAAATTATGAAATCAATCATCAATTCATTCAAATTCATTCTTAATATAAACGAAAACGAACACACACAAAAAAAAAACATTCTTTCTATATTTTAACACTCAATTAAAAAATTTGTTGCATTAAATTCGAAATGACAAAAAAGAAAAACTTAGTTCTACCTCAAAACAAACAAGTCACAAAAAAGAACAATTGTTTTCAATTTTCTTTTCTTCAACAATTTTTCTTGAAATTTCCAACCAATTATATAATTCTGCTTTAAAATTATAGGCAAACTTCAACCAACAACAACAACAACAACAAAAAAACCACTTCGTAGTCTACCCTTTGATTGTTTAAATTCGTTAACTAATTCTATCTCTTGCCGCTGTGCAATTAAAATGAACAAAACCCATTGGACAATATTTCCACAAATTCCAATGCATAAATTCATATAATTTTCTGATTTCATACATTTTTCGAAGGAAAATATTGTCGGAATTTTATTTGTTTTTCTAACAACATTCAATCGTTTGTCACTTGATTGGAATAAAATTTAATACAAAAGAAAAAAAAAAAAAACAAAAAAAAAACGGAAGATCATGAAATAATTTACACTAAAATGTTGCGACTAAGCTAAAAACTAAAACAAAACACTCTTCTAAAATGTGAATTCCGACATATCTCACAATCACTACAATTTAATGGACAAAATGCAAATGAATACAAATAACATTTAAAAGGACAAAACAAATATGGACATAAGTTTGAACTTAGTTCTAAGGCATACATTTCGGGTAGAACATAACAACCCAAAAAAAAAAAAAAAAAAATATGTTTGATTAAAGACGAAAATTGTTGATTTTTCGATGTTATTTGTTAAAATGAAATGATTAAAAAGAAAAAAAAAAACTAATTGTGTATCAGTTTGCTTGAAGTAAATACCAAAACAAAAACAAAACAAACAATTCTAATGAGAATGAATGAGCGAAAATAAATCACGTAGATAGACGATCTTAAGTAAAATTGAAACCATGGTTTGTAGCATCAACTCCCAATTCGAACAATCATTTGTTCGAAAAACAAACAATCAAAAACCAATTCTTGAAATTCAATAGGCTTTGGCAACTATCAATTCCTCCTTCAATTAATTTGATTTGCTCAATGCCATTTTTTTATTTTTCACTTCGATTTGCAAATGGTCTAACGCTTTTATCGCAGTTTCCACATTTTCATTTTGAAATTCGTCATATTCATAACAATACCAAACCAATTGTGTCAAATGTCGGACAGGTAAACTTGAAAAATTAAAAAAACAAATAAAATATGAAACATTCAAATGGGGGTGAATAATAACAAATGCGATGCATTGAAATTGAGTAATTTATATTTAAAACAGTTGGCTTTCTTTCATCTCAACACTGAAAAGCCAAATCAAGAGCGTACAAGAGAAATCAATCATGGTTCATTGAGTTCATTGACAATTTTACCCGTGATGTGTGTGTAGTCGCATCGATTCAAAATTCCAATTTCACAATAACAAATTGAGCTCGATTTGTAACTTGTTGGCATTCTGTATTGGACGTATTGTCAACGAACCACAACACCGAATGATCTGTACTCGTACTAGCTAAAGTGTAAATTACATTTAAAATGATGCAATTCAGAAAAGAAAACAAGCTTAAACAAAACAAATCAATATTTAATGAAAACAACAACAAACAAAAATACATGAAACATACACACGAAACATTTCAAAAATATGCAAAAACCAACAAACATACATAGCATTAATTGAAGATGAACGAACAAAAAAAAAAAACAAAAAAACAATGTCAAACAGTAAAATTTAAAGAAAAATGAAATTATGTATTCCCAATTAACCCCAAATAAATTAATTTGATTTCAGTCATCAAATTGAAGCGATTCTGTTTTGATTGTACCTCATTGCGGTGAAACCATTCAATTAAATATTTGATCGAGCTATAGCTGGGCACAAAACAATTTCCAATTTTCACTAACAATTGAACGGACATTAAATTTTTTTTTTTTTTTAATTCAATTCAAAATCTGCTGCTCTATTCATTTGTTTCTATGATATTAGGTCGTCAACTACCATTTTTGCCAATTGCGAGTAATATTTTATTAATTTTAGAGCATTTTTCAACAGAATTCCAACGAACGAACGTACATTTTGAAACAAAATACATTAAAATCTATAAGATCAATAAAATCTTACACAAAATTGACAAAAATGGGTAGTTGGGGTAAGCGATATCATAGAAAAAAAAAACAAATAAACAGAGTAGCAGATTTTGTTATAAATTTAAAACGTTTTTTTTTAATGTTTTTGTTTAATGTTTGTAGACTTTCAAATTTGTTCGTGCCACTCATAGGGCCCTTCTACGGCATATCGTGGCCGTAGATTGCATATTCACGTTTGTGTGTGTACGCTCACTCTTCGCTGTATGTCGCAGCACAGCGAGTGTGTTCACTAAATCGCTTCGGCATAGTAAACAGCTGAACGGATGTGTGAATTCACGGCAAAAATAGCGTGAACACACTCGTTGTGCTGCGACATACAGCAAAGAGTGAGCCGTACACGTGAATATGCAATCTACGGCTGTGATTTACCGTAGGAGGTTCATATGAGCAGCTATGTGTCGATCAGTGTTATTCACACACAAACACGCACACGGAACTGTTCCATCCGCAGTGCTTATAAACGAATAATTTGCATACTAACCAACAAAGTACCCAGTAACATCTAATCGCATTTAAGTTTAGCTGATGAATGCCATTCAATTTGGGATTATAAAATAATCTGATTGATTTGCAATCGGAGCGGATCTTTACTTCCAATGGCGGTGCCAAATTCAAAATCGCAAACATATTGATTTGATGGCAAAAGTGTAATTTTCAAGCACATCAACGCATGTGGTGGCCACACCAATGACCGCTCTGGTCATTTTATGTTTGCTTTTTCGTTTATTCAATGTGTTCGGGTTTCGGGGCTTTATACTTCATGCCGTTGATCATACGTTATGTGTTTGGAATGTAAGCTTTGTATACAAATTCCAGTCGCTGTTTTCTAGTCAAATAACCGTAGCAAAGGTAATGGCGATTTTGAATATGGGCCCGTTTTTTTTTTTTTTTTTTTTTTTTTTTTTTTTGTTGTTTGTTGCATGTTTTATTTTCAATATTTCTAAATAAAATTGCTAATTTTTATTCATTTTGTAAATATTCATTCAGACACACCTATAGAATATCATCGATATTGGTCGAGACGAGGTGTCATTACCAGGACTTATTTACCACATCAATGCAGCCAAACTGTGCAGTAGTGTGATTCACTGACATTTTCGCAATTCTGATTTTATATTATGTTCAGGCAGCACGACAAGACGAGACAGATGAAAAAACAAAAAACAAAAAACAAAAAACAAAATAAAAAGCAAATAAACCAAGAAACAACCATTTATCTCACTATTTTGATATTAAATTACAAGACAATATATGTGATTTTCTAATAGATCTAACTGTTAACAATTGAATTTCTCTAAAGCTTTTTATGCATGGAACACATTTTAGCAATTGATTGATAGCAAGACTTCTAAATGTTTAAATAAACTAAACAGAATACCAATTTATTTATGACAAAAAATTGAATAAACGTGACTTAAAACCAATGTGAAAATGGGTGTGTATTTATTATTCTTATTGTGCGTTCTTTTGCGTTGGTTCATTGTGCTCACATCCAATTTGAATAGAGCGCCATCATACAGCTATGCGTTTGTGATATCATGAACTAGCGTGAAGTTGTCCGATGTTGTCGAATGTCATTTTTGCATGGGAAAAATATGAAAGAGAGAGAGAGAGAGAGACAGAGAGCGCACAAAATGCAGAGCGAAATAATGGCAGCGAACAGGGAAAAAGAAGAGTGTGAGAGTGAATACGGTGAGACAGCGGCAAACAGGCGAAGAGAGCAACCACTCTCACTACAAATGTATGTAATCAGAAAGATGGTTTTTCGTAGTCCGCTACATTTGTGACGCTTCAAATAGTTTATTTCTTTATTTTTTTATCTTGTTAAAAAAAAAAAAAAAAAAATTACAAATCCATAAATGTTACTTGGTGTTGAGAATTGAACTATAATTTAAACAAATGTAAGTATTATATCATGTAACAATCAATGAACAAAGAATTTTTTTTCTTGTGTGTTTTTTTTTTTTTTGTTTTTTCTTCTGTTTTAAAACAGGCAACAACAGCACAGCATTTATTGGTTAAATTTCACTATTCGGTCGGTATGTTGAATTTTTTTCGTCGTGTTCATGCTGAAAACACACAAACACGGCCATCCGTATTTATTTTAGCATTTGTCAAAGGGAAATCACAGGAAAAATTCGCTAATTTTTTTATTGGTAGTTGTTTGTTTCTCTGTCGTTATCGTCAGCATTTCAGTTTATGGAATTTTATGTGCCAAAACAAGCGACCAATTTTATAAATGATTGTTGATTTGCTCGCCCTAAGAGCCCACAAAACGTATTAACAAAAATTTCATCGCCTGTCAAATTAGAATCGGCTTTTAGCAATGATTCGAATCAAAATGCCGATTATTGTCGATTAACAAATTTTGTGCTATTCAAATTATCTGATTATGTTATTCAGTCTAATGTGCATAAAAAGCGACCATTAAAATCTGATAATAATGGAAATTTCGTTGAAAAAAAACAAAAACAAAAAAAAAACAACATAAAATTGATTACGTTGAGTGTTTTAATTACATATTGTGCAATTTCAATTCGTAAATCTCATTCGTCACAATTTGATTCTTGAGTTTTCATATAAATATTTGCAAACAACATCAACAACGAAACGAAACGAAAAAAAAAAATGTTTTGAGCATAGATTCCAGCTTCCGTCACATGTCCATTAAATTGACTAATGAATGAAATAAAACTGTTTCGCTGAAAATTCGCTTGAATCTAATCTATTCTGGCAAATAATTGTGGTTAGTTTAAACGTACCTAGACAATTGTGTTGACGCTCTTTAATAAATATTAAAATCGATTTTCGGAATTGACAAAAAAAAAAAACAAAACAAAACAAAACAGAAAATCATTGCACCGATCAATTTATTAAATTGGAAAAAAAATCCATTTATTTGGTTGACAGTTTTAATTGATTGCCATAAAATGAATAACAAATCAAATGTGCAATAAAATATCAGACAATGCATTCATCTAGCGATGCAGGTAAAAGTGTGCAAGCAAAATGAAGCAGCTTAATTTGCATTTAATACATTAGACATTAGATGCTAGGCATAAGAATGTTTGTGTCGTCAAATCATTCAAATTGATAGCACTCATGTTATTCAATTTCATATCCGTTGATTTTTTCGGGGCCAATGTTTTAAGACGATGGAGTTTTTTTAAAAAAATAAACAAGTTTATTTGTGTGTGTGTGCTTTTTTTTTTCTCGAAGAAAAATCTCTTCACGAAAAACAACAACAATACCAAAAGAAGCGACGACAGCATTAAACAACGCTATGATTTTTGATTGGCGTTGCGTTTATTCAGAGTATGCAATGCAATTTTTTTTTCTTCGTATCATTCGTCGTTTATCCCATAGTTTTGGTTCATGTATAATGTATATTCAGTTTTTTTTTTTCCACCTTTGTGAGCACACCAAGCATTGCACCAACTTCATTCCGGTTGGCATCTTTCTACGTTTTGGTTAAGCTCGCCTGACAAGTGAATTATTTGTGAATATCATCGACGGAGCGGAGAACACAATTTTTCATTTCTCAATGCGATTTTTTTTTTCTGTCGTGTGTGTTTTTGCTCTCTCTGTTAGTGTGTGCTGTTCAGCTTAAATCTTTCTCTCGCTCTGTCGTTCACCGTGTTGAATTCCTCTCTCTGACTACTTTGCCGACTGGATCTATCTCTCTATCGTTCTGTTTCGCACTCTATCTCTCTCTCTCTCTCTCTCTCTCTCTCTCTCTCTCTCTCTCTCTCTCTCTCTCTCTCTCTCTCTCTCTCTCTCTCTCTCTCTCTCTCTCTCTCTCTCTCTCTCGATATAATAGTCACACGCAAATATACACATACACCTCTCTTTTAATTCACATTCACCGATAATATTCGGTCTATGGTTTAGTGTATCACAAAAATGAACATAAATATATATATTTTTTTAAATTAACTCATTGCCAACCAATTTTTTTTACGATTCTATTTTTTTGTCACTTTTTTTTTTTTTAATAACATTTGTTGCTGTTGAAACAATTAGTGTGTAGTGTAAAATAATACGAAAAAAAAAACAAATTTAAACAAATCAAGCATTGTGATTGTTTGCGTTGCTCAGAAATTCTAAAATCTCTTTCTCTTATTGCCATAACGTCAAAAATAAAAAAGAAATAATTTTTTGGTATGTTTTATGTGATTCTGGTTTCAAATAAAAAAAAAAATATATAAATAACATAACACACAAAATCGAAAAACAAATTTCTGAATGTGTAGTGTGCCATGCTTCCAATATGCCTGTATTAATGAACATGCAAAAATAACCTAATTATTCGTGTGTTGTGTGTGTTCGATGTGAAATAAATTCATATTAAATATAATTTGCCAATCAATTTTCTGCCATTGAATTTCATTTGATGCGGTATTTTTGATTTTTAATTTTTGTTTTTTGTGTGTATGTGTGTGTGTGTGTGTGTGTTGAATATGTCTCATCGACCAATTTAGTGACCATTTTTCGTTTCACTTTTCATTCCAATTCGATTGAGTTGTGCATTTTCTCTTAGTCATTGTTTCGTAAGGATATGACGGAAAGTCAAGTTTGAACAATTTTTTTTTTTTTGCGCAATAACTATCACGTCTTTGTTTATGCATTTCTCGAAAGTTATTATATCCCACAGTCGTTGACTAAATAGATGTCACACAAGCGCTGTACTTGTTGCTGTTGTTGCTTTTAATAATTTTCATTTTGAAAATTACCTCTGTGTTCGATTCACAAACAAACCAAAACAAAAAAAAAAAAAAAAAAAATGTCATTTTTGCCAAACATACAGAAACAAAGCAGACCGTCGAAATTAATGTTCTAAATTGTGTGTGTGTGTTTCTTTTTTTTCGTTAAGACTAATTTAGATTTGAAGTGAATTAAGGGGGAAGAAAAACTGGAATCAACGTTAATAGAAGTATCCACTCAACAGCGAGCACACACATTCTTGGTTAGTTTGACACTAGGGATTTTATCCGGATCTCGGCAAAATGGACAGTGAAAATCACAACGATTCCAGTAACCAGCGAGAAATACGGAATAACACAGTTGAAGCGATGGATACAGAAGAAGGTTAGTAATGCGGATGCACTTTTTGCATTTGTACACATTGGATGCGGTTCTTATGTGTCCGAAAAATTGTATTGAACCATGAGCAAAGTGATTCAAATGGCCGTGAACCTGCTGTGAGAAACAATCGATTGCATTCATTTCAATTGTGGACTTAATTCTCAATCTTTGCTCGTTCCGGTTGTTTGATTCACTTTTAAGATATATTATTATTGGATGGTGGTGTCTTGTTTGGCCATAACGTGAGAAACAATACGTGAAATAATAATTGTCAAATGTGTCGCATGTCCAATAATATTAATAAATTGCTCTCATTACACTTAAATCTATGTGTAAAATTTAACGCCCCAAAAACAAACACACAACCATTTTCAATAAAATCCAATCAAATAAATAAATAAATAAAAAAACATATATCAAATCGGATAACATAGTAACCAGTTCACCGAACGAAGTATTTCAACCAGTTTTGCCGCATGAGATACTTGATCAACAAACTGATAATTTAACAGAGCCCACAATGCCGATGATTCCAACAACGGTGAACGAAAACAGTTCCGAAGTCAATGACGTTCAAATGGAGGACGAAGAGATGCGATCGGAGGCAACATTCAGTTTTGTCGTTCAGGATTTTAGTAAAATGAAAGACTCCATACTGTCGCCGCCATGCTACGTGCGAAACCTGCCCTGGAAAATAATGGTGATGCAACGTACATCGAATTCGGGCGATCGAGGCCAAGACACACGATCGATGGGATTCTTTTTACAGTGTAATGCCGAATCAGAATCGTCAAGTTGGTCGTGCAATGCCAAGGCCGAACTCAAATTGATGTCACATAAGCCCGACCAGGAGCCATTCGTTCGGAATATCAAACATTTATTCTACAGCAAAGAGAATGATTGGGGTTTTTCACATTTCATGAATTGGAATGAGATTTTGGATCCCGAACGTGGTTATATTCAAGACGATAAAATTATGTTGGAGGTGCATGTGGTGGCCGAAGCGCCGCATGGTGTGTTCTGGGATTCCAAAAAGCATACCGGTTTTGTTGGTTTAAAAAATCAAGGCGCTACATGTTACATGAATTCACTACTTCAAACGCTCTACTTTACGAATCAATTGCGAAAAGCCGTCTACAAAATGCCAACCGAGGCCGATGACAGTACGAAATCGGTGGCGTTGGCATTGCAGCGCGTCTTTTACGATTTACAATTTTGCGATAAACCAGTGGGAACAAAAAAACTGACAAAAAGTTTCGGATGGGAAACGTTAGACTCATTTATGCAGCATGATGTTCAGGAATTTTTGCGAGTGCTGTTGGATAAAGTTGAGAGCAAAATGAAGCGAACTTGTGCCGAAGGAACAGTACCATCGCTCTTCGAGGGCAAAATGTCATCGTACATTAAATGCAAAAATGTCAACTACACCAGCACACGAACGGAGACTTTCTACGATATTCAGCTCAATATTAAAGGCAAAAAGAATAGTAAGTATTAATTGGTTTACTGTTTGCTGTTTGCTGATTGTTTTGTTTGGATGTGTGATTTATCAACAATTTGTCTCTCTTTTCTCTTCTTTTCCAAAAAACAAAAAACAAAAAAAAAAAACACAGTTTACGAATCTTTCAAGGACTACATCGCCAAGGAGACACTGGAAGGCGATAACAAGTATGATGCGGGTGAACATGGTCTTCAAGATGCTGAAAAGGGTGTTATTTTTGTCAAATTTCCGCCTGTACTGCATTTACACTTGATGCGATTTCAATATGATCCAATCACAGACAATTCCGTGAAATTTAACGATCGCTTTGAATTCTATGAACAAATCAATTTGGATCCATACCTGCAAAGTCCCGAAGAAACAGAGGCCGATTACATTCTGCATGCCGTGCTTGTGCATTCCGGTGACAATCATGGTGGCCATTACGTGGTCTACATAAATCCGTATGGCGATGGTAAATGGTGCAAATTCGATGATGATGTTGTGTCAAAGTGTAACAAAGCCGAGGCCATTGAGCACAATTACGGTGGCATCGATGACGAGCTGAGCTTAAATGCCAAACACTGTAGTAATGCATACATGTTAGTCTACATACGAAAATCAGCGATGCCACAAGTGCTACAAGAGATCAAAGAATCGGATATTCCATCGGAGTTGATCGATCGTTTGGCCGAAGAACGTCGAATGGAACAGGTGCGGCGACGCGAACGAAGTGAGGCGAACACGTACATTACGATTAATGTATTGCTCGAAGAGTACTTTGAAGGTCATCAAACGACTGATTTATTCGATTTGGAAAAGGTTCATTGTCGTTCATTCAAAATGAAAAAGACACAAACAATTGCCGATTTGATGAACACATTCAAAGATGCATTTAATACGCCCATTACACATATGCGTCTATGGCCATTGGTTTCGCGACAAAATCAATTGACACGACCGTCATTCTTTTACTACAAAGACGATCAAAATAAATCAATTATACAATGTGCTGAACTACAAAATCCATGGCTAGTATTTCTGGAATTGTTGCCGCCTGACTCGGGTCAACCCGCTTTGCCGTCATTCAACAAAGAACGAAATGTGCTGCTATTCTTTAAGGTGAATTTACAATATGACGATATGACGAGATGCAATGGATGCATTTTTGTTTTGGAATCATTTGTATAAATTTGCCATTTTTTTTTTGTCTCATTTTTCCCCGTATTTTTAGTTCTACGATCCGGCCATGAAGCGATTGAATTACTGTGGACTTGGCTACTACAATATCACACAAAAGGTTAGCGAACTGGTACCAGATTTGAATCGACGCGTTGGGTGGCCAGTCGATACAGAGCTCACTCTTTACGAAGAACAGGGATCGAATATGGTTCAGAAAATCTCTAATCTTAATGACACTCTGGAAAAGGTACGTACTTTTGCCAATTGCGTAATAAACACACATTAGTGATGTTGATGATTGACTTATTATTCATTTTGACCATTTTTCCATGTAGCTTGATTTAATGGATAGCGACGATGTTATTATATTTGAAAAGAAACATTGTGATGATAATCTAGAGTTGGCAACATGCGAAGATTACTTTAAGGATTTGCTGTATCGAGTTGAGGTGGTATTCATTGACAAAACCAGTTCAAATGATGCTGGTTTTACGCTCGAACTGTCGCAACGAATGACTTATGAGCAAATGGCCAATGCCGTTGGACAAAAAATGAACGTCGATCCAAATACGATACAGTTCTTCAGATGCCAAAAGTAATTTCAATGATACAATGATGATGGATTGGTGTGCAGTACTAAATTCTTCTTCTTTTTCCAATTTTCCCATTTTAACAGTTACAAAGAAATACCAGGCAATGCAATTAAATCAGCATACGAAGGTCCACTCAAAGATTTTCTAATTTATAATAAACCGAAATCAGTAAAAAAATTGTTTTATCAAATTTTACCAATGAATATTAATGAATTAGAAAACAAAAAACAATTCAAGTGCTATTGGGTAAGTTTAAAATGGATACTAATAAATGTTATTGCAAATCTCGGTCAAACATTTCATTTCACTCTAACAACACAACACATTCTCTATTCGTTTACAGCTTCCGCCGAATATGAAAGAGGAGAAGGAATTAATTCTCTATCCAAATAAGAATGGTACAGTTAAAACGCTGATTGAAGAGGCTGCAAAACATGTTGAATTTAGTGAAGACGGCACACATCAGCTTCGTATGGTCACAATTCAAGGATGTAAAATTGGGCCCGGTCCACGTGAAGACACTGAACTAGAACGTAAGTTTTAACACTACAAATCAATTTGATATATTTGATGCGTGAATTGTCAATTGGATTGATTTCCATACAATATGATGTACTGTTGTGTTTGTAGATTTGCATCAACATGGTGATCAAAATGTATCGCAACAGATATGCTATCGATTCGAAGAGATTCCGCAAAGTGAGTTGAATTTAGCTGAAGACGAAATGCTGATACCAGTGTCACATTTTTATAAAACTGTGCACGATCTCTTCGGCATACCATTCTTCGTAAAAGTCAAACAAAACGAACCGTTCTGTCAACTAAAAACCCGTATACAAAATAAGCTTGGTGTTCCAGACAAAGAATGGGAAAAGGTGCGTAACTGATATGCCATTTATTTTATGAAAATTTACAAAAAAAAAAAAAAAAAAAAGTTTTATATTTAACTAATAATTTTATACGATTGCAGTATAAATTCGCATTGATTACGATGGGTCGAGCCGAATACATCAATGATGATGACGTTGTAATAAATCTGTCTGATTTCAAAAACACTAGCAATAATCAACGTAAGATCCATTTATACAAGATATACAATTATATGCACATTCGATATATATGTTTTTCTTCTGTAATTATGAAACTGTTGTTGTTGTTTTTTTTTTCACAGCAGGAGGAACTCCGATGAGCTTTTTGGGCTTGGAGCACGTGAATAAAACACAGCGCCGATCACGTTTCAATTATTTGGAAAAGGCGATCAAAATCTACAACTAAATGAAACAAAAACACACACACACACGAACACACACCCACACACACACACACACACACACACACATACATACATAGAAAGGGAGAGGACCGAAAGAAAGCAAAACAAAAAGAATCAGCATCTCATCATTTATTAGCATGAATGGGCAATGATTTGACATTAATACTAAAATAAAATCTAAGAACGATTCGCAGTCAAAAAACAAAGAGATACGTGTTTAGAGAGAGAGAGAGAGAGAGAGAGAGAGAGAGAGAGAGAGAGGGTGAGAGAGAAAGAGGCGGGGAGGGGGGAGGGGGGGGGTTAAGAAACACAGTTTACGAAAAATGCAAGACGAGCTGAAAAAAAAACAACAAATTGAAGATGCAAAAAAAAGTGAACTATTAAAAGAAAAACAATCTGCCTGTAATTGAAGTGGTTCCGCACGAGTATGCTAAATGAAGGAGAAAATTTAATGGAATAAAACTGTAAAAATATTTATTACGCTGCGCTTAAAATTTCTTTTCTTTACTGATGATTACACTTGTTCTCACACAAAACAAATAGATAATTACAAAACAAAATATGATTCGAAATAACCGTCTCTCCGTTTTAAATTACGAATTAGATTATTTAAATTACTTAACAAAGGGAAACAAAGAACAAGATTCTGTTTTGCCCACAAATTGAAGCGTTTATTAAATTATTGAATCATCCTGATTCAGAATTCATTTTTTAGATCCAAAAGGAAACGTCTTTTGTTGTTGTTGTAATAAACAGATAATAGAGAAACATTTGTTTAAGAAGAAGAAGAAAAAAAAAAGCGGAAAACATCGACTTTGTACAGAAGACAAACGAATTTTGTTCTCAAATTTGATACAATATAATTTTGTTTGCTTGTTCATCGACGATCATATCTCATTTTTTTTTTGGTTTTGTTTCCTGGAAACTTGCAGTTCTGTTAGCATACTTGAAATCGAATCCATGTGGAAAATAGGCATTGATTCAGTGCCCATTTTCGCTAGTTCGCTAAAAAAAACGATTTTAAACGCTTCTATGGTCATCTCAAATTCATTCTTTTTCACAATTGATTTTATGCTCTTCATTTATTAAAGTGTTTGATCAAGATATTCAAAAATCTATACAGATAGTTTTGAGAAAAAAAAACTTCATTTCCAAAATGCTAGCTAGATTGTCTCAAGATAACTTTACCTTTGATACAAAAAAAAACACTCACACTCACAAGATAAGATAATCTCGAAATCTGTTCGAGGAAAAAGGTAAGATATTACATACAAAACAAAAACATACAAAACAAATCCATTTGTTGTAATAGACGAGAAGGGGATCATATGATGGTGTTTCTTTAACGAGAGTATGATTTTTTGGTGAAATGTTGAGAGCCTCTCAATGAGAGGTATGATCGTTTATGTGACTTTTGTTGCATTGCCAATGCTTTGGCATCTTTTGATTTGTTTTGCCGCATGACATTCCATTGTGATTGAAGTTTCAATAGTCAGCTCAATATCAGACCAGATTTTTTTTTTTTTTTTTTATTACAGACCAATAATCAGGCATTTTATTTGTTGGTCAACTTGTTTCTGAAAGCAATGATATAAGTGAAAAGAATCGATGTCAAGTCAAACAGATCACTACCTTACCTCTAGTGTATGAAATGATTCTAAATCGAATGATTTTCAGTGTATTTTTTTTTACCGTTTTATCAGTTTTATTTCAATTTGGATTAAGATGCAAGTTTTTTTTTTCTCTGTATGTTTATTCTATTGTGCAAATGTGTTCTTATTGGAGTTATATTCAAAAATGGAATATATGGAATGCACAAAATCATCGATTTTGTACTGACTGACCGATTCCCAACCATCTCTATTAAATACATCCGATTCAAGGCATGTATCTAAGTACAAATGTAGGCATACATGCGACGCATCGGCAGCAATCATTTTTGTCGTCATAATACGGTAAAATTCGGATGTAGTCCAATCGCAATGGAAAGAAAATTGAATAAAATTAACATCTCATGTTTGAAATCCAAAACAAAATGATTTCATTTCATTTACTTACCCACGTGATGGAGCACACGTACTTTCGACAACAACAGAAGGTTGTCGTTCTCAGGACCACGAATTACTCAAGCTCAGCGAAGTAACAATGATTACAATACAATCATTTATTTTTGATTGAAGTGTCGACGCTGATGTGCTGCAAATGACAAATGATTGTCGGGTGGCTCAACCACATCGAATCGTAAATCGCCGTGCAAATCTGATTTGATAGACAGTAAAATGTTGGAACAAAATCAGTTGATATACTTCGAATACTTGAAAACCCTACAAAATATGAAACTACCTTATTTGAGTTTCGCATTTGATTTTGATCAATAGTTTTGTTTCGAATTTATATCAATGTATTATTTTTTTTTTACCTTGTAATTTGGTTGAGAATAATTATTCAATATTGTCATTTATTTGATACTTGATTCGAATAAATCATCTTTATTTGTAAAATATTGTCCAAACATTGTTTTGTAAACCATTGAGTGATCGTATCACATCACGTAAGAAGTTTATTTTATAGCTAACAATTTGGTTTTCTTTTGTTTCTCTTAATTCAATTTAATCAACAAAATTATATATCAATTTATTATAAAAATTTTTAAGAAAAAAAAAAAAAAAAAAATTTGGCTTTCTAATTGAAACAGTTAATTTCTTATTTTGTGTAAAATTAAAACAAATTTGAATCTTAGGTTTTTAGAATGCGATGAGATTGTAGAAAATGATTGAGTTAACATGAATTTCAAATTTAAAGGAAATCTTTTCGAGTAATGACTCCGCGGACCTCATTTTTTTTATCCACAACCACCAAATGTCGTAGACCCAATGCACGGAATATTTCAAAAATTTTGGCAACAGATGCATTTTCCATAGCACTGTGCACAGATCGATTCATGAATATCTTTAGATTGATGGAGAATCCTAGGTCCTTTGCTGCCATGGGTATAACCTTGCATGAGAAATATGAGAAAACCGGAAAAATTAGCTCACTAGAATTAGCCTGACGATCATCGACTTACCTCAATTGACGGATAACGTGGATATTCGTTACGGAACGTTTCGATTGTAATGTCTGGTTGCCACAGACTTTCACGTTCAACGAAATATCGATGATAAATGATAACAACTAATTGTGAACGCAAAATTAAACCACACAAATGGCCTGGAGTGCCATCGTCGTCAATCCGATCAACAACTGGGAAACCATTGTGTGGATACTTCTTCAGAATTTCAACAATACGGGACACTTTATCGTGAAGCTGAATGCAGATCGGTGGTGTGGACATAATATGCAATGCCTTGAGACAACGGTATGGCCGTTTAACGCGCCATCCCAGCATCGGTACCTAAGTTTATTAATTACATTGATTTGTGGCTATTTTTCAACCTGGACGAAACGAAATGTCTGACTCAAGGACGAAAGGACAAATGTTAATACCTTAGAAACTGCAATTTGGGTGTCGTAGATTCCTTCAGTGAAGAGATCACCGGTCCATTTAGCGCATGTAAATGTAACAATTAATGGTAATGCAAATGATATGTTGCCGGTTGTTTCAATTAGAATTGCTGCCAAGCTGAGAGTCATCCGCATAACACCGCCAAGCTGAGCAGCAGCACCGATGAGCGCATATTTACTCGGCTGAATGAATGCCTGCAACGAAAATTGTTTAATTGATTTTCGCATTTATTGAGTCATTTGAATTGTCAAGTGCAAAAAAAAAAATGTGCTTAATTCATTACCGCATGTGTAAAGATATCAGCTAATAGTGTTGATACAACTCGGCCCCAGGCAGCACCGACCAAAAGTGTTGGTATGAAAATGCCCATTGACACACTCAAGCCGTAAGTGATACACGACAATGGATAATACACAATTACGAATACGAACAAAGTGAGCATTTGATGTGACACTGGAGGATCGTGGAACAATGCTTTCACGGATGCTTCAGGCGTTTGAAACCATAGTGCAGCCACTGCATTGTATTCGTTATCTTTGCAAAACAATTGTACCGGATGCAGTGTTGGATCAACGCCCAACGGTCGACAATCACTTATGGTGAACATCATGAGGCAGGCAACTGTAGCGGTTAAAATCGCCACTAAAACAGCTTCCAGCACTTTTGCCCATTTTTGTTTAATGAATCTAAATGAATGTGTTGCGAATTTTAGTCGGTAATTTATTTCTTGAAATGTGATGCAATCGAATTGATTTAATGTTACCTCGCTCTAAAGATGTTAATTGATGTGTTGACATAGACCCAAAGTGCCCCAAATATTCCACCAATGCAGCCCATCAACATAAAAATGGGAATTTCGAAGTACGAGTATGGTAATGCCTCAAATTGACCCAAATTGAATAGACCCGGATAAGCAAACGTGTTTAAACCATGATACAAACTTAACACTAAATTTAATGTAAATGAGCTGATAATCGATGCAATTAATGTACGCAATATGAGATTCGGATTCCAGAAGCTGGCCGCTTCTTCAAGAGCAAATAGAACACCACCAATTGGTGCACCAAATGCAGCGGCAACGCCTGCTGATGCACCACCAACAACAAAATCACGTTTTTCATGATCATCACGGAAATAGCGCAAAATTCCAAAATCTCGACCAAATGTCGTACTCTTTCCTTGGCTTATTCCGGCCGCAACCACGCTACCGGCATGTATCATTGGACCTTCTTTACCACCAGCCAACGATCCAACAACAGATGTTATAACGCCAATTACTTTAACAAATAACGTTTTGATTCGGACAACCCTTGGAACTTTGACCCCATTTAAATAACACTTGACCAACGGAACTCCACTTCCACTGGCAACCGGCTAAAATATCATACAAAAGTTTTTCGTTTGTAAAAGATTTGGTTTTTTTTTTGTCGTTGCGATGAATTTGAATTACCTCAATGTAAGCCACTAAAAAGGCTCCGATCGCAACCGGTACCGCGCTGACTAATGCATAGTACATATAAGGCACATACAGATCACCTTTGATTACATTGTAATCCACAGCTGTAAATGGGAATAAGCTTTAGTGTTATATTTTCTCTTTTACAGACTGTAGGACGCTTACCCTCTTTTAAGAAACTATATTTTTGAATCGAGAGCTGATCGATGACAATATCAATGAAACATGCAATTAAGGCTGTCAAAATGCCTGTAATTAAAAAAAAAACAAAAAACAAAAACAAAAACAAAAAAAAACGAGTTAATTTAATATTCAGACCAACATCATTTGATAACCATTTGTGAATCTACCAATTAATATGAATAAAATCCATCGGGCAAAATCTTTGTGTGATCCAGAATGTGATTCACGAAATTTGGAATCGTTTTGATATAATTCATTATCGCAAATTTCATAATCCAAGCTCTAACAAACAAACGAACAAAAAAATTCAAAATTAAAAACCAAACAAGTTGGAAATATATGAACGAAATGAAAATATACAATAGTTGCATACCTCATATTTTGATAGGGACTTTAGTTTCACTTGTCGAAATGATGGCGATGATCCGTTATGAATCAAATGGTCGTGCATCGTGTCAGCCAAAGGCTCAATGTCCTATTACAGTGAAAATAAAATGCATTTGTTTTGTTGTTGTTGTTATCTATATTACAACAGTAAACTTGAACTTGCATCAATTTATTTTGATTGATTTGAAAAGAAAACAAAAATTTGTATACCGAATCACTATGGTTTTCATCTTCATTCGATTCATTTAAACTGCTCATACTTCCAAATTAGTGTTTGTTATCTTTTGAAATCGATGCCGGTGCAAATCACATGCAAATCACATCAAAATTGCGTTTTCGGTACAATAAAACACACAGAACTAATATTTATGTCAATTTTGAAGCTTCAAATGTCATCAATGAGTGTGATTCAATGTTGAAAATTCAGTTGTTTTGACAGAAACTATAGATGCAAAAAATTGATAATTAAAGCAAATCGAAAACACTCAAAACAAAGCGATACGAATGAATCATAATGTCATTATAGTTGCGATGAAATTCTCTGAATTTTGCGCGCAGCTGAAAATGTAAACATTCATGTGTATTGTGTATATATCGAATTATAATGGATATATTATACATACATTGGTTCAGTTGTCATTCATAGTTTTTTACCACCGTAAAATCGTTGGTGGCGCAAGCGTCGTTTATTTGAATATTCTAAGCATCTCCGATATCAGTTAATGCAATTTAAACATTAAAATATCTGCGCAATCAATGAAATGCATGATCCAATTTTTTTGTTCAATAAATGCTTTTTCACAAATTTGTAAATAAATGAAAATAATAATTGATGGACTTGTTTAGAAAAAAAAAAACAGGAAGAAGCTCAACCACGATTTGATAGCACATTTAAAAGACTTTCGAAGATCTATCAAACAATTCTATTGAATGTGATTGTGACTTTGAAACATGTGAACAATTCTACACGTGACATGATTTTATTCAAATCATTTGAAATGTTTCTTTAAAATGGTATGGGATTCAAATTTGGTTCGTTTCCATGCGTTTTATATCAAAATGCAGTTGTTTACATCAAAAATTCAAATGATTGGCTGAATGAGTCATTGATGTTGTGCTAGTAATGTGCGTATGTGTATTGGAATTTTACCATATTTGAAATGTTTGGTGTATGTGTGGTGAATATATATATGATATGCCTACAGGTCATCACCATTGTTATTGAAATTATCATTTCAAATTTTTTTTTTTTATTTTTTCGTTCGAGACGGAAATACGTTCCCAAATATCAATCCAAAAAAAAAAAAAAAACAAACAAACAATTTTACGCGCAATATCAAATAAATTCAATTTCAAATTGGCATAATCACATCATCGAGCGGTGTTTGTCGCAAACTGAACACAGTCCAAGTTTTGGTGGATAGTAAATCGATTCATAATCAATACTTGGATTGTGGATGTATGGATTTGGGATGGGAGTGAAAACGCTGGCAGTTTAGCCCATTAGAAATTACTATTATGGGAGCCTCTCAGGTCATATGTCCAATGGACAATGGCACATTGTCCATATGTCACAAGCACAAATAGGATACATTGTCGGTGAAATTTGAATAAAACAAGCGGCTATTGCGGCTTGTTTATACTTCCTCAAGATGAATAACATTTGTAGAATATTTGTTGTTTCAATCAGATCAAATAAAAAACCTCTTACTATGGTGATGTTTGCTATTATTTTGGATTGTACGTGTGACACTTTATTTGTTTGTAATGATACTGATTGATTTGGATGTGAATTTAATCCACTGTGTAATATTTTGTACATTAGTATACTTTGTTGTTTTTTTTTTCCTCGGAATTGGGCATAAGTCCTCACCAGAGGTCTGAGGGGCACAATTACCTCCAATCGTACATAAATTCAGTATCAAATTAGTTGTTTACTTCAAAAATTCAAATAATGTGTGAGAAGTGGCGGTTACACATAAAGAGACAGTACACATGATGTTAAAGCAATGGGCGCGTTTACGTTATATTCAATTTCGTTTACATCCGATGTCAGTGAAATGAAAGTCACATTTCTCATTTGTTTGTGTCCATTACGCTAATGTTAAGTGTTACTGTCACTCAATTCCATCTTTGTGTGTAACACATGTCTATGTATTGGTGTAGGATAGGCTGAGTGAGTCATTATGGTTGTGCTAGTAATGTGCGTAAGTCTATGTGTATTGGTATTTAACCATAATTTAAAATGTTTGATGTGTATGCGTGGTGAATATATATGATATGTCAACAGGTTGCTATCGCCATTGTCATGGAAATTATCATTTAAAATGTACAAATTATATCAATTCGAGAAATAAATGAAACAATTTCTAAAAATAAATCAAATAAATTCAATTTGAAATTCGATTGGTCGCATCATTGCGGACAGAGTTTTGTTGCAATCTCAATTCCAGTCAAATCAAAGCTTAATTGCCACTCGAATGTGGTTCTGTGAACGAGACATTACCATAATTGTTTTGTTATTTGTTAGAGTTTGGTGCACAGCAACTGTTACACACACGCACGCACACCAATGCAACCAAAGCTTCGATCACATACACCTGGCCGATGATTGTTACAACATTTCTCCAATATTGCTGCTATTCTCATCCAAATAGTTGCACGGACAAGGGTGTGGTGATATTAATTGAAACTTGTGCATCAGTGACATATACTCTTTTGTAGCTTGGACATGAAATAGTGTTATTATTAGCGTTCGCGTCCTCCCAAAACTAAATCGATATTGTATATTTTGTATGTTTTAACGAATCACGATACATTGTTTTGAAATTGTATTTTATTTAACCCAAATTTTCTGCCAATTGTGTGTGTTTTTTTTTTGTTTTCTTTTTTTTTGTGTGTGTCTTAAATATTTGTGCTGTGTATTTAAAATGTTGATGTTATATTTGTTCGCATTGCTGCCAATTGTGTGCTACGCACAGAGAACACCATCGATTTCATACATTACACAAGAGCAAATCAAAGATATTGGTGGCACCGTTGAATTAGAATGTTCCGTTCAATATGCAGTCGACTATACCGTTTTATGGGTAAAAAATACCCGTGATCGTGGTGATAATGTATTCTTATCAACGGGCAGTTCATTGGTTATACGTGATTCACGATTTGCTCTACGTTATGATCCATCATCGCAAACATACACACTTCAAATTAAGGATATTCAGGAAACCGATGCTGGCACCTATCAATGTCAAGTCATTTTATCGGTGAACAATAAAATTTCGGCCGATGTACTTCTATCGGTGCGTCGTCCGCCCGTTATTTCAGACAATTCAACCCAATCGCTTGTCGTTTCGGAGGGAAAACCCGTACAAATGGAATGCTATGCTGGTGGCTATCCACATCCAACGATCACATGGCGTCGCGAAAACAATGCCATTTTACCCACTGGTTAGTATTTGTATGCCCGTCCATTCCATTTTGTATTCGACCTTTTTCATTTCACATAGACCATTCCATTTGATTCTTTTGTTCCAAACAAAATTCAATTACCAATCGAATGTACAATGTGAAATTTTGAATGTTCAAAAGAATTATGTGAGATGAAGATCTTAATCTAAAAACACGCATGCACATTTTTATCATAAAACAGCTCCAAGAATTACTAAATAACGCACAAAAGGATGGCAAAGCAACAGCAACACCAAATATAGATGGTTAAAAATAAACAGAAAAGAGGACAGAAAAAAAGAATTTTAAAATGAAACTCGTTTCTAGAAAAGTAATAACAAAAAAATGGTTTTTAAAAAAAAAAAAAAAAAAAAAAACAGGGAACTCAATGTAATTGGTAAAATACACGAGAAGTCGTGTTCATGCAAGCTAAAAAGAAGTACGCATCATTTCAGAATCTCATTTTATTTGTTCACTTAAAATTCCGCTTTAAAAAAAAAAAAAAGCAAAGTGTAGTACATATAAAGCCAATCAGACAATGCAGTGCATTATCTTACCTGTCCGTCCGTTCGTCCGTCCAGCCGTTCGTGCTGTTTGTTACACTCAATGCAATAACTCTATTATGCATAAACAACAACAAAGTGCATCTCACATCGTTTTGTTTCATTTTATTTTATGCTCACAGTTCATCCTCGTACTTTGCCTCCTGTTATTCTCTTTTCTGTGCGTTCGGTTGATTGTTCTTTGCTAAGATTGTCTATTTAAAGGCTTTTATTCTGCACTTCCACCATATGTCGGCTACAACACCGGCTGCAGCACCTTCCGACCTCAAACAAAACAAATGATATATTAACTATTAAGCTGCAAGTGTTAAACAAAAAAATACAATCTACCCAAGAGAAAGTAATACCAAAGAAGGAAATACGAAAAACAAGGAAAAAGGCCCAACATTTTTTACCTGCTTTAATGATCAAATTTGTTAAATTTTTACAAAATACTATTTTTTGAAACATTGGCACGCTTCTCATCTAATGAAATGTGGGTCAAATTCCAAAAATGTGTGTGTGTGTGTGTGCATTGTCCGTATGCATTAACGCATATTTGATGATTCATAGAAACCATCGAAACCATGTAAACAAGACTTAAAAACTGTTTTTCAACCATCGTAAATAGCCACAACCATATTAAATTGATAAAATAAATTTCGGGAATTTTCAATATTTTGCTGAACGCATTTAATTACATGTAAGATTAATGTTGTTTATCGGGCGTGTGTTGTTTGGGGGTCATTCAATGTAAAATCACGGTCGCACACGCCTCATGTTATTTCAATTATTTGTTTTAATTGATAAAGTCGCTCTTGCGTAAATTTGATGCTATCCACAACATGCACTACATTCAACGTATTTGAACGCGTTTTGTGGCTTGTGCGGACTAGAAATGCACGTGATTAAGCCCATAGGCATTATAATGATCTTTGTTTCATGAAATTCCTTTAAATATATGTTATCGTAAATGCTCTACTTTAATTATGCATTAAGTGGGATCATTGTCTTTTATTCTAAATATCCCGTTTGTTTGTTTGTATTTGTTTTTTTTTTTCTCTCTATCAGGAGGTGCAACATATACTGGTTCAGTGTTGAAAATCAATTCAGTGCGCAAGGAAGACCGTGGTACTTACTATTGTGTTGCAGACAATGGTGTTAGCAAAGGTGATCGTCGTAACATCAATTTAGAAGTTGAATTTGCTCCAGTGATTACGGTGCCACGACCACGTCTTGGACAAGCCTTACAATATGACATGGACTTGGAATGTCACATTGAAGCCTATCCATTGCCGGCCATCGTTTGGATCAAAGACGATGTGCAATTATCAAACAATCAGCACTACAGTATTTCGCATTTTGCCACCGCTGACGAATTCACCGATTCAACAATTCGGGTGATTACAATTGAAAAGCGACAATACGGTGACTACATTTGTAAAGCGGTTAATAAATTGGGTCAGGCCGAGGCTAAAGTGCATCTCTTCGAAACAGTGATTCCGGTGTGCCCACCAGCTTGTGGTAATGCTCATTACGGTGGTGCTGCATTTGTAATACCAACAGCATCCATTCTGGCTCTAGCCGCTATGATGGCCGCTCTTACACGCTTAAGCTAGACCATCACAACAACAAAACTACAAAACTGTTTGACATTCCACCAAGCGTTTTTTTTTTTTTTTTAAACAACTTAATTTTATAAAATTTGTCATACGAAAATCTTCGTGAAATAATTCCAAATGATCTGTTTTAGAATCTCATATATATGCGTGTTTTTTGTTGTAATGACACGAATGATCAAATACCCGTCCATAGGTCTGTTTGCAGCAATATGTTTTTAAACTCACATCACGATATCAACGTTAATATTTTATTTTGAGACCGACATCAATTCGTTTTAAGTGAGTAAATAATTGAAAAATAAATCCATCACACACACACACACACAGCGAGAGTGAAAGAGAAAAAGATAGAAAGGGAGATGAACAAATGATCAAGTCAAATAAAGATTTTATATTTGGAACATTAAATTGCCTTTTTTACAGTGTCTGTTCATTGTGAAATGTTTTTAGCATTTACGGAAATGTAAGGAATTAAAAAAAAAAAAAAAAACGAAAATCAGTTTAGTTTTATTTTTATTTTGTCCTAATCAGCTGCATAGTCAATCATCAGGAGATGTAAACGAATGGTTTGTAAAGTATAGACTAACTGCGTACAACTCTCAAACATCAATTGTTTCAGAAACCATAACTCAGCTATAACTTTTAGCATGGAACACAATAATCACAGAATCGAACCAATGAAAGCTATCAGATGCCAATCTGAATTGAGCACAGAAGCTATTGAACTATTTGCGGTGATTTTTTTTTTCTTTTGCAATTAATTTTGAATAAAAGTTTACAAAAAAACTCTCCTCGTTTAAATTGCAACTTGTTAAATTTGACTGATAAACGAGCCTTGATCTCGTAGATAACAATCATCTGTGCTTTTATTTCAACTGCACTACAAGTGATACCACATTGCCTGAAATAGTAAATTGAAAAAAAAAAAAAAAAAAATGAATTCTCAAGTAAAATCGCCTTATTAGAATTAGTTACCATAGACAGCAAGGTCTTTAATTTTGTGTTTGTATTCACGTGAACGGGCATGATTTCAATTTTAAAATCATCTTGAAAACTAAAGACTTTTAAAGTGCAACATATGAAGAAAAAAAAATCGGTCGAAATATTTCGAAGATGCAATAAAATTGTGTGTGATTTTATGAATATACAATTATATGAACCTTTTATTTTTGATTTCATAATTTATATGGATTCAAATAACCTGCACACAAAATAAGTGGAGGTGCCATTTGAACTTTGTATGGTAGAGAGCTTAAAGCTTCCTCAAAATACAAGGCCTTATTGAAAGCATGGTTGAAACAGTGGAGTTACCAAAAAACCATGTTTTCAGGTAGCTTTAACGCTTCTACCATACAATGCGCTAATTGCACCAACACTTATTTTGTGCATGGTGACTGTGCCCGAATGAAAAGTCTGGTGTTGAAATTCTCATGACACGATGACTTTTCTACTTTACTAACGGTTTTTTGATTGTTATGTACAGAATGAAACAAGAAATACAAAAACAAAAAAAAAACAAAAACAAAAATACCAAATATCCTTCATCCATTTTAGCACCGACAGCGAAAATTTCACCACATACGAGTATAACTTCATGGAGCAATTCTCAGGTGACACATCGAAAAGTACCGTGTCCTGTGAGAAAAAAAAAAAGAAGGTAAACTTGACAAGTGTAGCTCCAGTGTGTTGTTACATCGTTGCCACTGACATTCTCAACCAATATACTTCGTTTATCGCTATCAAACGTGCTCCGGTTTTTATCTTTATTTTCATCTATTTCGGCACCGCTTCCATACAGCGCTACAAGCATACCTTTTTGCATTAAAGACAATGTCATGTTTTCATGTTCTTCTTCTTCTGTAAGTATAACGAAACAGATGCCGAACGAAAAGTATCAAAGTATGCGCATTGCTATTGAGCCACAACATTTGCATTTGTATGCGGGCGTCATTTTCTAAAGAAGAAGAAGAACATGAGTTCTAACATTCAACGAGCGTAGTATGGCATCGTCGCCATCAAATTTTTCGATATGTTTTGTCGATATCTTCTGTCAAAATTCGATAATTATACACACGTTCAATGACAACCTAAACACCAAGGTGATATTATAAAGATAGACATTTTGTTTTTCTTTGGCAGTTAAAGTATCACTGGAGCTATATGAAATTGTTTACATCTAAGCCATATGATTGATATGTATTGCTTTATTCCCAGAAGCGTTCCGAAATGGCATCACATCAAAATAAACAATTATTGCAACAACACCATAGGAAATTAAATGTTCATACGAGATGTTCTTAGATATAACAGTTTTATGTGTTTGGTCAGCAAAATACACACTCACTACAACTAAATGGTTTACAGATCATCTAAAACACGAATTTATTGGACATTTCGTATAAATTGAGGGATTCCAGCTGAATAATCATCCAGTATCATACTAAAAAAAAAAAAATACAAATGAAATTTGTACCGTACTAGATGATTTTTCAGTTAAAATTGATCAGTTATGAATTATCAATTATCATATAAACTCACGTACTACGATAATTGTCCATCTGTCAGCAATTTAGCTGTAGTGAGTGTGTAGAGATAACTTTCACTCAAACAAAAACCACTTTTAAAACAAACTGTCACAAGCATTTCGTGGTAGTTCACAATTTGTAAAACGTATCAATTGGGAATGAGCTATAGTGAGATGTTTCGAAAGTCAATCAATTTGATGAGATTTTATGTGTTTTATAATCTCATAGTTCGGCTAATTTGTATGCGTACCCACATGAAAATCGACATTGAAGTTTCATTCTGAAAGGTAAAAGGTGGATATAACACAAGGGGAGAGAGAGAGAGAGAGAGAGATGAATCCCTGATGATATTAGAGTACGCCTTTTATTCCATATAATATGAAGCTTCAATTTTGAACGACGCATAAATGTTTATTTTCAATTGTTGCTGATCTGACGCTTAGTTAATTTTCCAACGTCTTTTCAATCTTCAAATTCATTTCCATAATAATCGTGTCATAAAACGATTCATTCCCGAGCGTATAGTATTTGAAAGGTTAACTCTGGTGTGTGTGTTTTTTCTTTCTCATGTAAACTGCGTCAATTGTTGGAATTATATTACCTTAAAAACTATGTACGCGTAGGCAACTGTACTAAGGGTTCATTTGGCCCAAATCCCAAAACAACATTGTCAAAGTATTATTATTATTCAAGCCTGTGATTGTTTTCATGTGTAAGTTTTTGAATGGTGTAAAAGTGATTGAATTAGGTGGGTTTTTAGTTAGTCTAAGTGTTTATTGGAGATGGTTTTACAATCGATGGAATTCGCAACACACACACACACACACATTTGTTGTGGTGACACCATCAAATCTTTTGACAAGAAACCATGAAACACAGAGAATGTTTACAATGACCCAAAACTGCCGGAAAACGTCTAAAACTTTCATTAATGTTTTCTCTCTCTCTCTCTCACTCTCTCTGGAAATTTTAATCCGGTTTAATAACACAAAAAATGGCTTTGCAATTGCTGTCGAAGTGGAGCAACACTTAAAAGCTTTCAAGTGGTAAAGTGTTGTGATTCATTGAAGGCAATGAAAACCGCCATAACTTATGTTTTAAACAACATCCGCCGGTGAGTGGAAAACTTAATATGATAATGATGCTAAACAGAATTAATAAATTTCAAATGATTAATAAATTTCAAAGTTTTACAGCCATTTCTTGTTATAGCATTTACATATTCAGGATGAATTATCACCGTCTATTGTTTACAAGCAAAATGAATATCGGTTGTTTCAATGGGGAAAAAGGCAATCGGATTGTATTTCACAATTTTTCAATGCCAAGCGAAAACATTCCGAATGATCTAATCTTTTATTTTTGTAAATCACTTTAGCCATCAGCTCTTTGATGTAATGCGCAATTGAATTGAAGTTATTTTTTAGTTTCCCATTGAGCTCACATTATCCCAATCAATTCGATTTGGTTGAAACTGTCTACTTTGAGCTGTGGCAAAGTTTTATCTATGTGTCCTATATACAGAAATCAACAAATCAGTTCACCTGTTTTATTATCAATGAAACAAATTTTTTGTTTTGTTTGACACGTGCACTTTTGATGACATGTGAACATTGTTTTTTTTTTTTTTTTCTTAACAACAAATAGATTTTCGAACATGTTACAATGATTAGATACTAAAGAAGCAATTTTGTGACCTTCGGCAATTTTGGTAAATCTTTGACAACTTTTGTGAATTCTGATACAGAGCACGCATATGAATAGCCCAACGTAATATTTGTTCGATCCCAATTGATGTATTTTATTTGGTCACTGACATCCGGACACAGAATGTAGTCCGATTTGATTGATTTCGGTGTTGCATATGGATTATTTACGCCAATAAATACAATTCCAGCTTTAATTTCGTCGGCAATAACAACCTTATAATAGAATCGTGGCACTGGAATTTGATGTGCGCCCCTCTTTTTGTCCCACGCCAAATAAATTTCTTGCTCCTCATCATCAACATCTGGATATGTGAAAATGCCGTGTGTGCCCGTGTATACATCCACATCGATGTTACGCTTAAGAACGTACTTTTTCACACCCGTTTCAACGTGAAGCCAATTACCATTGTTGAACACTTGCCATTGCGGTGCAACATTTATAAAGAAAAATGTAATCAATTGATGTGCACCAAAAATGTAATCAGTTTTTGCCGCTAAATGTCCACGTGCCAAGTATAAATCCGAATCGTCCGATATAATTTGATCGGCCAATTTTTTAGAGCCCAAAATTTTTGCAACCGTTGAACGTTGTTCATTTTTTGAATAGAGTGTATCAACACTGAGCCCTTTATAAAAATTGCCTCGCATAAAATTTCGACGGTCAACACCGCGTTGAAAATATTCACTTTTTGGTGTCAATCGATGTTTAACCCATAATGTTGAGGCGGTTTCGTTGTCATGGCAAATTTCCATCAATGGAATCCATGTACCTTTAAACAACCAACCCAAATTTATTTGCGGTTAATTAATTTTGTTTTTAGACACACACACACACACACACACACACACACACACACACACAAAATAATAATAAAAGACAAATGACAAATCAAATAAATTTACCATCAACATCGTAGCCAACTTCTACCGTATTGCCGAAATCGGTTTCGTGTTCAGTCAATCGCGTTGTACCGACATGTTTGCCCACGCATGTCACATTTAAAAGGCTTCGTGATGTTTTATCAATCGTAAATCGATTGCCCGAGATGCATGTGGCGGTCAGAAATTGTGTTTCATTTGAAAATGGCGATCGAAAACCATCTTCACAGAAAATATCAATTTTTTCATTTGCATCCAATTGAATTGTGCTTGTTCCATCTTCAATTTCCACAAAATCAGTCGTTTTATGTTGGAAGTACAGGGGTTGTGGTATACCTAGATCCGTATTTATGTCTACTGTACATTCTAAATGGGCGAAAATGGTAAAAATTTACAATTCGAATTTTTAGTTGAAAACATATTTCAGGAATGTGTTTCATAACAATTATGGAATATTCATAAATTACATACTTTTTGTTCGTGTACGAGCATCAATCGATGCAATAAAGCCCAATACTAAAATGAATACCACATACATGACTGATCAAAGTCTATTTCCCTTATACAATCTAATACAATTGCCTAACTATGGCAAGAATTTCACTTGATATTTATCGTTCAACTTGATCTAAATTTATACACGATTTTATCGGGCTGCAGTCTGTTCAAACGTTATTTCATTTACAGTTTAATAAATTTTGCACAATACACAACTACAACAACAACCACAACAACAATAACAACAGCAACGAAAAACGAAACAAATATTGCCTTTTCGACGAAAACTGAATTGAATTGAATTCAATTCAATTTGCATCAGTAAATTCAGCACCGATGTTTCGATTGAGAGTCAATTCAACAATTTTCAGTTGTGAATTTTATGTGAAGCATTTAAATACCAATTTGGTATTGCACGGTATTTGGCCGATTTTTATCGTTCGTATTTAATTCGATAAGGCAGAAAATGATAAGCGCTTGAAAACGCACTAGACAATAATCTTCTAGTATGATATAAGCGCACTCTAAATTGATTTCGATTGGATTTCCATTACACATTTTTGAAGTCATCTTCAAATAAGACACGATAAAAGAAAAAAAGACAACACTTAACCAGCGAATGTACATGGGAAGCGAATATAGTAATTTGGGCTATATTTGGATTGTACACAATGGGGATTTTATGATGGAAATTGGGTATTTTTTTTCACTTTTCATGGAAACAATTCATGCGGAACCGTTGTTAATCTTAAAATAAGCCCAAGGCAATTCAAAATGTGGAAAATATTACATTACAAAAATGTGATGAATCTTTCAAGTTGTGTTTTTTTTTCTTTTTTTAATGATTCCGCCTTGAGGCAATCATATAAAGGGTTAATTATCCATTAACAATGCTTATGTTTAATCCCAAGTGGATTTTTTGTTGTGCCTTGCACATCAAACACCCCATTTTATCATTCCATAAATATGTCCATTATTCATAAGGTAAACTCATATTTATAATATAATATAACAATCTGAGATAACAGAAATAGCAGAGCGTGCAATTCAATTGCACCTATCATATGGCCCAAATTTAAGGTTGCTTTTTTTTGTTAAGCAAACGGTGGACGGTTGCTCTTAAACTAACAGCTTATCTAATCTTCCATGAGATTCGATCACAAAAGCTAACAATTTATTAATATTTTCGAAGGTGACTTTCACCCCGAGGTGTGACATATCCCACATGAAAATTTACAACGAATAATTCGTTGTACAACGAAGTTTCGTTGTGAATCTCAATGTGGTTCGGAAAAAGAAACAAGCGTCACTTCCCCACACTGAGATTCACAACGAAGCTTCGTTGTACAACAAATTATTCGTTGTGGATTTTGATGTGGGATGTGATTTTTCTTTTCGGCATGGTGTTTCTATCCCTTGCTTATGTTCTATATACTGTTTTTGTGCAACAAAAAACACACACAAGATATAGCAACAACATCAAAGTTTTTGAAAATGCTGAAATTCCTTTAAGATTGCTATCGAACAAAATACTTGATATTTCACATCGACGATTTTATACTGACAATTTATGAAATTCATTTTGACTTATTGCCTGTGTTGAAATCTGTTACGTTACAATCCATTAGAGAACTTCTTTGCGGTGTAACTGATGGTTAACTGTAGTTTTACAAACGTTTCAGATCAGGCTATTACACGATGCGCGATAATTTCACATGGATTTTATTGAGTTGGGGGTGTTGATAGAGGGAGTAGACTTATGCAATCTGCCACCTATCAAAGTTACTTTATTTCTGGGAATGTATTGAGCTCATCCTCATATCGACACATCATGCTTATGCTCACACTTCTCATGAGAAATTGCAATATAAACTATGTGAGGAGTTCACAACTCATCGTGGAATAAGAATTCAAATTCCGTACATTTTCTGCTTTGTTTTGAAACTATGTAACATTCAACAAATCGATATGGTTCATTAGGTGAACTGTAGTTTCACACAGTGTTATTACTTAAGTATTACTCAACATATAAAAGTGTTTATTTTATTTTTTTCTTTTTACCGTATATTTTGGAATGTTATGTTCTTTCCATGCTGACGATAGCGACACAAGTCAACCAGAACAAAGTTGGTGCCAGAAATTTCCATGAAAATGGTTTACTTCCGCCGTTTAGAAACGCCCCGTAGTAATCTTGTTTGTAATTAATTTTTAACGAGATAATCAAAATCCGAACATTCAAATCGTTTGTATTTCGTTAGCATCGTTAGAAATCGATTTATGATAACAAACTGGAATTGGGTTCAAAGTGGACAACTTTTGCATTTGCAGTATTGTGGTTATCACTATAAAAGCTACCCTCATAAATATGAAACCTGACCATGCCAACAACTTGCAAAATCTGCACATTCATTTTCATATGATGCTACACATCTTGATCATGAATTGAATTGTATTTCAAACCAAAGCAATTATGATGATGTTTCGTTAAACGAAAAATGTGTTATATTTGTTGTTGTTGTTGTTGTTGTTATTTTTTTTTTTGTTTACCATGTTAACATCATGTATATAAGTGTGCCGCGCTCTTGAAATCAACGATGACAGGTAGATTATAAACCATTTTAATGGCATAACAAACCGTTTCCACCTGTCATCTGTAAATAATTTATCAGCGTTATTTGCTATTTGGTTGCGATTTTATCATCATCGTCATCAGTTTTTGTTGTTGGTGTTGTTGTTACTGTTGTTACTGGTGGTGTCATCAGCATTGCGATGTGCTTACCCCTTGTGTAAAATCCATTAGTGCAATATCCGTTCGATTTTCGGATGAGTTTGGTAGATTTGGTTTCCATCAGTGGTACAAGGAAGCAGACCCATTTGAATGTTTATCCGAACTTTCCTTTGATGGCATATTTCCACCTGAAAGATGTAGTTTTGTTTGAATTCCGTGTTCATTTGGTATGCGCGTTGTTGACACCAATGAATATAATTCCGGTATTATCGTCGGTGGCATCAAAGTTTGTTTTATAATTTTTATGGTAAATGTCGTATATCGTCTGTCCTCTTTTCATTCTGTTTTTATTTTATTTTCTTGGAAATTTTATTTGTTACCATTTGACGGCACAAACATGTCTTGATGGTGTGCCATTTCGATCGTAAATACACTGTTCCGGTGTAAATGTCATGGCACAAGACATATTTCAATTCGATCGATGCGGCACAATTTCAATTACGGGGCAGATATTGCAGCCATGGTTCATGTTACGGTTAGATGTTAAATAAACTTTAATTTCAATTCAATTGAAATCTATATTTACTGTACTCACATCGTGCATTGCCCAGTGTTGTTCACCGTGCCACGATTGCCACACGGTCACAACAGTCATAGAGTAGTGCCCAAGTAAGTACCCTGCACGGCACGTCAATGTGTTAGATAAATAAAAGACAAAATCGTGCAAAGCAAGTGTCCGCGTGACAAAAACAAAGTACCATCGGTCGGCATAAGCATCTGAACACAACTGCGCGCACTCTCATTCGATAAGGATGAAACTATTGAAAGCAGTGTGTCACGTTCAACGTTTCGCGAGCATAAACTGTTTACACTGGAGAGCGCTTCAATATATAAAAAAAATAACTCGAACGAACACACACAAAATACCGAATTATGAGTTGGTTAGCGGAACTTGTGCTTTGATGATAATCAAACTTACGTAAAGATTGACTTTATCAAAGTCACTGCCAATGAATTTCGCTCGTCGTCTAACTAGACGTAGACGTGGTGTTGATAGTCGCAAAAAACCAAAAAAAAAAAAAAAAAAAATGTGTGCGCCCCGGCTGTTATTGATATTGTATCCAATTTGTCGAATAAATTCGTGATTCTCTGCGTTGTGACAAAACTCACATCAACTACAAAACCACTTGTGATCCGTTTGAAAACCAATTTCAACAATTACACCATCCGTGGTGCAAATATATTGTTCCGTTTAGTTAGCTATGTACTGTGCAGGCAAATTTTTGCATTCAAACGAGCTTCAAGAAATCCAACCATCATATATCGCTATGGCTTTGAAATGCCTGCCAGCCAAAGCATAAAACTGTTATCGATTATATTTGGTCGTGGTGCGGTTGTTGTTGTTGTTTTTTTTCAAACCATTCTACGGGGTGTACAAAATTCAATGCAAAATAGTTTGATGGCTTCATCTGAAGAAAATTCAATTTCAGCACTCACTTCAAGAGCAGGGACTACAAATTCATCGTTTTTTTTTTCGTTTTCTTTTCGGAGTTGAGTAACAGTGGTTGAGGTTGTTCGAAATCCGTTTTTCTCTTTTTTTTTTACATTCGCATTGGATACAATCCACAAATCGATGCGCAATATTTATGATTAAAATCAAATGAATCCAAAGATTTCTATTTAATTGGAAATGGCTTGAGAGTGTTTACTTGAGTCGAATGTAAGTGGATGCGTTTCCGTTACACTCCGCTCGACGATGAACCAAAATGATATACGTAAGGGAGATTCTCAAGAGTGTATTAAACGACATTTTCCGCATTACGATTTGTTATTTTTTTTTTTTTTTGCTGCTGTTGCTGCTGTTGCCCGTTATCTTTCAGCGGAATGGATGCAAACTTGATTCACCGACGGATTGGAATTCCACAGTGTCTTATTTAGAGTGATTTTGGGGCCAAATTCACAGTGAAAAAAGATTGTGACTCAAATGATGTTGGATACAAATACATAAGTTTTGCCATTTTATAGGTATGAAATATCTGATATACACATCGACGACCACATTTTTGGTTATCACCAACTTGGAACTGGCATCCATTTATCGATAAGTTCCCGTAATCTTGCCATAAAAACTGGTGTACTTTGTGCACTTAATTCACCGTTCGAAATTCATGATTTGAGCATTTGAAAATTGGCATATATGAGTAGACGGCAATATAGATATTTTTGTATAAAAACCAGTGACTACACTGGGCCTATTGCTATAGTTAGATTTTTATATAGTTCCTATGGAATAGGCGCTATTGAACACACGGACCGTTTTTAATATGCACAGCGCTCGTTCTGTGCGAGACAGGCAAATACACAAACACATTCACACACACACACACACACACACACACACAACGAGCACTGTGCACATTAAAAACGGTCCGGTGTGTTCAATTGCACCTATTTAATAGGAATTATATGTAGCTCTAACTATAGTAATAGGCCCAGTGTAGTCACTGATAAAAACACACGATATGTGGTTTTGCTTGCGATGTTCACGTGCGCTCATTTCAAGTTCATTTGTATTCTTCATCTTTTTTATTTCGTTCCCACATCGATACCTTTGATGAGCGTATGCTCGCATCCAAAAAAATCTGGTCGCTCAGCGGTTCGGTTATTCACTCGATGTCGTCTTCTGTCTAGTTCTTTCTCTCTCTGTCGCTCTCTCTCTCTTTCTCTTTAGCTCGCGTCGTTGTTGTTTAATCACTTTCGAACCATTTACGCTCAACTGACTTCCCGAAATTGAAACGGCTGGGCTCATATTGATGCCATTACCACATTTAACCCGCAAAATTCTCTCGTCAAGTAAATGATAAGCATTTGCGGAGAATAAATTGAAAACGGCAAATAAACTTCATTTGAAACCATTAATTGAATCGATAGCTCATTTATTGCATGCACTAAATGTCGAATGCTTGTGCTTAACATCCATTAATTATTTTACGCCTCACAAGAAAACAACACAAATGATTAATTTATACCGTTGCGTATATACGATAGCTTATCACTTGCTCTTCATTCTGTCGTTGTTACTTTGTTTGTTGATGTGATTCGAAGGGCCTTTTTCGCCCTTTTTTCCCATTCTTTTATTTGACGCTTACGTTCGTTTGTTCACTTTTTCCCATGCTTTTCATGTTCACTTTTCCAACCAGAGTCCTGCTGTTCGGGTATGTTGGTGTTTTTTTTTTCGCTCACTTCACATCATGTTCATGGATCGTATACGGTATCGTGATTGAAGAACATGTGTCGATTATCATTCATAATTAATTATTTAGGAAAAAAAAAAACAAGAAAAACAAGAAAAACTTCGTTCTATGGACAGATTTGTGCCCCAGCACTCAAGCTGAATCATTTCAGTGTCTTTAATGGATTTTAATGGCTGTAGTATTTGCATTTGAATCCATCTGTAATTGAACCGATGAAAAATAGACAACCATTTACATTGCATGAATTAAAGCAAATCTCGTAAATGAATCAGTGGTGCTCTTTGAAATCCACCGCTTTAAATCGTTTCGTTAAACGTACTTTTAAAAAATCGTTCTCTTTCTCTACCTCCTCCCCCTCTCTCCCGCTCTCTCTCTCTCTCTCTCTCTTTCTCTCTCTCTCTCTCTCTCTCTATCTATCTATCTATCTATCTCTATCTCTCTATCGGTATGTAGAACAGCAAACTGATACGCTTATAAAATTTTGTTGTAAATTGATTGATTGGCTGCTTATTTGATCATTTCCAATATGCAGTCGTGCACAATTTATTCGATGAAAATCACCAATCGAACAGATGAAATGGTATGTTTCAAAAGGGATTTTGTGGTTAAACGGATAAAATTGAATGTGAATATATATGCATAAGCGCTCAAACACACACACACACACACACACGGGCGCGACAGATACGGCACTAGCAATGGAAGCAGGCTATTTACAATGAATGTGACATGCCTCAAATTAATTCGAAAATAATCCAATACATAAATAACACGCACAGGCCTCAAATAAAATCGAAAACAAATACATCTGCGATCTGCGAACCTGTGTACCTTCGTACCATGCCCGCAAAATATCATCTTATCACATCAAATCATACCAGCACTGCATAGTACAGCACAGCGCATCCACCTGAACATTTGAACATCTGAGCGTATGCCATATGCAAAGCTTTTATCGGGAAAATATAAACATCGCAAAATATATGGGTTTTAAATTTGAGAATAAAATGTAACAAAAAAAAAAAAAACAAAAATCGGAAACATTTCCCATTCACCAGTGAACGACCCGTCGTTCGTTCATGAAAAAACTTTTGCCAAACCAAAGTGGAACATTGTGAATTGTGTGCAAATGCAAAAGAAATTCCAACTCCTCCGCCGTCTTTTCGCCATAAATTCATTTTTTTTTTATCACTCGCTGTTTGAGCCACTTTGAACGCGCGCGTTCTCTTCCTCTCCGACCACTATGCTCCGTATGGAAATAATTCGGCTCATACATTCGCAATTTAAAATGTGCCCGTGATGTGTCTTTTAAAATGCAAATAAAAACAAAGCCCCGTGTGCGCTGTGTGTGTACACTTTATACAAACTGTACATTGGAATGATGAAAGTTTTTCCGATTGCATACGAAACAAAGTTGAAAATTGTTTCATGCAACAACAACAACAAAAAAAAAAACGAGGGAATTGTACAAATACCGACGACGAAACGAAGACATTTTTGTTGTTGTTGTTTCTTTGTGCCGGGAAATCCTTGAGGTCAACAAGGAAAATATGTCTGCTACACTTATTTTTGAGTTCTTGTTGTTTTTACTTTTTTTTTTCTTCTTTCATTCGCATTCTTGGGCTCTTTTTTTAAAGATTCGTTTCAGTTTTGTGTTGTTTCAATGTAGTCGTCTTTAAATGAAAAGTTTCAAAAACCCTTGTCCAAATTTTCGGTTAAAATCACTTTACCGCATTTTTCTTCACATTGCATCAACATTGGCTCAACATTGCCGTGCTGTCGGCGCTTGGTATTTGTTTTACATTACTTAACATGAAAAAATAATGACCGAAAAAAAGGTAAAGGGGAAGGGGAAGGGGATGAGACACACACACACACACACACACACAGAGAGAGAGAGAGAGAGAGAGAGAGACTACACTCAAGTACTTGTTCAATCGCATCCTAGGAATGTTACAACGAGAGAAGGCCAATGCAAAATGGTGATGTTGACAGGATATGAGAAACCCACAAGAGAGAACAAGGAATTAGAATGAGTGAGAGATGTTTAAGCTCAAGCCTGAGAAAATGTTTTCGCAAACATTTTTGTGCATTGTAAAGGTTTGGCCAACTTAGGTTTGGCTCTGTTCGACTTGTGGCCAAACGACTATCCATATGAGTGAGCACATGGAAAGTATGGGTTTTAGAAAGCTTGTTCTGTGCCTGTGCCTGTCACTGTTTATTGTATATTTGTAAAATGGAATAGAGTATAGATAAGATATACTGTACACATATAGGGACGACTACATACATTCAGGCGATTCGATGTACGTGAAAATAATTTATGTAAAAAGTTTGATTCACGCAAAGATAATTTAATTTCATTCTGTTTTTCGGGGGTTGGGGTGGCGGGTGGTGATGAAGTTGGTTTTCTACTGAAATGTATGCTCCATAAAATAATTGCAAGGCTATTAAAAATATTCTCTTTGACACTCTGTCGCCCAGAAAATTTCTTTTCTGGATATAAAATGAACATGCACAAAGACACATTCACAACAAATCCAAAAATCATGTCGCTCAATTGAGACGAAAACTGGGCTGTGGAATGTGCGCTTTTATCGCATATCACATTCGAATCGACAAAGTGTGCGAGAGAGAGAGAGAGAGAGAGAGAGAGAGAGAGAGAGAGAGAGAGAGATAGAGAATGTATGAATTTCACATACGCGCACATTTTACCAAAATATACCCAGAAAATGCCAACGAGTAGACGAACACCGAGAATGAGAAAACATGCCATTAATTTTGCAACGGTGCTGATTCGCATTCGCTTAAAAACAATTAAATGAAAGCAAGAAGTTTTATGTCGAAAATTTCCAACGCATTTAGTGAAATTTGTTCTGGTGAATTATGATTGCTTCCCATGTCGATGGAGTCGAACATTTATTCGTACAAAAACAAACACGGGCTCATACCCATACATTTGCACACACGATATATTTCAGCGGTGGCGAGGCCGCCGCCGCCGTTGCCACCGTCGCCATCACATCGCTCCGGACTCGGAACTTTTCACCACTACCCCCAAAAGATGCCGATGAGCGCGCACTTTTTACCCAACGACAAAACACATCAAACTCATATGCGATTGTAACATTTGGTTAACATTTTACTCGTAACGTAAAACCATTTAGTTTTCGATTTTTGTTGCTGTTTGCCTCTGTTGTCGCTCGTCGCCTTCATCATCGTCGTCGTCGTTTTGTTTTTGTTTCTGTTGTCTGTAATTTACGTTCTTAGTTACAGTGTTAAGTGATTTTTCAAAGCAGCCCCGAAATGCAATGTTTTTATTATTGCCGAACAAAGTCATAAACGCCACGCAATACACCAAAAGCTTGCCTTGATATTATGTAATTTTGTTTATTGTGTCTTTGCACAAGCCAAGTGTGTTTCAGTTTATTTATTTGCTTTTGTGTATGTGCTTGTTCTTCTTTTTCTTCTTCTTCTTCTTCTTCTTCGGGTGGTTTTTTTTTCATTGTTTGGTGTACTTGCTCGTTTTATGCGTTTGGCGTTTGGTATTTTAGTGTTCGGTTGCTGTGTGCTGTGGATGCTTCATACAACAAGCTTCCTTTTTGTTGATGTTGATGTTTATGTTGCACATGTAAAAAAGGCGAAAACATTCTCAGCACCACGTGCATCCGTTGAGACACTTTGAAAGTGTCGTGTTTCACTTTTTTTGTTAAATCGCACACATTCTCATTCACTAGCTTGGTCGCGCGCACGCACACACAAACACACACAGTAACAAGCAAACGCCCGTACTCATACATGTGGCACCGGTTGGTTTTCACATTAGTGGAAAAGTTTAATGTTATATCGGAAAAATATATCTCTTTGCAAGCGCACGTTTCAGTTTGACTGAAAATTCTTCGGCAAAGATTTTTTTTGTTTTCCACTTGAAATCCCATCCGTTACGAAATTTGATTAATTTGTCATTTGATCACGCTAGTCTGAAATCTGTTCTATGATTTTGTTGTTTTCAAGTCTCTTCTCTGTTTTTTTTTTGTGTTATCTTCATTTTGTTTTGAAAAACAAAACCAAACAAAAATCAATGGAAAAAAATCAAAATAATCTGAAATCACCGTCTACGTCATCTTCATATTCGTCATGTTTTTGTTGTTGTTGTTGCTTGTTAACGAATTGAAGTGCCTAGTAGGCAATGTCTACCCCAAATAAAAATGTTGCTTGAAAAAACAAAGGTCTCGGAAAAATTCCTATTCAACGGCCACTTGTAATGAATTTTATTTTCATTTCACATGAAGCAATTCATTTTAACGGACAAACAAACACACACACACACACACTAGGCAAAAAAAAGTATTTGTAAAACAAATTAATTATGCCCTCAAATGATAACATTTCGACAAATGAATAGCAAAATGGATCTATATATAAATATATATGGTATAGAAAAGCGCTTGAGCTGTCTCTACATTCTCCAGCACCGTCCCATACTCATGTGCATGCACATTCGCACGCCAAAACAGATTCAAATGACTCATGGATTGTGTGTACCTTATCAATCCACAACAAATTGTTAATTCCGATGCGAAAGCGGATAAATGAGCGGATAAATGTAACACAGAAAACGGACATAACGAGAGTGTGGAGGAGGACGAAGAAGAAGAAGAACAAAAAAAAAGGAAACAGCGAAAAGAGACCATTATTCAGAAAGTGCGCATTTATAATTGTAATTAGAAGTATTTGCGATAAGCCATTGGGTAAGGGTTGTTCCACGATTTTGTTTCTTTTTATTTGAGCTATTTATTCATTCTTAACGCATACAAACACAACAGGAACACATCACATCGCATCACATGACAACAGATAGATAGAGATGTATGGATAGCGGGGTAGAGAGAGAGGGAGAGAGAGAAAAAGAAGGGTGAGCACAAGAAGATAGCTCACAAGCGAAATTATTGCCATATGCATAGAGAACCAAATAACGCGCGCACACTTTTTTATTATTAGCAACCTCATTCTGACGCACGTTAAATCCAACGTTAAAATACGATGAAAGATGGAAAATTTGAATTTTCGAAATTAAACTTTTGTCTGTTTGTTTGAATGAGTATCATCGTTCAACATAAATTATCTCTATTTTGAATGGCATATGATATTATTCTTTTGTCTTCTCTACTCCAGCTTTTTCTCTTTCTGTTCGCGCTGAACTGTTCAGCTCTCTCTCTTTTCCTTTGTGTATATATATAAATATATGTGTGTGTGTGTGTGTGTGTTGTTCGTTGTGTTGCTGTTTGTGTCGATTGGCTTTGTAAAACGGTGTTGATACTTGGCTACAGTCCCGTGGTATGCATATAGTATTCGTGTATGCATTCATTCGTTGATTCGTTTGCCGCTGTTTTTCTTCTCGATTGTCGTTCGTGTGTCTCTCTGTTTTCTCTCGGTAAAATCTAAATCACTTGCGTTTCCACTGACTGGGTATATTTGACGTGTGTTCTATTGTGCACCGGTTGAATTTGAATATATATATATATGTTAAGTCTTTGTGCCGGAGCGAATATGAATGTTGGTTGTGCTTGTATGTATGATAGTCAATTCGTGTTCTTCTCTCATCGCCCCGTAAATGTTCACTTTGGCTCATGCCATTTTGATTTTCGTAATTTTCGTTTCGTTCGCATGGAGTGCACGACCACTGAACGCATATTATAAATATGTCGGTAATATTCTCTGGATACCAGTGTCTAAAGCGAGCACAAATTTACGACTGCTGAGTGCCGATGATATTTCGGAAAACGTAAAATAAAATAAAATGAAACGTCCGACCGCTTGCCATTTATTGCGGATTGTTTCGTTAGTTCTTTCGAACTATTGGATGTTGACTAATGCTGTGGCTCCGAAGCTGACCAAGTGTTCCGATGCGCTCAAGTGAACAAACAAATGATATCAAGTTGTCAATTTTTAGACACTGTCCAACACACAATAATCCAAAATATGCACTGACAATTGCTCGAAAGTACGACTCTTTGAAGCGTGCAAATAAACAATATGAACAATATGAAACAATTGAAACGTTGTGCACAGATCTGTTTCAATGCTGATGCCACTGATGTACCGATGCGAATTGCCATTGTGTGCTTGTGTATGTGTGTGTGCTTATGAATCTATGAATTCTCATCTCTGGATTTATATTTGCGATTTGCCATTGCCATTTTCAATACCTGACGTCTTTTATATTGTTATTTTGTTGTGTGTTTTCCATCTCTATCTGGTGGTCGTTAAGCAACCCTTATTTGCGTTTCTTACCTGCTCTCGACTCCATTTCTCGCACTCACTCCCTCGCTCACTCGTTCAGTCGATCGCTTCGGTTCGCTTTATGTCATGTGGGTGCCGTGCTGGTGTGAGACAGTATATGTGCATCTATTCTCTTTTCATCTTTTTATGTGTATCATATATTTTCTATTTCACATTCACATCCTTCATCCTAGTGTTTCACTTTCGAATTACTTCGATGGCTTTTTTATTTTTTATTTTATTTTTTTTTTCTTCTTCATTTTTCTATTTTCCATTCAAATTATATTTTCACCGCTCTTCTATACTGATGTTGTCTCGTTCCGTATGCATGGACTCCATCTCTTTGCTATCATCATTCCCGTTGTGTGATAAAGTTGAAGCACATTATATGAGCTCAGCGCCAACATTACATTTCACCGTTGTTTTCCTTTAAAATGCATTACATCGTGTACTTTTGGATACGCACTCAAAGGGTATACACTCACTTTGTGAATCGAGCATTTGAACGCGCACAGTGCCTCATCATTCCAAGACACGCAGAGAATGAGATGATTTTAAAATTGAAAATACGATGAAAAAAAAAACACACACACACACACAAATATTACGAACAGAAAAAAAGATACATCGTACCGTGAAGCCATGGCGACAAAAAAAAAATGTGAAAAAAAAACCGAACAACGTTCCAGTGCACCGCACCAGGTACCTGTGTGCTGTAGCAACGTGTACCCAAAGTATGCACACCGAAACACAATCATAAAATGCTCTATATTAGGTGATGAAACAAAACGCGTAAAGAATATAATTCTGAAAATGTGGCATGTTCTGGTGTCATAACAGATCCCCCTTCTGAATGTATATGATGTGGAAACAGTCATCATTACACACGGAGCGTCTGCCTGGCACAAAACATACGCCTGACAATGGAAAATATGCGACGCGTTGGCGATATCACCATTCGATTCGATTCAGTTAGATGAACTATCTGAAGTTTGCCGAAAGTACGTTGAAGAGTACATATACAGTGTGCACTCGCTGCTCGTTTTTTTGTATTGTTGTTGCTCGGATGTTTTGTTTTCGTTGACTTTTTCTTTTGGTTTCGTTCTTCTATCTCTGATGGGGTTACTTCCAAAGAAATGATGTGTTGCGTATGCGAATATTCATCTCAGAGTGTGAGCGAGCGCACACACACAGAGAGAGAGAGAGAGAGAGAGCACATGAACATGGAACTGAACAACCGTACTTTCTCATAACTTATGTAATGCACACGTTGGAAAACAAATTTTATGCGCCGGCGCCCTTATCAATTCACTGAATCACTACGTAACATTCTACATACATTCTTCTCCATTATTATTTTTTTTTTTTTTTTCATTTTTTTGTATTTAATGTGCACTCAGTGTGCATTCGATGTGCATTGAAAGCATCCTAAATATGAATCGTGCGAGGCGGAGAGTTACAGCAAAAGCGAGCGCCGAACACACGGCAAACTCTCCAATGCCAACATCAAAAGGCCATTGCAGCACACGGCACACAGCACACCGTACACAGTACAGGCGATGCAATAGAAGGCCACTTCTCTTTCCATCCAGCTCGTGTGAACTGTGTTTCGGCATCCTATGTGATGGCATTGCCGCTGCACGACAACACACGGCATAATGGCATACAGTCACGAATCTCCATCCACATAGTTTCGAACCTCTATCCAGCTACAAAGTGCGGGAACCTTATGCTCTATCGCTTGGAATCGAATCACAGAATATATATTTTGTTCCTTTAACAATACAATGCCTTCGCTTCGAATGGTTTTGTGAGCATACAATCAGTTTGTTACAAACGCTTCACCGATATAAACGTCGTTTTGATTCGGTCGCTGTGAGTGTGTAGCCGAGAAGTTTTCAGTTGATTTTACCGATTTTCCACATCGTCAGTGACGGGCTGGTCGATGTGCATATACAACCGAATTCGAATCAGTTTGCTCGATTGCATTAACGGTTGAGAAATTTTTTTTTTTTTTTTTTTTTTTTTTTTTGTTTGTTGAAAAATTAGAAACAACAAAAGCAACAGAAAAAAAAATCGTTTGCACATTTCGAGTCAAAGTTTAGAGTTTTGAAATTTGAAGTATTTTTTTTTTTTTTGAAAAGTTTTGTGTTTAACCGCTGTTCAAGTGTTCGATGTCAACAAATTAATTGTACACGCATCGATAAAAATTAACGACTGAGTCGAATGAAAGAATCTCATGTTCCCACATTTTGCAATAACACAACAACCATCAACTCCAACGCTAACGGAGCGGAATCAAACAAAAATAAACACACAAACACACACACGGTGGAGTGTTTTGTGCGTTTGCCTGTTCATGCTTGGCGTGTTCATTTTGTGTACCGATCAAGTGTCTTGCACTTTACGATTCATTTTCTTCGATATTTTTGCAATTAGCCGCCCATTTTCCAAAATCGTGTTTTTTCCTCATTGAATGTTACTCTCGTTTATTTGTCTCTCTTTGCTCGCATTCACTTGAGTTGTTGTTTGTCACAATTCTCAACGTGAGCCGCATTTAAATAATCATTTCAGGCAATCTCAAAGTAACACAACATTTTTGGACGGCATTTTCATATTAAACTGTTTGAGGGAATTCACTCCACGTTTTGTTTTTACCGTTGCGCCGCGTTGCTTTCGATCAACTACCGTTCTGAACTGTCTTGATAGAACAGGGAAGCACATCCATAGCAAAAAGAACAACACACACACACGCACACACAACCAACAACAATAACACCAATAACAAACAAATAACCGTGCGCTTCCACGTTTGCCCATTATGCAGTCGGAGTTGTTTTTCGAATGCCACGTGAGCCAATAAACTGTAATTGTTATTTTGTTGTGCAGGCACAAAGTACATGTAATCCGGCTCTGCCAATATATCTGCCCGCACCAATACGTATCAAGTGATGCGCTTTTATTTCGCACACAAAAAAAAAAAAAAAAACAAAAAAAAGCCTAGACAAAAAACAAAAGCCTAGAAAAAAATATAGTGACGACGAGAAAACGTGTTAAAGAGACAAAAAGAGAACGGAGAGACGGAGATGAGAGAAAATTACAAGTGGACGGAAATTTCCTCTTTTTTTTTATATATTCGAAACTTTGCCACTCAATTTTTTCGGTTTGTTCATACATTGGCCTCGAAAAATCGTCACCAATATTTAAAAGCTAGCATAAATGAATGAGCAAAACTTTGAAGTTTTCGGACAAACGCAAACAAGAAAGATGCATTAAAACTTTAAAAGATTCCTTTTTTGAGGAATAATAATTTAAAGAGAAAAAAAAGGCACACACACACACACACACATAAAGAAATGAATTGAAAGAGAACATCTAAATTCAATGTACTTTTTTATAATTGAATTAAAATTTCCAGATCACCGCCAGACACGAGTCCACTATCCCAAGAATCCTTTAAAAGAAAGTAAATATTCAAATTCATTTCTTTTTTTTGTGTGTGTGTTATTAACGAAATTGAACAATAAAAAACCAGCAGCGAAAACAAATCAAATCAAAGAAATGCTATAGCAGTTGAGTGGTTCACATAATTTTTCTCTCCATCTTATTTTCAGTCTGAATGCAGGACTCTCGCAATCTCTCACTCACTTTCTCACCCTAAGTGCAATCACTTGTTATAAATTTGAAAGCGACACACAATAGCGCATATTTGCTTTAATATTTCAACAGGAAAGAATTTCGGTTTGTTTTTTTTTTTTCATCATATGATGATGAAATGCATGAAATGGACTCAGAGGGTGAGCTTTGAACAATAAAAAAAAGCACATCTCAATCGTCACTAGGCGTACGTGAAAGAAAAGTTACATCGATTCGGTAACCAACGACAACACAGTACGGAAAAAAAGAAGGAAACAATTATATATAAATTGGAAAAAATAGAAAGTAAAAAAAAAAACAAAAAAAAACAATAAGCATTCAACACCATACCGCTATGGTTTAATCAACGGACATTTCAAAGGAAATAACATACATACAAGAAAAAAAAAAGAAGAATTAAATCATTTCATTGAGATCAAAAGCGAATGAAACACAAGCAACAAGAGGAGAACAAAAACGGAACAATGACGACCACAAAATTGAAATCAACATTGCGTTTAAAATTTCTGCTGTTAATTTTATTATGTTCTGAACTTGTAAATTATGTGCATTTGGAAACGGAAATACCGGCGCTGAGTGATGATCAAGGTAAATGCCAACAAATTAAATATTCAAAAAACAATTCGCATGCCAATAAAAAAAAAAAAACAAAAAAAAAATGGGAGAGAAAACGAGCAAACACAAAAACACACACAAACACATAGTCACACGATGCCGGACTGCATCGAACAGAAAACTCATACGGCGTAAGGGAGCATAATGCACTCATACAAAACACGACATCGTCCCCATAACATAATAAAAATAAATAGAACATATAAAATTGCAACAGAGAAGAGAGATACCAAACACACACATTTTTTTGTCAGGTATTTCAAGCTGTACAAACACACATCCATCACATATATGTGGGCCGAATTGTGTGTACAAAAATCGCCAGCAAACTGCACATTTTATATTGAATACTGGGTACACAGCACAACAGCTCATTCGCAACATCGGAAACATTCAAACGAATTGAAATTGATGCACAGATATACAATGTCAACTGTGAGGCGAGCCAAGGCAATGGAACGACATTTGCAACCCATAAATCTTTATTTCAACGGATTTTCTCCGTGTTTCCCTGTTAAAAACCGAACAGCATCAGACAGACAGACAAAACGGACACTTCATTTTAAGTTGGCTGGCTAGCAATCATGATCACGATGCTCAATTTTACCGAGACACAGTTTAATAGACATTTCTCAATTATGGTGTGCCACTCTACAGTGCGTCACACAACGGCAATGGCAATGGCAACGTCATCGAATAAATAAATTTTCTTGCACGAAAGATCTGTTCATTTCTTCGTTTATTTTTTTTTTTTGTAGCCTCTCGTTTCTCGTCTCATTCACTATCGTTCTATCTTACTCGGTCTCGGGTCTCTGTATCTATCTGACGACATGAGTATGTCCTTGCGTGTGTGTTTGTGTGAATTGTGATGTGATTCGCTCTTGATCCGCACATCGCATCAATGTACACATATCATTCTAGTTTGGATGGATAAGGCTGTGCAGAGAGACAGAGAGAGAGAGAGAGCGAGATAGAGCCTGATTGCTATGTACCGTTGCACCAACAGAATGGAAATTAATTGCGTTTATTTTATAGTGTACGTTTTACGTACATGTCGCGATGTCTGCAATTGTGTATTTTCGTACTTTAAACCATTTTCCCAGCTTTTTACTTCTCCAAAAACATTTTCGATTCGGCTCTCACGACTTTCGCCCATTTCACTCGTTCATTCATTCCTCACACAACGACCAACAACCCCCCCCCCCCCTCCCCCATCAACTGTTTCTATCGCTCTTTTTGTTTTGGTTAGTTCATCGTTGCACTTTATATTTTGATTCCGCATGCTTTTGCTATTGTAGATTGGTGGTTTGTACCAAGTTAATCAGCATGCGGTTGTGCTCATGCCAGCCTGTTTACATTGCACTCTTGTGCCAAATGTCTGTTGAAATGTACGGGAAAAGAAAGAGGTAGCAAATGAATGAGCCAACGAACGAACTAGAGTAAGAGAGAAAGAGTTTAGCAAATCCATATGAACAACTCAATAATTGATCGACAATACTTCTTACGTTTCAAAATATTTTCAACAACTTCTCGTTGGCATTGCCATTGCAGTTAAAGTTTTGTTGTTTTCTGTCGTCGCTTGTTCGTGAAACCATTTGATTTTGCTGTTAGTTTACGATTTGTTCATTATTATTTTTTCCTGTTTTTTTTTTTTTGGCATTCATACCATTGGATAGATTGATTACAAACCTTCGACTACCTTTTCAACGATCTTTTGCTTGAAATGGATCGTTGTTGTGGCTGTGGCTACGACAACGACCAAGGCTTGTATTGCTCCTTGATGTTGTTGTGTTCCGCTTTTTCTTTTATTGTATTCAATCGACAAAGCAAAAAAAAAACAAAACAAAACAAAAAAAAATTATTGAAATACAAAACCGCATGATAGACAGACGTATAATCTTGATAGTAATTGTTTTGTATGTCGAACTAACAGGCATTGTTAGTCGATGCATTTGCATCGGGCCATTGATTTAACGAGGTAGGATTGTAATCGGTCCAACATTAGATGTATAACGCTATCATTTGTTTTCTGGTTGAATGGTGTAAATTGTTTGCTAACATTGCACATAAACAATTTTACGGCGCACGATGTTTGAATATTTGTTTTGGTTAGGTTTTGTTTTGTTCTGTTTCATTTTGCGATTCATCGCACATAAACATCACCGGGCTGCATAATAGTTAGCCTGTGTTGGTGAATGTGTACGTGTGTCGTAGCCGTTGTCGAGTATCGAATACAAATCAAAATCGAATTCGTTTGACATGGATTTTTTTGTTTCCATGTCCGTACATGTTGTATTGTGTAGCTCAAATGGCTCAACATCCTGCAGTGTTCGTGAGCGCACTTTGAATGCGCTCAAATTTAACCCTCGCCGAACAATAAACGCATTTCCACGATGATTTCTCTTTCTCTCTCGCTCTTTTTTTCTGTCTACCTTCTCTTTCCCTTTTTCATGGTGCATCCATTACAAGCTAAATGGCATTAAAAACGATTAGAGCTGAATTTAATAAAGGTCGACATTTCAGTATTGACGCTTTCGTTCGTTGAATTTTCTAGTTCTCCGGTTTTTGATATTTTGGGGGGAAAAAGCTCCGTCTCTTTCCGCTCACTTTTCCATTCTTTCATTATTTCACTCTGTATGTCAATTTGTACACAACTCTTCTACTCCGACACTTTTTCAGGCCCATGGCCATTCGACTACCAACCACATACCAAATTTCCCAAAATGCATTTTCCATATAAAATGCAACATCCATCCATAAGCAGTGCAGCGTGCACAGGCACATCGGATCGACCGAAAGCGTTTATAATTGTTCGATTTTCTATTTAGCCCATTCTCATTAATAAATCAAAAATTCAGCTGTAATTGAAATGCGTCTGGACGCGGCTGTGGAAAATATTTTGCGAGTTTCGTGATGCAAATACAAAATCCATTTGTCGCTTTCGATTTTTTGACAAGTTCAAAATCGGCTTACGCCTTAAAAATAAAATCAATAAACACATTTGCCATCGAATTTCCAGATGCAGAGAAACAGTGAGACAGAGACAGAGACAGAAAATGAACATAAGTATCGACTGCTCGGTGGCGCATTTTTGTAACAAATTTTTATTACACTGCAACAACCCGTTATTTGATTGTCGCACATCAACACAAATCTAAGGCAACACCATTTGACGATTCGAACATTTTTGGTAGAAAAAAAACAGTTGAGCTTCTTTCCGTTCCATTTTTCTGTTCATTTTCTACAATGAAAAAGAAAAGAAATTTTACTTATTTCGTCGAAGACGACAACACACTCTAGACGAGAACATACGACTACAAGAAGAATAAATGTGGAGAAAAAAAAAAAGAAACGTGCCGCCCATAGAACAAAAGCTCGAGAAAGAGAGAAGTAGGTAATTTATTTCAATGGGCATGGAGATAAAAGATGCGACAATAAAAAATTGCTGATGAGGCAAATTGAAAAATCAAACTTCAACGCGCCGCTCATGGTCGCGCGAGGGGTGGAGATGATGACAAAAGCAGCTTCTTTGAATTTTCCACTAATTAAAACTTTCCAATCGAAAAGCAAAAGAATGAAAGAACGAATATTGTTCGCCTGTACACTTGACAAGCCAACAAAAGACAAGTGCACTCGCGTACAGCCATTGATCACTCGGGAAATGCTGAATGAGATGCTAGAATCGAAAAGGAATTCGCTTCGATTGCGTAGAACCCGGGAGTGGGCCGGAAAATGAAAAGCAGTTATTCTCCTCATCTTCTTCTTCTTCTTGATTTTCTGTTTTATTTTTGTTGAAGATAACACACACAACAGGCTGTCATTTTTATTTGATGTGACCATTATTCAAGTGACGTTAATCGATTATTTGAGGATCTTCTTCAATGAAAATGGCAGAGATTTAGATAAAACTGTAGAAACTAAACTTAAAAAACGTTGATTGTGTCATGTCTTGTGCCATGTAATAAATTGATTTACTATCTAATCCCTCTGGATACATATTACGTGGTGGATTTTTGTTGTTGTTGGTGTTGTTTTATCAACTTGGCTATCGCCAAATGTCTTGTGTTTTGCTCTTTTGAAGTCTAATTTGATTATAGGATTTTTTCTATATTCCACGGTCTAACACAATCGGATCATGGATAGGAAATATCACATTGTTAGAACACTTGTTATTCCTTTCCGTATCTCAGTTGCTGTGATTGTCTCTCGATCTTTCCATCATTCTATCTCTCAATCTCTATCTCTATCTCTGTCTCAGATGAGGGAACATGTGTGTGTGTGCATGTGCGTGTGTACTCAAGTGAACAATCTCATTGAGCTTGTGCAGCCATATATTCAAAATATCAAATCCTCATTTGTGAATGGTAAGACGTGTAGAACCACATAGTACCATGTTTCGAAGCACTATCAATTACAGTATAATACAAAGGCGCACCAATACAATGGGTATTTCACTAGTTAACTTAATGAAAAGATTTACATTTAATTTCATCAATTTGTAATTTGCTAATGGTGTTTATTTCACCAGCGGCAAGGCAAGGCACGGCAACGCTAAAGCAAAGCCATATATTCCATCTAGAATGCGTTTCGTGCATAATCATTACCCCCCACTCCTGCCACCTCCTATCTCCTGTTCACCCAAATAAAACTAATTGGCAACGCACTATCTTGAGTGTATCTGAAAATTCGAAGAAAATAAAAAGGACTCCACATACATGGGGAGATGGTGAGATGAGGAGAGCATGAGGGAAACTACGACAAAAAAAAAAAAAAAAACAACAAATCAAATCAAAATGTTTATTTAATGGATGTGGCCTGAGATTGTTTTGATATGAAAACATAAGTGCGCATCACATTCACATTTGCTGTTGAATTTTGTGCCCGCTGCATGCGGACACAACATACCATAACATATGGGTGTCCTTCTGTTCATTGCTAAAACTCCAAGGCTGTGTGGTTTAGACATATAAGCGATTTCCATATATTATTTATATGCTGCTAAGTTTGTGCCTTTCATTGGGCCTTCCACTGGGATCTAGCACACTCAAACCACTGCATCGCTCTTCATACACTCAAAAATACTAAAAACACACACACACACACAGCGTGATGCGAAGAAAGAGAAAGAGAGAAAGAGAGAAACGAACAAGACAAAAATAAAAAATAAAAAACAACAACAACAAGAAAATAGAAATGGATCAAATTCTCCATTCAGGGAATACAAGTTAAGAAGTGCGTTTGAATTTACTTTGGCACCGAGTTTATAAACTGTTGGATTTACATGTCATCACAAGTCAACTTAGCAATCTTTGATGTATTTTGATATGAATGCATTTAAATGTGAACGCGCGCACAAGCGAATGAACAAGCACATCCAGATCCGATTTTTCATTTTAGTTTTGTCGGGTATGGGAACGTATACATTCATTGGAGAATGAAACAGTTGAGAACAAAACACTAACAGCACACCAAGCATAAGAGGGAATACGGGCAAACCAAACTCAATGCCACGGAGCAAGCATCATTCGTATTCATCGGTAAAATCCAGAGATAGAACGCAATATGTATGCAGAAAATAGAAACCGTTAAAGATCATCTGCTAGACGATGTAAATGAGATATTTTGTAACCAAACGAAGCACCGTTAGCTCGTCCACAAACCGTATTAAGAGCGACCGGGACCATGTGAATGGAGGGGGTGGCTGAGCTAGGGAGGAGAGAAAGAAGAACAACAACAACGACAGAGTGTGGGCAAAGTGGTGAAATGACTAAAAGCAAATGTTTAACCTAACAACAGCAACTCTCGTCACATATTAATTTCGTCGTTAGAGTTCTGTTATTTTGGGTTATTTTGTTTACCATTCAAAATCGACGGAAATGAAGAGAAAGAGAGAGAGAGAGAGAGAGAGAGAGAGAGAGCGAAAGGGGCGGGTGGGTAATGAATGCAAGAGATAGAAAAAAAGTGAATATAAAAAAAAACGAAAGCACGCAACAGAGAAGAGACGAATAAGTGGTTTTACGGTTTACTTATATCACTCGACCGTTTTAAATGATAGAAATCAAGATATCTGAATAAAAGCTGGAAAAACAAACACGCATCAAGAAGACATTTGAATTTGGAATGCTTGCCGTTGCCACCACCATCACCATTTCACCACCAGCACCAATGCCATCACCATTGCTTTCACCAAAAAAGTTTCCGCCATATCCAAGTATCAAGACTAACCAATCGCTATTTTATTGCAAATATTTCGGAAAATTCCGTCTTTAAATCGACGCATTCAGTCGGTGAAGTTCAGCGTTCAGTCTCTCTATCTATCCATTAAACTTTGCGATTGGAAAACTTGATTCTTAAGGACAGCGCATATTTTGGCCGTTGATTTTGTTTCACTTTCTCCTTTTTTTTTACGATATCATTTGAGTGTCGCTTGTTTTTTTTTCGGTTGTATTGCCTTTGTGTGTAAAGGGCCAAAGAGATACTAAACCGTTCAAAATAAAACTGAAATAGATGCAGAAAAACAGTAAAACAGAGAAACAAAAAGAAAACAAAAATATCTGTCTTTCCCATTCGAATATTGAAACTGTTTTAAAGCACAGAAGAATTTCTTCAGTTGCTGTTTCCGTTGTTGTCGCCATCGTCGCCGCTGCTACTGCTGCTGCTGCTTTGCAACTTACACACACACACACACACACACACATAGGCATTCACATCGATACACACAAGTTTCCCATCAAATTCAATTTAATTGACTGAAAATTCGGTCGCGATGACATTTGGCTAGCCTCTGTTGCCATATACACGATTGATAAAATGTCAACCGAACGCAGTCAAGAGAAAACGATTCTTTGAGCATTTTAATGAAAATGGAAATCAATTTTCAAAATTAATAGAATTTGCCTGAAACTTCTGGCTGATAAAATTGAAATAAAAGAATAAAAAACGAGGAAACAGTCAAGAGGATACATCGTTGTTGTGTATCGATGTGAATGACGGTAAAATCAAAAATATAAAATGCTCGGTCGATGTGCCGACGATGATACAGTGGAGGATCTTGTGAATTGTGGAGGATTTAGGTGAACGTACAAGTTCAAATCAGTAAAATTTACCGAAAATTATAAGTGGAAAAAAAAACGTAATGCTGCTGTATGTGGATAATGTGGATGGCGCTCGAAAGCAATAAAAAGCTAAAGAAAAAAAAAGAATTAGGGGAAAAAGCACATTGCTTGTCTGCAAATTTCTTGCCTAGAACCTTTTTTTATTCTTTTAAAAAACACTTTTCATAAATGCACTGAGCACATAATATTTGCCTCGCCGCTGGATATTTCCTACAATTTTATCATTTCCGTTGGTACTTGCTTACGCGCTTTTGAAGTCACAACGTAATAAAAGCAACATCATAACTTAACTGCATATCACAGAACCTTTTTTTTATTTTCTCTCTCTCTCTCTCGCTCGCTCACTCGCTCGCTCTTTCTTTATTTTAATGTTGAGCATTGTGTCGTCCTCCAGCACTCTCACAATCTACCGTCTTTATCACTCTATCAGATGACACAACGTCTCTTTTTGTTGATCAGCAATGGTTTTCGTTCACATGCTGTTCTCTCTATTCATTTCTTCGCCCACTCTCTCTCTCTCTCTCTCTCTCTCTCGCTCTCGCTCTCGCTCCCTCTCTTTTTTTCTCTCTCTCTCTCTCTCTCTCACCACCGCTTGCATATCGTGCGTTCTGGTATTGACTTTCTTTTATATTTTTCAAAGTGCTACTATTTAATGTTAAAAAATATTTCCGATGGTATTTTTCATTCATCGAGTAGAATAGAAAAGAATTTGCTTGGGGAAAGTGAAGACAAACACGATTTTTACATTCCTTTGTATTGTACGAAATTTATCTCAATCTTTTGCCGCTGAAGGAATAGACAACAAAAACAGAGGCAGCAACAGCAAGAGATGATGATGATGATGAAGAAGAAGAAGAAGAAGCAAAAAAAAACTGAAACAACGCACAGCGTGCACAGAAAGTTATTTTGAATGCACATTCCGTAGAGAGTTGCTTTACAACGGATATCCCGAGACGTAAATTTCAACTACTTCAACGACATTTTCAAACAACAACAACAAAAATCCCGTACACATAAATAAAAATAATCAAAAAAGCACACTCACACAAAATAATATCCAAACCAAAGAAGAAAAGAACCAAACGAAGAGGGAGAGGGAGAAGAGGGAGACAATCATAAAAATGTGAAAATTTGACTTTTGGTTTCTGTTGTCAGCAAAATGAAAATTTAATTGCACGATACCTTGTGTGTGTGTGAAGAGGAAAAAAAATATAACAACAACAAAATCGAATTCTTTTGAAATAAACAAAAAGGAAACGCTATGTAAATCGGTAACATCATCTGGAAGGTGGGTGATGGTGGTGACTATAGGTTATGCGAACAAATGTATCGACGAATTTGTGTAAACATTTGCAGTATTTTTGTTTTGCTTATACTCTCATCACATTCAAATCAGTGCCTGAACAGAACATTCCTTGTTTTTGTTGTTTCTTATTTGGTTTATATTATATGCAAGAGGGCGCCGCACACTCTGTCACCCAGTTAAAATCGCGTGCGATATGTAAATTGCACAGCAAAAAAAAAAAAAAAAAAAACAATGTTAGGGGAACGAGAGGAAGACCAATAAGGCGGAAGTAATGTCTTCGCAGAATACGCAAAATATGACATGCATTTTCTGTGTCTCTCATTCTCGGTATATTCCCATCGCTCGCTCAATACACCTCCTCCTCTCGTTCTTTTTATTGTGTTGACTGTTTTTGAAGACCCATGAAAAGATCTCATTTCCAGCGTCTGATTTAATTTTATAGCATTATATGAGGTTTTGAAATTATCATTCGAATAAATTTTCACCAGAATCCCAAGCACATTGAGTTTATATATCTGGTACAAATTGACCATAAGACATCACATAACTTAATATTTGGAAACGAAACAAAGAGCGAGAGAGAGAGAGAGAGAGAGAGAGAGAGCAAACGAGAGAAAGAGCGAAAAAGTGGCAGATCCACAGAATATATTTGTGTATTGTGTGAATATATAGACGAAATGTTGCTTACGTTGCAATAAGCGCTTATCGTTACCGCTCTTTTGCACACCATTTTATGCGTTTCATTTTTCGTTCAAACAAACTGACAACGTAAACTCGTATTGTAAACTTCGTTGAAACACATTGTTCTTTCCGCTTGGTCCAATTTTAGTAGTTTATAAGGGCGCTCTCTCTCTCTCTCTCTCTCTCTCTTTCTCTCTTTACACGGCTGCAACCAAATATGACGCTTTTTGAAGCAGTCGTTTTACAACTTTTCCGAAAATGATTTGTTTATCAAAGCTTTGAATTAGAACAATTAAAGTTATGTGTTTGTGTTCGTTGTGTGTTTTGTTTGTTTTTCTCTTTCTATCACTTCGAATTCTCGTGTGCCTCTTTCGCTCCCTTTGGTTCAAAATTTACGCTCCTGCATCATTTGTACTGCAACAATGTTTCAAGTATTTTCAATCAAAAATAGAAAAAGGGCAAAATAATAACAGAAAAGATGATTTAAGCTGATTAACGTTTTTTGTGTACTCTCTACACACAACAAAAAAAAACATTTTATTTTAATTTTTGAACCGATTTATTCCACCAGCATTTTGTATACAATAGTTGGACAATGTGCAAAAAAAAAGCTAATTATCTGGCTAAAGATAAAATGTACTTTTAAGTTGAGGATGCTGAATGACAGAATGTAGAGATTTAAATGAAAAACAACTTAGCGGATATAATTAAACAGAAACTGAAGATTGTTTGTTTGTTAATCGGCTATGTATCAATACGATAATGAGGCTGGCTTGAAGAAAGCGTATGCTGCTTTGTGCTGTGAACAATGCCATATGCGGCTTATTGCTATATGCACAGAATTGTGTGTTTAAACGGATTAAAACGTGTTAAAATGAGCTTGCTACTGTTTCACTATAACTGTTTCGCTCTGCATACACACACACACACACACACACACACACACACACACACACACAAATCGGCACATAAATATGCAGAAAGCCTCATTGGTCTTAAACATCCACGACACTCAAAATAAAAATATGGTTATGTTTTACATAATAGTGCTAAGAGGTTTGTTGCATCAATAAACTAAATGGAGGATGAGATTATACTTTTCGAGTGAAGAGAGAACCTTCTTGTTTATTTTGTCCGAATTTGACCCAATTCATTCCGTTTTGTATTGTACCTATTTGCAAATATTGCCAAAATGCTGGATTATCCGGTTGGTTGTTCACAATCAATGGTCATCAATTCCGAAATTAAAGGAAAATGTTGAGTATCATCACAATCGGAACTCCCAAATTGTCATGTGAAACTAAAACAAGTTCCTTAAGTCATCCGATTTTATTTATAGTGTCAAATAAATAGTCTACACCTTAGAGTCATGATTTCCCGCAGGAAACATTTAATCAAATTTTATTTTCTTTTTATTCACACAAATTTTGCAAAAATTTAATTTCTATTTTAGCTGATTCCATAAATCAAAAATGCTGTTTCTACTACTCAGAAATCAATTGAATAATTTTGTTGAAAAACTATTTTCACATTAATGTCACAATGTGTAAGTTGAAAAGAACATGAATATACTTGGAATGGTGGAATGTTTCTCTATAATACTAGATTTAAATGGGTAAAAAAGAGCATCGTTGATTGAAAAATGCACGTCATAGAAGATGATTATATATATTCACATACCTCATTCAGGTTGAGAAACTTATCAAAAACATTGACAAACGGAAACGTAAATTGTGCGGAAATGTGGAAGAAGTTGCTATTCACATTGAAATCATCCATGTTCAATGGGTTGTTATTGTTCTGATGGATCGTTAGCATCATTAAGATACGGAAATGTAGCTAATAAAAGTATTTTCCTTTCATTTTCTATGCAATAAATGATTGACATTTAAAGTGTAAATACTAACATTGAACAATTTGTTTGACACTTTAAAAAAAAATACATTGACATTTTAATGCTGCTCCATGTGTTAAAAAACTGACGGTTCCATTAAAAAAAAATAAGCTGCTTGAAAACATGGTACCATTTTGTTGAATAAATGCACAATCATACACTTTACTATGTCATATATCACTTGTTATATATAAGCTGAAAAGTGTGCTGAATTTTTTTTTCTACATCGAAATACCGATATTCATAAAATTCTACGGTTTTGATTGCGCGAAACCATAAAATTCCACACAACATGAGCATTTCTTCATTGAAATACTGGTTACATTGAGATTATTCGAAAATGGAAAGTGGATTACTCGGTGCTCCTCTTTACTTTATGCGATTCTATGTGCCTGCTAAATACTTGGTTTATTTTAATCAACCGACCGGCCATAACATTGGACTATTCACTTGTGTTTATCTAGAAAATGTATATTTCCGACATTCCAGTGAATAGACATTTTGCCAAACCAACGAAATGGCTAAAAATCGAAACGAGCTGGACATAAAGTCATATAAAAAAAGAGCGATCGACACACACACACACACACACATACAAAATGCCGGGTGAACATTTGAACGAGAACAAACTCATGCACACAAAAAAGGCATAACAAGTGGAAAAAAAAGGTCGAATAGATGGTTGTGCAAATTTATCACGATGTCGACTTCAACAATTTGCTCACAAACAAACACACACATGCACACATACACACACACACACATCTAGCGAGCCCATTTGTAACAACCGGAACAAATACGATAAATATATGAATATTGTTTCATTACTTTTCAAGTGATTGCAATCAACATCCAAATATTATGTGCAGTTTGGCGTAAACGTTACGGGTTACGCATCAATCTACAGACAAAACAAGAATAGCACAACGACAGCTTCTTCATATAGCGAGTGTAACAATAACAATAGAGTCGTAACAACAACAACAGAGATGATGAGTGTGGCGGCCAGAAACGCAGACAGAGTCAACAAAATAAAGAGAATGAGGAGATACATGGAAACGGAGCGCCGAGGAGGAAATAACCTATAATCAAATCAACTGCTTGGTTGAAGTGGAGCGTAAATGCGAGATGACTTGAAGACCTATGTTGCTGATAAATGTTAGATGGAAATAAAGCACACTGGTCTTAGTCTTGCTCTTTCTCTTTCTCCCCTCCATCTCTCTCGTTCTCGCCATCGCTCTCGCTCTCTCTCTCTCTCAATGTCTCCCTTGGTGTCCTGCCCTCTCACTAGATCGTCATGATTTTTGTTTTTTTTTTTCCGTATACTACCCAGCGAGCAAAAAGAAGTTATAATGTTATGATTGTAAAAAAAATATAAATATTGGTTTATGCACACGTTCTTTTTTAAAACATATTTTCTCCGTCGATATTCGGTTAGACGGGATTTTATTGCCCTCAATCTATCTGACAAAATCAGGCATATGCCTTGGTCTCGTTTTTATTTTTATTTTCTTCATCATTTTTCGCTCTCACGCTCTCTCTCTCTCTCTCTCTCTGTCTCTCTCTGAATGATTTTTTCCGCTGCGTTTTTATTTGATCTCATCGGTATAGTTCATAACTCGAGCGATTTCCATCTTTTATTACCGCAATGTAGTCAAAATCAGACGACGAAAGCGTGTGCTTTGAATGGTAAGAATGAGACGTACCGGATTTTCGGATGAGGGCAAAACCTTTCGAAATCCAATGAAGGAAAAAAATATGAATGAATGAAGAGAAAAGAAGCGGCTTTTTCAAATCAATAATTTGACGTTTTGAATTTCGGCACAGTTTTCACAAATGCCTGATGATTTTCTTGTATGCATACAGTGTAAAGACTTCAAGGGGCAAATCACATCAGGCTATACAATATTATCAAGTAGGCAATTACTTTGAATTTTCGGGTATTGCTGAGCATTACTAGGATATCAATTGCACAAAAAATGTAGAATCAATACATTAAAAGAATAAATATATTGACTCAGTTTATACGAAATACATTCAAATTTGTCATAAACTATGTAATTTCTTTCGAAATATTGAGATTTGTTGTTTTTTGTGAGTGTATGACGATGCCCAATAAACACGAAGTAAAGCCGTTCACGACAATTGAAATGACTTGTCGAACATTGACGTTTGAAATCTGATTATTGGCAGACTGTATTGGCATTACTGGCGGTAGAGGTATTGCTTTTAACTGATCTGCCCCTTGAAATCCTTACAATCTAAGAAAGAAAACGAGAAGCACTAATAAATGCTTCAACCGTACATCATTTGGTATTGGTATCGGCGCGGAAATTTTACCATGTAGTAAACGCCGATCGAATTATCCGTATGAGCTTATGTCCTCACTCTCGCTCTCTTCATCCTGCTCGTTTAGCTTGATCGTGCCGTTTTGCTCTCATTCTTTTTTTCCAGTGTCGCGCTCGCTCCATTTCGTGATTTTTTTTTCTTTTCAAATTCATGATTATTATTCATGAAATTGGCTTCGTAAGAAAAACGAAACCAAAATCTTTGGCAAATACAACATTTACGCTGCTATTTGTTGCAGCATTTTGCGCTCATGCATGCTAAGATCGAGCGGCTGATATAATAGACGAAAACGATGTAAAAAGTACAGCAACTGAATGAGTGAGCTTTCATTCCAATGGTAGCGCGTGTATCGCATATTGCCGCCGATAATATGCAGTGCAAACACACACTCACACACGAGCACCGTTTGAAAGGCCCCAAAAAAAACTTGAAGCTATCGAAACAAACTTCATCCACACACACACACACACACACTTATACATAATAAATGTTAGATGTGTGGTGCGTTTTTTGTTTCTTTCTTTCGTCTTCTGGTGATTGAACGCGAACAATGCTCTTCATTTTTTTCGGTTTAATTCTCATAGGAAAAATTGCATACAAAATGAGATGAATATAAGATTCTTAAGTGTAGGATTTGTTGTTCTAATGCGACGATTTGGGGCGTCTGCATTGAATATAACGATGTACACCGCATTCGCTTGATTATGTAAACAATGGACATTAGCGATGACACCCATCGCTGTTTTGAACAATAAAATCGCTTTCATACAATCACACAATCATACGTCCTGTCAGACTCACAACTGCAAACGCAAGATGTGAAAAATAACAATATTTCGACCATTTTTCAATGCACCGTTTGCTCCTTTAATAAATACTCAATATTATAAATGAAGCAAAACTGGGTGGCTGTGGAATAGTGGACAGTGGACGATGGACGATGCATTGCAACGATTGTTAAGAGTTGTTCGTCCATGTTAAATGTTATTAAGCGGCAGCCTTCGCCGATTGCTGTGATGGGAATAAAGAGAAAATTAATGTTTTCAATGTGGATTAAATGCGTTTCCTGTACACACACACACACACACACACACACTGTACAGAACACTATCAATAAATCCGAAATACGTGACGTGATGGCAAACAAATTACCATTTCGGTTATAATACTATTCAAACAAATAATTCACAATTTCATTATTTGGGCTTTCGCCCATTTACCAGAATTGGCATTCAAATAAATGTCCCTCGATCAGGCCAGATGTTATTATTATTTTCATACAATAGAAATAATAATGTCGATTCGATAGCACTTCAGCATAATTGAATTTTTAGTTCGTTGTGATTTAATATACGCTATGGGTCGACATTGGCACACACCAAACAACATACAAGCTCATTCGTTGTCATCATCACCGTCACCGTCATCACCACCGCCGCCACATATGTGTGTGCGTGTGTTTTTTGTGTTGTAAATTCACACACAAAAGAATCAAACGAAATACCCACCAAAACCGAACGAAGTAGTAAGAAAGAATAAAATCCACAGAGCGCGTGGAGAAAAAAAAAAGAAGGGAAGCCTTTTATTTATATAGACTCATTCTTTCGTCAATTGCCTTATCGTAAACTCATATTTCTCCCCTGAATTGATATATTTCATGCAAAAATTAGGACATTTACCAACACACCAGATAAATATTGAGGGTTTCGCCTGTCGAATAGAAACAAGCAACAAACAGTTTTATTTTTATCGATTGCCAACGATTGCCTTGAATAAATGCTCGTTTATTCAGGCGTTTATTTCTTCTTCATTTCTTTTTTTTTCACTTTTATACACTCCCACACACACACACGCAACCATATGAATTGGATTTTTCTCTCAAGCCAATTTTCTTTCGCTCAAATACGTCGACAACATATAAATTCACATATCCAAACAGTTTGAGTAACACATACCGAGATACATTTGACGTGTATAAAATAGATTTTATTAAATCATCGATGTGTGATTGAAAATCATTTGCGCCTTCACAGTGAAACACATTTCCTCCATTCACACACTATTACTGTGCATCGGAAATCGTTTCTTTTGTGCATATATTGAATCATAATGGTAAAGTTTCTTTCCAATGATATTTGTTGATATTTCAACATCTCGTCAACACAGAACCTGAGAGGAAGAAAAAAGAATGAGTACGAGACAGAAGGTTGGGAGTTTTTGGGAGGGCGGGGGAGGCAATATGTGTAGCGAGAGAAACATAGAAAATGAGTTCAAATAAACGAAAAAGAACGCCATGGATATTAACAATGTAAGTGATAGACTTGTGTCGAATGCTGTTTTCAAAGTTGAGCTCTCTATTTCCTGATGATTTGTTACAGTCTCCGGTGTGTGTGTGTGTGTGTGTGAATCGAGTGTGCAATTTTATGCGATGTGCTCGCATGTAAACGTGATATCAATCTGATTCCCATATTTGTTTATGGAATTTGCCAAAATTCACTTGATTTGCCATAAGTATTAGGAAGAGTGGAGTGTGTTTAACTGTCATGTGTGCTCATTTAGACACAACCACTCAACTCGCATCGCATCGCACAGCTAAATCTCTAGTTGTATTGCATTTAAGTGTATATAAATGTTAAATGGGAAGCAACGAGAATGACACCACGTAAGTGTACGTACGTACGTCGTATAGAGAACAATCTTCCGGTAACGGAATCAAACTCCGAATGAGACAAATAAAAATCCAAGTGTCGTGAGGTTTCCGTGAAATGAAGCCTTTCAGCATTAGAAGGCTTTTGATCGAAGATTCTATGGTATTTGTTTTATTATCACGTGGTAAAATGTGTAATTGGAGTGAAGAAAATCTGACGGAAACTGACTGGAAATTGAGCCAAATTCGGAAGAACCGAAAAATTTGTCGAGCCAAAAGCCACAGATAAGAATTCTCAAAAGCATAGCTTCAATGAACCTTAAAAATGTGTTATTTTTAAGGCAAACATGAAAAAAAAAACAAATCACTTGAGTCAAGTCAACTTGACATTGGGACAGATTTTCCATAAATTGGAGACGAAATATTCGCATTTTGTTATTTGTAGACAATAAAATGTTTACGCCAATTTAAGGGATTCGGGTGGTTATTGGGAGCTTTTTTTTCTGTAATACAACCGCAATAATATTGCCATGTTTACGGTACGGTACGGTACCGATTGTGCACGAAATCGAAAATAAAGCCAAAATCATGGATGAAAAGACACAACCAGAAACAGCAATGGATGTTTGTGATGCGCGGCAATTCTTTTGTTATGAGATTAATGGATCATAATTAATTTTATAACGTATCAATGGTAAATATTAAGCCATGGATTTCAAGACATTGCATTTGTCACAGACGTATTAATTATAATTGAAATAAAGACAGCTGCCCCTCCCTTCACTCTTAAATGGTAACGTTTTTCATGGTTAAATGCTCTTTGCCATTTTCGCTTTTGGCTAACATTTTCGATCGGGTCGTTTTCCATTCATTTACTTCCGGTGTTATCTTAATTTTTCATCTTGGTAAATTGAACACGAACTTTATGAAAAGGAGAAACAGATAGATAGAAGAACAACAAAAAAAAGTAGCAGCAGCAGCAGAAGAAAGACAGAAAGAATGGAAGAACGAACGACCGAAAGAGAGAATATCGTATTCTGAGTCATCGTGACTGCTGAATGCATAGCCGTAGAAAATAAATTGACCCGTCGCGAGTACACATAGATCTCCAGCAAAGGAGAAACACGCCGTAACATACACGCTTTAGCTCATTCGCCTTGCAAACACACAGAGGTATCCAATCAATCGAATCACTTTCTGTTTTTCTGCATCATTTTCTACTAAAAGCAGTTCATTCGTTACTATTAGTTTGGCGAAGGAGCTGAGCTAAATTTTCTCGCATTTCATATTGCTTGGTTCTGGTTTTACATCGCTATTTCTTTCGTTCATCTCTGGCTTGGATTTTTTAGTCTCTTTTTTTGCTCTTCTATCTCTCTCTCTCACTCACTCACTCACTCACTCACTCACTCACTCACTCACTCACTCAGACTCTGTCTTCCTTCTGTGTCCAACTTTTACTGCGGAAAATTGTTTTTTTTCCCCTTGTACTTGTAAACGAAGCATTTATCAAAAACAGGTAAACATTTTTTTGTTGTTGTTGTTGAAAGAGAGCGGCTATCGTCAGGCTTTTAAGCGTTTAGTACATAAAGCGGCGGTATGACTGGAATAAAGACAGAGCCAGAGACGAACGAGAGATGAGAGAAAAAAAAGAGGAAAATGAATATACACACACCGATAACCATTTACTTGTTTCCCGTACATTTTATTTTATTTCATTTCAATCTATTGCCATTTGGTTTCGTGTTCGCAAGTTATGTTGTTTTATTTGCTCAGTCCGTTTTTTTGCTGCTGCTGCTGCTGATGGTGTGCGAGTTTGGTTTGGCTGATGCTAACGCTATTTCACAAGCGTGGCGAATGAGACATGCAAGCAGTTTGGTTTGCTGCGAAAATCTGCTGTGTGTTTTTTTTTTTTTTCGTTGTTGTTTCATTTGTTACATAATGTGTTTGATGGTTCCGAGTCACTTAGGAAATTCAGCTAAATAGCGATAAATAGCAGAGAGAAATATCAGTCGAAAATCATGCGATGCGAAACGACTGCATTATTTTACCCGATTAATTTGCTATCAATGACAGATCTTTCGTCGGTTGCGCAGCTCGCGTGTTCGTTCAATTTTCTTGAATAATCGGTAGCCACTACTGAGGCAGAGACAGAGATCTCGGGGGATAGAGAGAGAGAGAGAGAGAATTGTAGTACACACCAATACACACCAATTGCCGAATCTGAGCGAAAGAGTGAGAGAACACTAAATCGGGCACGGGTAAAATGTCTGTCGATGAAAATGGCGATAGCAAATAAAACGTACAGCAAAGTATGCTAATTTAGTTTACATTCCATCCCATCGAAGGTTGTTGCTTTATTGCAATACTTTTAACACTTTTTCTGGCGTGTGGTTTATCGCAACAGCCCCTATACCACCCCCCGCCCGCCCTTCGCTTCCATATGATAAAATGCCAATGTCGTAAAAAGAGATAGGTTCGATGTGTGAGTGAGCGATGTGGATTTAGTTTATCGCAAAAACAGACACACTTAAAAAGCTATTTCGAATAAATGCACACCGAGAATTTCAACCGAATGTATTTCATTGATGAGAAGAAGGAGAAAAAAAAATATGAAAGCGAAAAAAGAACAACAACAACAAAATACGTACATAAACTGGCAACGGATTTGATTTTTGATAAATTTCGACCAATTTCGAGTACCCAATTTGAATTGAAAGCGTTGAACCGAGACGCAAGATAAAACCGATATGTTGTGCATTTGTTGTTGTTGTTGTTTTTGGCAGGGCGATATTCGAGTTACAGATAATGCTAAACAATAAAGCTCATTCCATTCCATTTTCTAAACCATCGCTCCTTTTGAATCCTTATTGTTGCTCATCCTCATCACCGCGTATTCAAATCAATCGAATTTCCAGTGAGAATCATTCTAGGGGCTTATGGCGATTTTTAATTCACAGCTTCTACCTGTTAACAGAATACGCATTCAACAATTCAATTTATATTTGAACGAATTCATGTTTAAACCTTGCGAATTTACTGAATTCAATTGGAATTCAAATAGGTATAGACGATCTATAGGCCTGGATGCGTCACATACAATCGACGCAAGCAAAACGAAACGAGCGAGTAGCGTCAAAGGCGTGTACCGCAACCTAAATCCGCATGGACAACTACCGCATGCCTTTGACGCTCCTCATAGAATTCATTTTACCGCTCGTGTCCCGTGTTTTCCTATTACGCTTTTTCAAGAGCGTCCACGCTCTTCTGTACGCTCTTTATTTTATTGTTTACATTCCAATAAAAAATTCTACTGCGACGGTACATAAGAGCGTGGAAGAGCGTACGCTCTTGTCGATTCTTCTCTTCTATCTTTACTAGTAGATAAGAACGTGGAAGAGGGTAGCAAGAAACAGCGAACAGAATCGACAAGAGCGTACGCTCTTCCACGCTCTTATGTACCATCGCAGTAGACTTTTTTATTGGAATGTAAACAATAAAAGAGAGAGCGTACAGAAGAGCGTGGACCCTCTTGAAACAGCGTAATAGGAAAACTCGGGGTAATGCAGTGAATTGGAGAATGGAAATTCATGGAATTCATCAAAATTCGCCCGCATTTCAATTGGATTGTAATAAATTCTTGAAATTTCCGAATATGCTCCAAAAATTCAATGAATTAAAATTTGCCGTACGCCCCTAGGAATCACTCTGCTATCGACTGCATCTTATTCCTCTGCGTCCAACAAATGAAGCTACTTTTAAAAGATCAAACTTTTTCAAAAGGTATTTGTAATCGCAAATGTATATCTGCCGAATGCTATATCATAATTTATTGGAATTGTTGCTGTGTATGACGGAATGAATAAATTGTGGTAGAAATGAGCCATCCACAGTATTTACGAGGATAAAAACAGAAATACATCAAATAATGGTATAGGGCGTTAGGAAATTGCAAGTTCGCCCTTTAATTTCCCGTACGGATTACCATTTGCGAAAATAAATGATATTGAAACATGTTTTTGTCGGATGGATTTTGTGAGCACGGGGTCAATCTCGAATGCCACAGGCTTCTGCGATTGTAACTAGTTGATTAATTGATTAATTCAACAGCTCGATGAATAGCAAATATTGAAGCACGCCATTGATATGTGCGAGCACAATGAATCGATATAACGCGGTGAAGTTCGGCAACAGAATAAACAACTCACCCCCCCCCCCCCCGCCCCGTCGGGCGGATGAGTGAGAAAATGGGAGAAACCAAAATTAAGCCGACTTTTCATATTACGATTAAACGATTAGAAATACGACGAATATATTTATATTGTATAATGTGCAAAAAAGTTTGAGGTGTCAAAAAAGAACAACTTTATTCATTCATCTGATTGGTATTTTTGCGCAATGATGTCAAACAAAAAGCTTTCCATGGCCTCTATCTACAGATTTACACTCAAAAATAAAATACACGCTTTTACACTCCCCCCGCACAAAGTGCTGTATAAATGATTTTTCTAGACCGTCATTTGTAACATTCGGCTGTATTGATTTGTTTGGTCGCTTTGCGAATGTATAAATTCGAATCCAAATCGAATTTGGTCAAATTTTTTCACGAAAAACCAAAATAATATATTATCGTCTTGAAAGTATTGGCACAAATGACCTAGCAAACCATTGAGCATAAAATGTTTATTTTATTAAATGCTGTTAAAATACTAAAGCAGATGGCTATCATTTCAATAAAATGAATGATGATCGGATTGGGTTCGGATACAAATCTCATTTCATTATTTATTTTTCAACTATAATGAAAACGATATAAAATGATGTTGGCAAGCCTCAAAATATCGTGTGTATAAATTAACATGAACGAATCCAAAATATAACATGCTTCACACTTTAATCGAAATGGAAATATTTAACTGTTTTGGATAACGAATATGGAGAGATGTTGCATATAATTTACATACAACAACAAATAAATCCTCGCCTAGATAAATACCAGCACACACACACACACACACACACACACACACACACACACACACATACAAACGTACAATCGCACACAAAACGCCAATCATAATATGCGCCACGGGCTTTCAAAATTGATTTTCACTGACCAAATGCAATGTTCAGTTGTTTAGTTAACACCATTTAATGGGCTTTCGTTGCATTTCATAGCTTATGTTCGCTATCCTCTCGACCCCATTCTACCGATCTCTCTCTCTCACTCTCTGTCTATCTGCCTCCATCCAACTAATAATCTCACACCATTCACAATTCGCTTCATAGTTTGATTAAGGTGAAAATCATCAGATTGTATACTCAATTACGATACCTGTAAACAGTGCTCGGGGAAAGGAAATCATAACAATTATACATAAAATATGTATGAAATTAATTCAATCAAGTGGAAAATATGTCTGATGATGAAAATTACACGCTACAGAGAATTTCGTTGTGAAAATTACACGAAATGAAAAAAAAAAAAAAATACAAAAGACATCGCACAAACAGACACACACACACTCGCACACATCAGGAATAAATGTACACATCCACAAAGTGCTAAAGTATACGCACATTCGACACACCGGAGCGCCCGATACACACAAACACACACACACACGGGCCGATGTAAATTTATGCAATGACAAAAACCAAATTCAAAGCCACAGCCATGCAAAACTAATCGACACTTTACTGTGGTACGTGACCCACTAACCACATTAAATTTAAGTAGTATACGATACATTAGCATAACAACTGTAACATAAAGCTAATCTCTACGTGCATCGTTACACTGGTACCGTGTATTATGTGTATGCGTAAGTGTGTATGATAGAGAGAGAGAGAGAGAGAGAAAAAGAAAAACAGAGTGGTGCGAAGTGTAAGTGTATACGATGTTGCCATTGTTATGGCCATGGCCACCCCGAAACACAACAACATGCCTCTAATAAAACCTCTCCAATATTTTCTTCCATTCGAATCGGTTAAAAAGAACGAGGCTTGCCTAGCTCTGCAACACGATAGACACTTTTTTCCGCAGCTTTTTCTCTATCTCTACCTCTATCTCGGCTGCTACGGGTGAATCAAATATATTGGGCATGAAATTTCTTGGCATTAGAATATCCACGAACTTAACACAAATATGCCAGAAAACTAATTCATTTTTCCGTTTCATTGGCGAGCTCCTTTTACGCGCTCTGCACCCTCTTCGTTTTTTGCTTCGTTTCCCTTTCATTCTCACGCTGTCTCCGACTCTGACTGCGGCTGTGACGCTCACCCTAGACCTCTTTCGTACACTTTTCAATGGAAGATTTAAATTAAAGCTTTTAACGCTTCGGCATCGTCATTGCACATTGTATCGACTCAGAGAACATTCTCTCATCAGTCCCACACACACACACACACACATTTATATACATACAAATACATTATACATATACATGTATGAAACATCTTTTTTTCTCCCTCTCCGTTTTCATTTTGTATACATTTCCTTCACAATATAACAACATATCTGCACACACTTCTCGTTGGATGCTTTGTAAATGTTGCTTGAGTGCGTCTGCTATTCATATTAATCATGATTTGAGTTTAAGTAAAACAAGCAAATTTGTCGGGGAGTGAAGATACTTTTATAGTCAACACGATACTTTGTAGCCTATTAACATCTTTGCCATTCATTGCAAAACCCACTTAAAAATGAGCGAACATGAATTTTGGTTTTCCGCAAACACATTTTCATTCAACACAAAAAAAAAAACAACAAAAACAACCCGAGCGCTATGGAGCTCAAGGAATTGCGAACACATCGAAATTGAAGTCGAAATGAACCGACATATTTTACCCATGCAAAACCATCAGAAATGTACCCACGAACGTATCAAAATGGGCGAATAAGAAATTATGGTGGAGAAAAGTGTTTTGTTGTTTGTTTTAGTTTTAACCGCATTATGAAACTAGGCGTATATTGTGAATTATTTACAGAAAATACACAAGTCTGAAGTGGCGGTACGGGATAGGTAGCAACTGTAACCAAGAACGCTATTCTGGCGTTCAAGTTTTAACGGAGGGTTGATGGTACGAGGGAGGAGGGAGGAGGGGATAAATAAAGTATTGTTAGTTAAGAAGTCAATGTCTGTTTTGTGGATACGGGTATTTATTTCACGAACAAAATAAAGCCAAATGGTAATGGCAATAATAATATAGCAATAAAACAATTGCATTTGGTTATTTCAGTCTATATATTTTGGGGCTTATCTATGCTCTAGCCTAGGCTTTAGCTCTCATCCCATTGAACATTCATTTGCATTGTGTGAGAATAATTTGATTTGCTGGATTTAATCAACTCAATTCATCTTTTTCTGCTTTTGTCTTCTTTTTTTCTTTCTCTCTCCCTCTCGCTCTCTTTCAATGTTTCTTCTCTTCACTTGCATTCAATTATTGGACGCCGATGAACAATAATCGACAACACAGAGGCTACAATCGGTTGCCCAATACCTGATTTGAGATTTATGAAGCCAAAAAGTTTCACAACAACGACAGACACACCGTTTGTTACATACGAAACAACGCAGATATTTATACCGGACGATTTCACCACGGCCGATTTGGACTATGATGAGCACACCATTGATGATGCACTGTCGACGGAAACCGATGCTCACACATCAAACCAACGACAAACACGATACACTGATTACAATCCGTATGCGTGGAATGGCGATGGGTAAATAAAATCTCTTGCTCTCTCTTTTCCACTGCTTTAAATGCTGTTATGCAAAGTGAAAATGTTTCGATAAGATTCAAACAACAGCATTGTTGCCGTTTGATTGCTGCTGTACAGCAACAGCAACACCAACTGCACTAAAGCACATTTGGCACGAAATCGATGCAATTGTTTGAAATATTTTCGGCATGGTTATAAAGTGTGTTGAGTATCACATTGAACTTGTACATTTTTCAAGTGGTACAATTTTCGTTTTCGAAATTTTTCTAGGGATGAGTTGCATGTTCCATTGGGCAGCTCAGGGGTTGATGGTAATGCAAATCATCGCAATGTGAATGGCAAATGGGATCGACGTAAATTGCGAAAAAATGCGGGCCGACGCCGGTTGGACCAACACAATCAGGACCACAAGCAAACCAAACGGGAAATACGAGATAAAGTAATCGACAGCGCTTACTATATCCAATCGACAAACATTGTAAGCCAATTACATGATGATTTACAGCATCAACAACACCGTAACACCGATGACAATGATGGCTTAAATTATGTGCCGTCTGGTAATCGTATGGGACGAAAAACAATGAAACCAACGAAAAATGCATTTACTAATCAAGCTGGCACGGACACCCATGGAAATGATGATGACGACTACGACGATGACGACGACGACGACGACGACAATGGCAGCGAGCGCGACGATACCGTCGATGAAACTGGCAACACCGGCAACAGTAAAACAATGCGCGTAACATTCAAACTGAAAAATGGCAAAATAGCACATAAAATTGCTTTGCAACGCACACAATACATAGATAATAGACGTCACAATATTGCTAGCAAAGTGAAGCTGAATCGAAATGACAACGATTTTAGTACAGAACGTGTCTATACAGGCAATGACCATGATAAGATGGTGATGACAGGCCGAATAAAACCAAACGAAATGGATGACAATGCTGGTAAGGCTGGTAAGGCTGGCAATGGTAGCAATGATTTGACCGATAGTGACAACACACTCAATGTCGATGCGATTGCAAATGTCGAAGACACTGACGCTTTAGACACAAAACAAACAATACACCATGATGATAATGAATCATTTTCGGGTATGAAAAACCAATTGCATCGCTTCAAACGAAAGTCCGGAAAGGCGGCAGGAGCCCTCGGAAGACCCAAGGGTGGTAGTGATAGTGGTTCAAAGAGTACAAGTCGTAAGAAAGAAGGCGGTAAGTGGAAAGAGCAAACGCTATCAATATCTGCTGGCTAATGTTTCAATCATAGCTACGCTTCTCAAATGACCAATGCCATTTTTTGGTTTGTTTTTTTTTTTTTTTTTTTTTTTGTGAGAATGTAGCTAACAGTGAAAAATAACATCGTGTTTGCGATTGGAACGTTGACCAGCGGATTGGCGTTAATTTATAACTGAATGAATATTCGCTTTATATTTGGTTTTCGGTATTTTGTTTCTGTTTTTCAGTTTCTGTTTTATACTTCCGTTCCGATTTCAAATTCAGCTTCTTTTTATTCTTTTTTTGTTTTCGGATTTTGTGTTATATTGTTTTTTTTTTTTTTTTTGCATTTTTCAATTAATTTATTCCTCCAAAATTTCAATGTTTCCGTTTTATTTGTTTTGGCTTTTGTGTTTATTAAGTTCATTGAATATTTCCTTTTTAATTGAATTATTCACATTTCAATTGTTGTTCGCTAATTTTCACAATATGTATATTTTGATTTGGTCTTTGATTTGGGATTGAGCAATGACTTGTACTGATTTATCAAACTATCCAAAAATGCCTTTTTATTCACGTATGAATCAAACAATATAGTGGTGCAGCAGTGGAGCAAGTAGGTCTCGCTGCATAAAATTCATACGTTGAATATGGATACATACGAAACGACAAGTAGTTTTCGTATGGAAAATTCATTTCAATTTCAAGCTGCTTAACAAGCAGCTGTTGTGTGCATTGCAAAGCAATTTCTCTACAACACGCTACACGCTCCACGCTCCACAATTCACCATTCACCATTGATATCACAAAACGTTCATGCGAAATGAATTTGAATTGAAGCGCTTTTTCCAACGTAAGAATGTGTGCAATGCTGAACAAACAAACAAACAAACAAACAAACAAACACACACACACACACACAAACGCACATTATACACATAAATATATGTGTGTATAATAACTAGTGTATCGCAGATTTGCGTTCGCTCAAGCACAATTGCCTGCCGTGTAGATTGAGAAAATTCCAATTTTATCCGGTGGAACGCATTGAGTCGTTTTAATAATAACATCCACAACAAATAACTTCTTTGGTACAGGTATGAAGATCAGATGTTGAACGAGTAAAAGCATGTGTTTTTCCAAAGCTAACACTTAATTCAAGTTTTATGAACATTTTACTCATAAACAAAGCAAAACAAAACATACAGAGAGAGAGAGAGAGAGAGAAAAGAGAAAAAATACCCAACTGCAGTAGCATCAGTAGAAGCATTTCACTTTGGTGTTTGTAATTTCAGTTTCATACATTATACGAGCCACATTTGTTTTTCATTTCTTTGAGTTGTTGTTGTTGTTTTTTTCTTGTCGCCATCATAAATTTGTTGTATTTTTGATTAGTTTGTTTTGTTTTGGTATTCGCCTGGCTTTTGCCAAAGCGAATAATTGCCAACCAACAACTACAGCTTAAGAAGCGCAAAACGAGAGCCCGTTGCTTCTACTTGGGAAGTACATTTGGCAAATCGAATTTTAACAAAGTATTAACACCTTTTTCCCCATTGTTTTTTCTCTTTTTGGTTTTTTCTAGTGTTTTTTTTTTCTTCTTCTTCTTTCTTTGGTTCTTCGGCCCATTCCTATTTCATTTATTTGTTGTTGGGCGAATTGTTCGCATTTGTTTTGACTGTGCCGCTCGTTGACGGTGACATCAACAGCGACTACGACGCTTGTTTGTGGTGGTTTGTTTACAAAGTTTTCCGTTTATTTAATGCGTTTTCATTTACACGATTTTAATCGCGTTGAATTGTCTCAGCATGGGAAAGAGTATAGAGAATGGGGAACGCGTTAGTGAAGAGTGTGGTGAGTGAAATGATACACAAACAGACACACACACACACATCCCATAAGCTGAACTCCTAATGCACATTCACACCAACAACACACCAAAAGATGAAGAGAGACGTAACAACAATGATTGGGGATAGAGATGGAAAGTGAGAATGAGAAGACAGAGCTCTATTTTTGAAAAATGGACAAAGTTAAAAGCTAAAGTCTTAATAAAAACGTGCAAACGTTTTATGCACTTCGCGTAGTTGGCATTCGGTTTGTTCGTTGTTCGGTTGTCGGTGTGTAGCTCAAGTGATGAAGAAAGTTTTATTATAATAATAACAATAACAATAATGTGCTCGCGGGCTTGCACTCCATAAAGCACATAGTGTGAACAAGCGACAAGCTATTAAATACATGCCTTGTGACAATATAAACGAGATTCGCTTCCGAGATACCGATTTTCATTCGGTTCGGTTTGTCTCTCTGTTTAAGTCCGCTTGTGCCAGTAGCTCTAGTGCTAGTGTTCGAGAAGCAGTACGCGCAAATCTACAAATGGATTTTTATCCCTTTTCCACATTTATTTTGTAATAATGAAACTTATTGTTAATTTGCAGTTCGTCGTTTCTTTCGATGTTGTTGTTATTGCGTGCCCGGCATTCAGGCAATGGATTTTAAGCTTACCGAACCAGAGCTCTATGCAGCTTTCTTTTGATGGTCTCTTTCTCTTCGATGCCATTTTCGAGTACTTTGCATTAAATCAATTTCAAACTTCATTTATTCTTTTCCATCACACCATAACGCATTCGCTGTGTGAGTGTACACACAAAATAAAAGTGGAGTCAAATTTTACACGAGTTGGAGTAGATTTGATTAAAAATGTATGGTGATTTTACTCCAAAACCATAGATTGCGGAATAAATAGCTTCGGAGTTTTGGTGTAAATTATCGTAACATTTTTTAATCAAATCTACTCCAACTCGAGTAAAATTTGACTCCATTTATATTTTGTGTGTGTGTGCCCTTCACTCTCTCTCTCTCTCTCTGCTATTTGCTCTTTTGCTCAAATCTTTGGAATTGCACGAGCCGAAAATGCGTTAATGCCAAGGCGCTCGCGCTTTGAGTTAGTTCCATCCGCGTCGAACGAGTGTAATGTTTAATCAAAATGAACACTGTCATGATAATTTTTTTGAAAAAGTGCAATTTATAAAAGTTATCAAAGTCGAATTCATTGCGCTTTCGAACCGAATCCGTAGAAGAACATAAACTATTATTGAAAAGTTTTTTGAAATTGTTTTGAAGAGCAACAACACCAGCACCAATTGCAGCGGCACGTTTCATCGCCTGTGCTTAAGCTGAGTTCATAAGTAGGAATATTACTTTTGAAAACGAAGAAGAGATACTGTAAGCTTCAACTTCAATTTTTACATTTCGAAGACGCGAGGAGCCAGATCACACAATTTTCGGTTTTCGGGAGATGGTTGGTGGTGATATTGTTGTTGGATGATGATGGTGCTGCTGCCGCTGCTGCTCTGATTGTGTCTCGTTTCACAAAACCCATCCAAGAGCAGTTAATTCGACGACACAGAACATGCCGAACAATTTAATTGAGCCAGTCGTCTTCTTCGCTTTCTCTTCTGCTCTATATATCTGCGTATGTGTGGGTGTGGGTGTGTGTGTGTGTGTGTGTGTGTTTTGCCGCTTCTCATTCATTTCAAGCTTTCTTCCAGTGAATTTACACCGCTTTTCACCTTCTATGGCGTATAAAAACACCAACTGCAAGTATATCGTCGCATTTTGCTGCTCATTTGTTTGAATATACCGTTTACTTTTCTCTTTAATCAGATTTTGGAATTTCTTCAAAATACATGGATCACGTCATGTCATATAAATTCAACCTTTCTCGACCATATTCTGGAAATTCTGATACTATGTCTTGTTGTTCGATTTTATGGGAACGGGGAATAAAAAAAAAGAACTCTTTCTCAAAACTTTTATCATTTATCAAAAAATGTAGAAACTAGAAAAAAACACACGATGACGATGACGACGACCAAGATCGGGTTCAATGCAAAGCAATTCAATGCAGATAGATGCCGACGTAGAATCTGAACCAAAGAATGCCCAAAACACACAATCTCATACTCCATCTGAGAAAAAAAAATGAATTTTTGATTAGTAAATACGTGTATAGTTTGTAGACTGTTTTACATGGGAAAAATTTTCACGTATGGAGTCACTGTGCTCCCAAAATCAAGCCAAACAAACAAAATTCGTTGCGAATATCTTATGCAAATGACGCAAGACAAGAAAAAATGGAACTACATTTTCACTTTTTGGAATTTTTTTCATCCAAACGCCAATCGCTCTCTGTCTCAGTCTCTCTTTCGTTCTCGCTCTCTCTCTCTCTCTCTCTCTGCTGTATTTACATTCATCTTATCTAGTCGAACAAACACAACGGTTCGGCGGTATGATATGAACAAGACAACTGAACCAGTTTGATATCCCTTTGATTTTACTGAGTCGGGGAGAGACTAAGTTTTGAGTTTGTTCTTTTTTTCTCTGTGTATTCTCTTTCTCTCTCTCCACTTTAAAATAAAACATGGAAAATTCTCCCGAGAGTAATCACAGTAGTCGATTCTGTAGATTAAAACAAATCGACTTTTTTATGCGGTGATTTTTAAGTTTCCTCATTGCATGCGAAAAAAAAATGGAATGTCATTTTAGTCACAAGCAGTCACAAGTGGCCTGCAACAGCAACAACAAATCAGAAAATTGTGTAAAAAAGAGACGTCGACACAACTCATTGTTGTACATATTCCTGAGACAGAATGGGCCTTGGCCCCAACAGAATGCATAAAAAGGGACATGATAATCTTTCCACTTGGTAACCGGTGTGTGAAGCTGAAGCGGCACGAGACACATTCAAAACAAAATCATCCGAACAAAAATTAATAAATTTGTGAATTTTTGAACTTTTTGACTTTACGTGCGTGCAAGGCTCCAAGGTGGAGCGGGCGCTTCTCAAATTCTACGCATATTTTTTTTTGTCTTTCCTCAAATGGGATCCTCTTTAGAACGTTGGCTGTTTGGATGCTTCTTATTTCTTCTGAGTTTTTTTTTTTTTTTTTTTTTAAATATAATATATATTTTATTTTCAACTCTCGTCAATTTTGTGTCTCACTGGTCTCATTTAAATTTGTTGCGAGCAACAAAAAAAATCTATGAATATATACTCATTCTTTAACACCATACAATACGCCAACGTTGTTGCTGCTATTGCCTGTTTCTGATGCTGATGGTGATGCTGTCAACAATACCGTCAAACAACAATACACCATAAATGCATACAGTCGGCATTGAAGACGAAGTGAATCAGCCACACTTTGAGGGTGATGGTGAAGAATCGGAAGAGGACGAGGAAGAGGAATCTGATGAAAGTATAAATTTTGCTGAGGTTACTGAAGTTCGTTTTGATGGCGAAGTTGGTCCGATGGGAGATCGTCGTTCATGTAAAATACGTTGTATTAAAGGCAAATGGGTTGGCCCATTGTGTGCTACTAATGAAGAGGGTAAAAACTTGTGTTCATTTTTATCCAGTATATTTGTTTGACATCCTTCAGCATTCCGTTTGCATCATTTCGAAAACAAAATAATATTATATACACACATACACACACACATACACATGCACAAACCGGAGAGACAGAGAATCAACTCATCTCAACTCAACTCAACACATACTATACACACAATTCGAAATGATGCTTTCCATTTTTCAGTTTCTTTCTCTTCCCTTTTTTTTTACAGCGATTTAATATCTAAATAATATAAAAATCATATTTTCTCGTCTTTTTTGTCTGCTTTTTCATTTCATCCGTCATCCGTATTGAACAATGCTTGTTACTGTACATTGTGGTTTTTGGATACCATCATAAATAAATATATATGCTACTCTCTATGTGCACAACCAACCTTTTTTTTTTACTAACGCATATTGACACCATAACTACGAGAATATATCTAACTACGCACATACACACTCTCCACATTCACATACACATACTTTTCATCGCTCACTCACATGATTTATCCATTATGAACGCCACAACCGACACCATAAACCAAACCAAACCAAACCAAACTGAATCATCCAACACAACAACGTGGAAACAAATATTGTGTGTGTGCGCGCGCGAATGGCTACAACATGAATGCAACAAAAAAAAACACACACACATAATATTATTATAGTAGTGGATGGCCAGTCGAAATATCAGCCGTTGTACAAAAGTTGTAACGTGAATCGAATCCCACCCCATTTGTTGCTTAGCTACAAAAATATATCAGTGGTATGAAATATTTTTTCCATTATCGCACTTTTATGAATTATACTTGCACACACAAACACACACACACACACACACACACACACACATACACACAAACTTACATTGATGATACTTTGGCTGTGTACTCGGTGTATGCCTGCTTCTCTTGAGGTTTAATTAATACTTTAACAATCATACATCACAATAATGTAAAAATTATTCCACTTTGCCTTCTGCTTTCTTCAAGCTGATGCAACAGCTACCAAATCTCAGATTTTTCGCCATTACTTTTTATTAATATGTTCGTTGGCTTTCTCTCCATCTGCACATTATGATGAAGCCAATGGTTTTTGTGCTCAAAGCATCTTCCGTCCGTTCACGCATACACTCGTTCAACAAAATCGTGTGTCTCATCGTTGAAGCTCATGGTTGGTGCGTACATTGGTCGCGACACCAAATTTTATTATACATTTAAGTCAATCAGAATCCATTGTGCAACAGCCAAAAGGTATGCCCGGTAAAGATATTTAGAGTGAAACTTCAAAACCTCGATAGGAAGAAAGTTAGAGAGAAAGAGATAGAGAAAGAGAGAGAGATAAAAAAAAAGCTAAGCAAAGAAAATCACTTCGATCGCTCATACCAAAATCACCCTCGTTTCATATTAACAATTTTCTCAATTTCAGCCCAACAACAATATCAACACTCAACCAAACTCGATATTGAAGAGAGACGAATGAGAAGCAACATCAACAACAACAACAAGAACAAAAAAAAAAAAAATCTCATATCCAAACTTTCCGAACTCCGAGCAAATGTTTTTCAATTTCATTCTATTCCTTTTGCGCTCCGTTTGACCCAGGCAATAATACTCAGGGTGCAAAAACATACGACATTGAGCACATAAATATTATTTTATCGAATTTTTCAATAAAGCAAATCTACATTGTTTGCAATGGCTTGTGGAATGGCCGTTTTAATAAGATTTCCCATAAAACATCTAACAATAAGCCCAAACATTTACTCACATAGAAGATATTATTAATTTTGTGCTCTCACTCTATCGTTCTCGTTTCGGTTGCACGTTTGGTTTTTTCTTGTTCACTTGCCGTGTGTGTGTGTGTGTTCTATTGCCAGTCTCATTCGCTCCACCGAATTCTTCCGGATGTCACACGATTATATTAGAGACACACACATAGATTTTTTTTCTCCTTATTACATTGGATTCGATATTTTTTTTTTGCCAACAATTGGTTTTCTACTTCTTTTCTCCTTTCTTATTTTACTACTCACACTTTATATATTTTTTTTTCTTCGTCTATTTCTTTTCTTTCTCTCGTGTGCGTTTTTTTTTTTCTTAATTTGTAGAGCGTTGGATGGGATGTGCCACATGGTCACTCTTTGCAGGCACGTTGCAAAGATTTGGGATTATATAAATTGCTAGGCGAAACTCGTGTCCTTTGCTCTAATGGGTTATGGGCGCCTCGTATGCCGTCGTGCGTTCCAACGACACTATTAACGAACTTCTCGGGTAATTTCATTTTGTTTTTCGGCATAAATATTTATTCGTTCACTGTTTTAGTGTGGCTAAATCGGCTACGATTTCAAAATGATTTAATGTTAAAAGTGAACGCATCACAAATCATTTATCAATCAGCATTTCAGATGTGGTGTGGCCCTAATTGGCTATTGCCAATTGGAATGCCAAAATTCTAATTTTCAAATATCCGAACAATTTATTTCATTTTATTTACCATGAAAACTGTGGAATGCATGACAGACGATAGCCCACCATCGATTCGAATTAAAATTGGTATTGGTTCGGGTGCATTTGAACCGTCCGGTGTTTTGGCCGTACTTCCAGGAAGTACAATACATTTGGATTGCATGTATCAACGGCGTCGCGGTAATCCAGAATGGACATGGACTGGCTGGCATCGAACGTATCAAACAGGTAATTTGACTTCTATTTGCATCAACAAAACGGAATATAATCAATCAAAAACTATTCACGTTGCATAATGGCGCTCACACCGATTTTGATTTATGATCACACGGATTTATGATCACATTTCTCGGGTTTCTTTTTTATGATGTTAAATATTCACGAATGGGAAAGCGAGGGAAAGAGAGAGAGAGAGAGAGAGGGAGAGCGAGAGAGAGAGAGAGAGAGCAGCACCACGGCAGACGCGGTCAGTTGAATGAAAACTGACTATTTCGTTGTGCTGCGATGAATAACAATATCAACAATTGTACGAACGTGCGGGTGCGGGCGGGTTGATTTGAATGAGTGTTTGGGTGCATTTATGGTTTTTGTGTGTAATCATTGGATGTATAGCTTGTATACACACCCACACATACATACCAAACTAAAAATGGCACATTTTCAGTTCGACATTTATTTTTTCGGCCAAAGCACATAGCACATTGCCCATTACAATCTGGTCGGTCGCTTCCGTGAGAACTTCATTCGGGGGAAATTGTAGCAATTTTCTAATTTAAATAAATCCGCAAAAATGGTATGCAAATTTGATGCAAATATCTGGAACGTTATTCATTTTGATTTTGACAATTTTATTATCCACATAAATAAAAACGTGCCTTGATGGTCGATGCAAAAAGAGAAACAGAGAGCAATTTCAAGAGCATGTGAATGAGTGAGTGAGTGTATCCCTCTGCTCCTCCCTTGCTCACTCTCTCTCTCTCTCTCTCTCTCTCTCTCTATCTCTCTTTCTCTATCGGCTTCTATGTTTGAGAATATAACAAGTCGTTGAAGTGCTTGCTCGAATGAACGAGACAGACAGAGTGGATCTCTCGACATTAAAATGCATAGCAGATAGTAATTGCAGTCGCCATTCGTGAAAAGCATTCGTCTGTAATGTTGTTCGTTTTCTCTCTCTCTCTTCATTCATACAATCCCACTAGCATCGTCACACCGTGAATAAATTGCAAAATGAAAATGCATTCAATTGACACGATTCGTTTGCTAAATTGTTGCTCATTTTATTCGTGACAATCAACGAGTCAAATCAAATTATTTTCCCAAATCGGCCACACCATTTTCTATATGCGGAAGAGAGAGACAGAGATAATCACAATGTGAGCCAGTGAACATTCGTTTTACTCTTACACACACACACACACACACACACACACACACATTTGCAGTGAAAATTGACATCAAAGAAAAACGTTTCAATTGACTGCATTTTCTCCACCGCATAAAGAAAGCATGAAAATCAGTTTGTGAAATGCTCGCACATACCGTGCAACAGCACACCCACACTCCTTCACATACAGCGATTCACTTGTCAAAACTTTGAATGGCAAGTGAAAAAATATCAACAGCAACAACAACAGGACACACAACATGCAGCAGTACAGCAATGACGACACGTGAAAAATTGCTTTTATCTTGTTTTGGACGAATAAAGTGCATTTCATTTCATTTCTGTATGTCCACTTAGGTTCGTTAAATCCCTCGATTTTTTTATTTTTCATTTGTTTCGTATGTATATGCCGAAGCGTTGTCGCAAGCAATTTGTGTTGCCGACCAATTAAATGTGTATCTCATATACGAGTTTATATTTGTCGAATCAACGCTAGGGTACAACGAGAATTTCTTTTAATTGTTCTCGTTGTATTCATTCAAAAATTTGATGTAACTTTTTGTGTGTGACAATTTTTGAATTGTTCAGTTGGGCCGCATGAACATCATCAAGTAAGAAATAACAGTTTGATCATATTTGTTTGGATTTCAAAAAGAAATCGCACACTTTGATCAGCCAATTGGTTCTCTGTTTTGTTTGTTTGTTTGCGTGAACATTGTGTTTGGTTTATTTTTCATTTTTGTTTTTTCATTTGATTCGGTTGGTGTTATTTTGAAAAGTGGCCCCGATTAACGGACATAACCTATGTTACAATTTCCGGCTCTCTATGATCCCGTGCAAATATGGTTTTTCGTGCAATATCCTATATGGTGTGACATGACAAAAAAAAAAAAAAAACAAACATGCATCAGCGACTGTGATTTTGCATTTTATCCGAAATGTGATGCAAAACAAACTCTGACTGCCAGTCACTGTGTGTACTAATTTGTTGTTGTTATTTTTGTTCCGGTGCTGTTCGTTTGTTAAATTGTATTTTTCACCGTAAAAGAGTTCATTTAGCCCATTATGATCAACCATCAAGTATGCATGAGCTATTCAACGGGAAACATTTACGGTGTGTATGTTTGTGTGGGTTCGCTCATAATTGCGACAAACGTAAACAACTTGTGTGCTTAGCAAAATTGTTTTTCATTCGTTGGTCTGTTGGCTTCGTTTTTTAGCTTGGCACATCATTGTGCGGTTTTTTCTGTTAAAATCGGATAGTCATTACATCCGGTTCGACAATTTTTTTTTTTTTTTTTTGTTTTTTTTTTTTTGTGTGGCATATACTGGATCAAGTACAGTTTATGGGGACGATATGCAATGCATTACAAAATGAATTTCAGTGCAAGAGAACTGAAAGTGTGGGAGAACTGAGAGAAAACGATATAGAGAAAAAGGACATGCACACGTTAAACCATTTCGATTCGATTGTGAAAAATTCGATGCAATAAATTTTAAACACTTATTATAAATTACATTCGGAAACGGGGAAAAAAAGGTGGGCCGAAAGTTTTGCTATCAAATTTTTTTTGCAGGTTTTTGTTGTTGTTGTTGTTGCTGTCTCTTTTTCACTCATTCACTTCTATCTCAATATTGGCTGGGGGGGTGGGGGACGTAGGGTCTTGCATTCAATGCTGCGTGAACTTTTTTTTTCGGAACCGAGGACGACGACGACGACGACATTTAGCGTTGAGAACGAAATTCTATCGCCGTCGGTTGCTGTTAAGTGATAAATTTTCCGTTTCATTACAAGTAGTTTTTCATTTTTGTTGTTGTTCTGTTTTTGTTTTTGGATTATTTTGCTCCCAAATCGGATTCGAAGTATCCTTGCAGTGGATAAAAATCATATGCACGTACTTATACGCATTTAGGCATTGCTACCAACAGCATGAATAATTAACTAAGCGTTTCGTCGTTGTACAGTGCACACGGGGCATTATCCACACTCAAACTCTCAGTTGCACATATTCACACGTATCTCCACATGCAGTGCTCTCTTTTCTCTCCCTCAAAAAGAAAAGCAACGACAAAAAAAAAAATTATAAATGCAACCAGAATCTAAATGAGCGAGTGGCATTCACACACTTTCTCTCCCCCTCTCTCTCTCTCTCTCTCTCTCTCTCTCACTCTCTAGTTTTCTACACTGTATATGCAATTGTGAACGGTTTGTGATTGCACACAGTTCGTTAAAATCGTATGCAAATGTCCAAGGACAATGATAGCGCAGCAACTGAATCGAATTGCTAAACGAAACGCTTGGCCTTTAAGGATATGAAGTTGAGCTAGCATGTGCTTATTCGTTCTCAATGTGTGTGTGTGTGTGTGTGTGTGTGTATGTGTGCATTAAAAGCATGGCACAGACATGGCACAAAATGAAAATGGTAAAATAGAAATAGAAAATGGAAATGGAAAATGGAAAATGAAAGAGTGAAAAGCAAACAAACGAATGAACAATGCCTTTAATATATTATCTCTATTTTGCTTGTGTTTTCAACGACAGGTTGGTCTAGCGCACCGGATGAGAAGGCGACCAAATATCGTTTAACCATTAAGGATATACAGCAACAGGAATCTGGAACATATACTTGTACATCACCGCGCGGTCTAACCAACAGCATTGTCATTATTGTCGCAAGTAATTTATACGCGCGCATTCTTTCTCTATTTCAAATCGTGTCGTTCAAATGTGTCTCTTGCCTCTGTGTTTTTTTGTGTGTGTGTGTATGTGTTGTCTCTCCTCATTTCTATCTCGATTTGGTGTTTGTGTGTTTGTTTTTGCATTTGTTTGGACCTTTTTCGAGATGGAAATGTTGAAAGCGAAATGAGAACGCATTTAGAATATTGTTTTTCGCACTGAACGTTGAACGCCCGACCGATTTGAAAATTTTAGCGCACTCATTAGTTGATATCGCGTAGATTTTGCATGGTTTCCGTCGTCTAACGCCATTGCCAAAGCCACAAAGATTTAATGTACCATTTTATTGCATGCTACTTTTGCTGCCATGCAACAACAAGCATATTAAAAAAAAAAAACCATGACCGTTGGTTGCTTGTCGTAGCGTGCCGATCTCTCATACTCATCGGCTGGCCACGGCAATGCGCTGACAGTGAAATGAAAAGCCGCTGTAAATTGAAACGATTTAAGAGCGCGCTGTTAAACTTTAGTCGCTACAAAAATATCAAAAAACCTAAATGAATGTGTTAAAAATGGGTGGATGGTGATAGCAAGCGCATATATTTTAATAATTATATAATTTTTTTTTTATGTGTGTGTTGTTGTTGTTTTCACCCGGCCATACCATACATTTTCTATAGTGTCAACATGTCAAGAACAACCAACTCCAGTACCGCCACTAACGTTGCGACTTGAAGGCTTAAAATTGGGTCAGCGAGCACTGTACTCATGTCCTGTTGGCTATTCAATCGAAGGCATATCAAATTCAACTTGCTTAGCTTCCGGTAAATATTATATCGCATTGTTGAATATAATTTCAATAGATGAATGTAGTTTCATAAATGACAACGGATGCTGCCACTCATCCTGTTTTCCGATTCAATCCTTCCACCTCCTCCTCCTCCTCCACCTCATCTATCCCTTGCATCATCCCATTTTTTTCAAGCCACTCTTTCTCATTTTCAATCTCTTGATGTAAATTGAATTGCAAATATGCATTAATTGTTGAACACACACGCACGCACGCAAACACGCACACAGGCAACTGGTCATCACCGCCACCCACGTGCAATCCAATTCAGTGTCCGTCGCTGTTCTTAGAGGATCCACACTTAACTTTAACGGAACTGAACACATCAGCATGGGGCAAAGCTTTATTCAAATGCTCGTGGGGATATCGTTTGAGTGGACCACCAAGTTTGGAGTGTGAAGCGAGCGGCCAATGGAGTGGACCGGTTCCACGATGTAGAGGTAATTTGTCGTCAACATATTATTGCTATATAACAAAAATACAAAAGAACATATCAAGTCAATTTGGGGTGTTGAGCGCAAATCTATCCAATCATACACACATTGACACATACACCAAACAGACACACACACACACGAAACATAATTGCGCTCAATACGCTCAATACGCTCAACTCATGGCTCAAACGATATATACATTTCTGTTGAACAATCTTAATTAGCAATTCAATGTGCTCAACCGCTTGTACCAATAAATGGTCGGATTGACGGAACCAGCGTATCAGCGAGCCATCGAAAATATGCGGTCGGTGCTTTGGTAACATTTAGCTGTAATGAAGGGCATTTACTTGTCGGTGAAGCCAGTATCGTGTGTACAGAGACTGGATTTTGGTCACATCCTCCGCCATTTTGTGAGTAAATGATATTTGTTGTTTATGCTACTGGTGTTGCCGATGTTCATGAGTGTGATGCTGATGCGTCTCGTATTTGTGATAATAATGCACTTTTTGTTGCTGTTTTTCAAGCAACAACAACTAAAAGAAGAAACCAAAAAAACAAAACTCTTTAGCTGTGTGATATTGCATTGGATGGTTGTGTGTGTGTGTGTGTGTGTGTATCAGCCAACATAAAATCCAACTAGCACGAACCATATGATACATTCAATTAAATTTTATTTAGTATGCATATGAAGCTATTTCCATATCGATTTAATTAATCGAAATGATGAAGAGAACGTGGTGGTTGTTGCATATCTGCAACGGCTAACGAACAGTCTGGACTGTGTTTTGTTTTTCCATGTACACTCGAAAATCTGAAACTGAAGCTCAAGAGAAAAACAACCGTTCTTTTTTTTTCATCACCCAACGATCGAGCTCTTGAAAAACAAATGATTAAGCGCAATAGTAGCATCAACAACGACCAAAAAGAAAAAAAAAACACAAAATCACAGCCCATGCATTGAAAACCAACACAACACTTTAAAATGGTTTGACATAAAGCATTCGCAGATTTTAAATTATTACCACTTATGATGGCGCACATCGGACATTTTTAAGCTCTTTACGGCCATAAAGTTGAATTTTAATGGTCTCTCATAATTTATAATTAATGAAAGTTGATGTAATATTCACAAAATTACCCTGATTCGATTAAATTTTAATGCATAAAACATTCATTAGAACAAAATTGGGTGTTTCAATTTGGAGAGAAGAGAAAGCGATACAGCGTACTAAACTGGTTGAAGGCCAGCCGTTAAGCTTGTGACAAAAACAAAAAACAAAAAACAAAAATATATGTACATATATATTATAACGTGCGGGAGAATTTAACGAAACAAAAATTGACCCAAAAAAAAAGTGGTAACCCTTTTACGTGACCCCCAAGACTATTCGGCTTTACATTAAATGCGTGTATCAGTGATTATATGCGAGTGAAATAAACATGTCAAAATAAACATTTGAGAAAATATTTGTTCAAGCTCAACCTAATACTCGGTTTACCCAAAGAAAATTTGAAACCAAAATGACGCTTGGTGTTAGCCGCCACAATAAAGGCTGTAAAATTGACAATAGTAATTTGACAGCTTCAAAACAGCATCTTTTATGGCGTGAACGAGATGCTGATTTGAAGCTGTCAAACTATTATTGTTACTTATACAGCTTTTAGTGTGGCGGCTAACACCAAGCGTCATTTTGGTTTCAAATTTTCTTTGGGTAGTTCTAAGATTTTTAAAATGTCCTATTGCTCATTTGTACATGAGTGTGTAATCAATCGATGTGTGCGGTCGATGATATCGATGAGTATGTGGTCAATTCAGATTCATACTATAGCAAAATAACGTGCTTATGTTATGATCAATCATTTGCTTGCAATTTATCATATTCAGTTCGATGTAAATTCAACGCAACGTTATTACGTTCGATGGGTTTGAATATCCGGTGTGTATTTGAAATTGCAATTGAATCGATTTTAAATTCATTGGGGCAAATACAAAAGCGATACAAACACACAGACACACAGTGCATTTGGGCTCATATGCGGTTACATTTGATCAGTTTGCTAACCGTTTTTCGGTTGTTTGTGCGTGTAATTGATGTGGGAATTCATTATAGTCTGCATAAATTTCATTCACTTTTGAAAGTTTAAAACGCCACACACAACAAAAAACGACACACACACATCGCACATCGACTGACATCGGATGCTGATCACATAAATGCAATAAAATCCCAACAAAAACAAATTTACCCATTTTCCTCATTATCTCAGTTTTACTTTAATTGGAACATGATGAATGAAACATTTTGTTTTGATAACATTTTGTGTGTGTGTGTGTGTGTGTGTGATGTGGTTTTCATTTAAATGATATATTTGTTTTTTTTTCTCTATGCTTTAATTGTATATGTTCTGTTTTTGTGTTATGGTTCGCTGTTCAACAAATAAATTAAAAGGCAAAAGTCAGTGCCCATATCCAGGAGATCCACCAAATGGTTTGATAGCACCATTGAAATTCCATTATGATCCGGGTGATTATTTGAGTGTACAATGTCGACCTGGTTTTGTTGAGTATGGCACAAATGGGCCACCAGAAAGACCGAGGTAATTCATAATCAAATGCATAACATATTTATTTGTTTTTTTTTTTTGTTTTTTTTTCATATGCATTTGATGGAATCAATAGATTTGTGTATAAATTAAATGAATTGCAAAAATTTGTAGATGCTTGCCGGACGGTAATTGGTCAGGTCCAGTTCCACAATGTCGAAACTATGAAGAAGTCTAAGATTATAAGAAAGTTATCAACAAAATAAACAAACAACAACAACAACAACAACAAAAACTTAGAGTTTCCATTTTCCAATTTCCTCTTGCAATTTACACTAAAATCCTTCTTGTTTGTACTAATAACAACAACCAAAACAAAAATCCCATACTCAAATATTCTAATTATATCAATTTGCAACAACAACAACAACAAAAACGTGTTTGTTCGTAGGCATAGCTGAAACAAAGAAAAAAAAACTAAACACATCCCTATAGTTGAAATTTGTTTGAACACAACATTCTACATTTTATTTGTTTGCATTTCCAATTTACTAAATGTATATATATATAAAAAAAAAAACAAAAACAAAAACAAACAAGTGAATTAACAAAATCAAAGTATTGATTAGAAAAAAATACAATGTAAGCATATCAAAAATGAATGAATAAAATCAAACTGTCTTGTTTCACAAGCAGACGAATTAAATAAAATGAGAGGAGAAAGTTGAGGGAAAAAAAATTTAAAGTAAAATGTATGAAATTGTTTTTTTTTTTTGGTAACATGTTCTACTGCTTGCAGTAGCATAAATGCACGAGATTATAGATTTACAGAATGAAGAAATGAATGGAACAAAGGGCATTTAAATGTACAATAAAAGAGTGCATGAGCAATATTTTTCATGGATTTTCGATAAATATAAATCCAATTTCTCAATAATAACAACAACAACAAATTATACCAATTTCTTCGCTATACAATTCGATTGATAGGAATTTATCAAAGTGGGTATCAAAACATTGTGGCTTGACGTACCCATTCGAACTGATAAAATTATTGTTTATCACACCAAAAACTTAAACCAACCAAAAAAAAAAAACAAAACAAAAAAAAAAACAAAAAAAACAAAAAAAAAACCATTTAGTTTTTGTGTTCCATTTGGTGGCAACAAATTAATGTAACACCTGTCATAAATTTTAGTTGCAATAAAATAATGTTTCAAGAACAATTTATTCAAAGTATTTTTAATTGGGTTTTAAAATATCACCAAATGACAGCATCATCTCTCTTTAGCTCACATTAGCGCGTTCGTCCAATTTTTAAATCTAAAATGATCAATGCATTAACGATTTTAGCGACGGTAAGTTGAATGATAACAATGAGATGGAATGAAACGCTTAAAATAAAAATCAGAATAAAAACCATGCACATAAAACCATGCAATGTCAATTGGCTAATAATCACAATGAATTCTATGCAACGGAACCTGCTTGCTGTGTGCGCATTGTATTTCAATGTTCATGCATAAATGAGATGAAACACACAACAACAACAACAACAACAAAAAGCAACAAAAATAAATGCCGTTGAAACAATACTGGCCATTCCCCAAAAACCTGTGCACATAAAATATTCAGCCGCACTGCAGAGCTCTTTCATTCTGTGTTTGTCATTTGTATATTGAAGTGTGTATTTCAAATAATTTAGCACAACATTTCCTCCGCTCATCGAGCAATTGTGTATTTGTCAAAAAAGAAAAAAAAATATCATCTTGTAGATTTGATTTCAAGTAAATCGATTTTAGTTTTTTTCGTTGTTTTTTTTTTTTTTTTTTTTTGCAAAATAAACACACAAAATACAAAAATGGTCTATGATATATATACCGAAAATATAATTAAAGGAATTATTGTGGCCAATTCGAGGACCGGCATTACAATTCAGGAAATTGCAAGTACGTGGCAAAATTTCCATTGAAATATTCAACATTGTGTGTGTGTGTGTTTTTTTTCTGTATTGCTGTTTCATTGAAATGGCCATTCAATGGAATTGTGTTGTCGAACAATTTCCTTAAACACAACGACAAAAAAATCTCATCATTAATTTTGTTTTTTGTTTTTCTGTTTTTTTTCCATTAAATTTGGGTTTGTGTTTGATTTTGTTTTGTATTTTAGATGTTTATTATGAATGTACTGGCGAAAATTGGTCTGTGGCAAACAAAGGCGATTCGCATGTGATTCAATATTTAGAACAAATTGAAGGTATTTTATCAATAGTCAGTGAAAGAAATGAGCTGCTTTGGTATGTGCGTGGCAAAACGTTGAATAGCGAAAATCATGGTCAAATTTATCGTGCAAACTCGACGCCGGATTTTGATTTATCAACCAGTCCACATGGTAACATTCCCAACACGTGCATTCAACACAATACCAACAACAATTTCCGCAATGGCCGTAGCAACAAGACTAAAGTTGACCGTAACAATAACGGATATAATGATATCAATGGAAACTATGAACCACGGAACAGCATGCAGTTAGTTGAAAAACGATGGTTTTATTTTTTGTTGTTTGTGCATTTGCTTTTAAAATTGGCATCTGTTGTTGTTCGCTTCAACAGTTAATTTTTCTCTCACTTTTTCTCTTTCTCTCGAAATATTTCTTTTGTTGATGTCGCTGTTTTGTTGTTATTGTTGTGCTCGTGATTTGCTGAACAAAAAAAAAAAAAAAACAAAAAAAAAAAATCCGCAGACAAAAGTTCTCGTCGAATGATCGAATGCATGTGAATGGGCACAGTTTAGGTTCACCAATCAACAGTGACGTTTACAATAGCCCATCGAATCAACGAAAAAAATATGCATCGCTATACAATTACGAATTGGTGGGCGATGATTTTTTTATGGAAATGGCAAAAATTGATTTGGAATGCAGTTTAACGAGTCGAAAGACACAAGGTAAGAGTAAATGGGATATTCGCATAATCGAATGAAAGTGATGACGGTAATTTATTTTATGTGATGCGGGAATGTGCTCGCTCGTGCCCCGCATTCCGCTTGCGTGCGCGTATTGTGTGTTTTGCAGGGCGTCGAATTTATCGAAGCGGCTTATGTATATCCGGTCAAAGTATACGCGATGCAACTGGACGCTTAAAACGCATTTCAAATGCCAATAACATGAAAATCATTGTAAATCTGGGCACCGTGGATATTTTGCATGGACGTGATCTTGCTGATATGTGTCATGATTACACCGATTTGATGAAGATTTGTGAGCGCCGCGGCATACAAGTCATCATCACAACACTGGCACCGTTGGCCAATCGCAAACATGATCCAAGCGATACACAAAAATGGATGCAATTCAATGAGTTTCTAATGACACGAATGGCACGTTTCACCCAAGTGATCGATATTGTGCCGTGCATGGTGTACGGTACAAATGGCAAAGTTTGCTTTGATTGTTATCAAGCGTAAGTTCAGTTGGTTTTTTGTGATTGTTTCATATTTTGTAAGTCCATGAATCAACACAATTTCAATTTGGATTTTCATAGTGATGCCAAATATGTTTCGGGCTCAAATCAACCACACATGCTATGGAATCGTATTGGACGTCAGCGAATCTTGAAATATATTAAAAAACAGTTACATTTTTAATACCGAAATGGCCACACACAAATGACACATGGTTTAGATTTAAGTAATACAATTGCATATTCACATTTTTAATGATTTTTTTTTTTTTGGTTCATATCTAATTTTATACGCTCAAAAGACAACAAAAGACAGCAACAACAACAACAAAAAAATGGTTTAGTTCAAAACAAATTTAGTATTAAGATTTATATGTCAACACAAGGGCAACCAAACAATGCGAGTCATCATAGTTTTAGAATTATTATTACATATTTATTATTATTGTTTATTTAGATGAAAAAAAAAACAATATCGGCTCACAATGCAGAGCATTTGGTTAAAATGCAAAACTTTTCTTCGATTTGTTTCACCTCGAGGGAGCAAATAGAATGAAGACTTTTGCAGTTACTTCGAAAAAAAAAAGTGCAATTGCAACAATTTGCGCTTCGGATGGCTTTTTCTTTTGTAAACGTGTGATAAGGCCATTTCGAACCGTTTGCAATTCGTTTTTTTTCCTCTAAAGTCATTTGAATTGTTTCTTTTTTTTTCTTCTTATTTAAACATTTTGAACATCAATCACATTTAAAAAAAAAAAACAAAAACAGAGCAATCGTCGACGATTCGAATGAAAATAACCTCGGCTAGTTTTAAATCTGTATAGGTATTGTTAGCAAAATGTTGATGTTGTTCCTTGCGGAATTGGAATTTCAAACGGATTTCCAATTGTGTCGACGAATCACTCAACGTTATGGATTTAAATCGTGCAGAGATTGTAATTTTGCAAACATTTGATTCGCTTATGTGAATTCACACCTTCACCTAAACGATTCAAATGTTTTCAAACCTTGTTTCATAGCGTCTGTAGTTTTGGCAACTTTTTTTTTGTTACAATGATTGTTACTATTTCACTTCAGGTTATCAAATTAAAATAATCAATGGTTTTTTCTATTTAATAAATTAAACAATTTTGTGTTACTTTCAAAATGTATAGATATTTTTATTGCATCAATGAATTCGTTTCATGAATTCAATGTTACCAATTTGCATTAAACGCTCTTCATTGTTTAGCCAATATTGACGTTTTGAACTGTCATCAAAATGACATTATCCACATGTGTGCAGCCTTCAACAAAATCAAAACAAACACAACTCAAATGATAGTGATTTTTCGATGCGACAATGAACTACTGGAGTTTGGTATGGTTTTATTTGTGAATTCAAAAAATAAATGCAATACACTAAAAATGTCATCTTTTCATATTGACAATCCTAGCTTAAGGAGTTTCGTTCACTTGGTTGCACCAATGAAGCCCAGACAACAGCTGCCTGCCAACTTTATATCGAGCTATGTGAAGGTACTAAAACTACATCAAACATCAATCAAATGATGGTTTTTGCGTGATTACATTTTGTTCTCTCTTTGTAGTGCGGCGAAAAACAAATCTCACATATTTCTACAATTCAGACATAAATTTGGTATACTTGGCACTGAGCAATAACAATGGAAACATTGAGAGTTTTTATTTGGCCACTTCATCTAGTGCAACAATCGATTTGACAGCTACTGAAATGATTCGAACGAAATTGATCGACGCACATGCTCAACAATGTAGTAATGTGGATCAGGTGCAATTGATGTTAGCTATAGTCGATCCAAATACAACAATTGTTTACTATAAATTAACCCATGATCTGATTAGCTTAGACTCATTAAAACAAGAACGATTGTCTATGCAACAGAATAGTTGTGCATAATGAGCTACAAATCTTCGGAAAATGCTAGTGGGAAAATTTGTTCTTGTGATTTCAATCGATAGATTTCTCATTTAGATTTAAATCAACTAAGTCTCATTTCGATTAATTGAATGTGTGTTGTGAATCACTTAACTCATGAAAATGCCATTCAATTGATTGCGTTTCGTAAAGTTCGTATTTATATACAAAACAGACCTGAAAACAGAGAAATTGGAATATTTCAGATGCTCAAAGCCACAAAAATAGAAAACTTTAATAATAAATATTACTTCCAGCTTATTTTGCACATGCTTTTATAGGTGAGAAATGTATTATTTTTCATAATAGCTGTGTTGTACAAATAAATGAAATGAATTTTTATTTTTTAATAATAATGAAATGTTTTTGATTGTAGAAGTTGAGGAAAGCAACGTTTTTTTTTTCTACAGTGTTACCAATTAATATAAAATAGACATCGATATACATCTATTGTACAACATACATAAACATGTCCAATGGACATTGTACCAAAAACTGTGTGTGCGAATGGACGAATGTCCACTAACAGTATAATAAGACTAATCAAATAAACTGGATGCATGTAGAGAGGCTTCTTATGTTGGCTTAAAGGTAAAAAAGGTGCAACAATTCAATTAGGCTATAATATAAAATACTCTTTTCAACTAGTAAAGCATGGAGACAGGAAATATTATTTGTTGAGACAAAAGTCAACCTTTCAAAAAAAAAAAATCCTTCTCCTCCGAAAGATCAGAGGAGCCGCTAAAGATGGAGAAGTTAGTTGCGTACCAGATGGAAACGGACCACGTTAATAATACCACACAAATAAGAACAGAAACAGCTACAGCTAACACGTTAAAAACAAAAAAAAAAAGTTAATTATTAACCAATATCTATGTTGATGAACCTAATAATAGCCGCTATTATTTTTTGGGTATTAAGATATTTCCACATCTATTAGGGTTGCAGCTGTAGTAGAAATATGTATTGAGGTTGAGTTCTCTTCCCAAAGTGTTTTTTCTCACATGAATCGAAAATCAACGGAAATGTGAAGATGCTAAGTGTTAGATTTAAAAAAAAAAAAAAAAATCTCAGAAACAAATTAAAATACAAGTTCCATAAAATAAAAATAACAAACGAGATCTATGTTTGGAAGTCGATTTTAACTGATATTTTATTTATTAACTCTTTTATATGTAATCAATTAAAATTAACAAATCCTTAGATATTTTCACATTGTTTTTCATTTCTGGTCAGGGTTTTTTTTTATGATGAAATGCTGTAAATACATATTTGTGTGTGTGTGAGTGTGTGAGTGTATTTGTGTTTCATTGAGTACATGGACTCGACAATTTGTTGTTCTATCATCAATTTAATTAATGTGGAAGATATAAAATGTAACCGAGAAGAATAAACGATTGTTGTTGTTGTTTTAAATGTTGTGGCAAATGCACAAATATGAGCAAATTTTGAATACAATCATAGTTTTTATAATGAATTTCATCAATTTTGTAATTCGATTTTTTTTTTTTTTTTTAATTTTCATTTTGTAAATAAATCCAAAGGAAGCATTCAATTACATACTTTATCATGCTATAATTTTAATGTGTATTTGTTTTTATGTGTTTAATTTTCATTTTCGCATTTAAGAACATCTTAACAATAAATTGGGCAAAAAATATATTCTTATTTGTTATTATTTATTTGTTTGTTTTATTTTAATCTTATCAAATGTACTAAAGCAAAAAAAAAATGTTCGGTTTTTCTTTATATTTTATTGTCTAACAAGATGCTGCACACATGACGTGATGAAATTTGTAGCTTTTGAAGAGGTTTTTTTTTTTTGTTGTTGCTTATTTTGTTGTTCATTTTTGAGTAGCAAATATTAAAATGCGAACGAAAAGAGTGTAAAAAAATGTGTTTTCTTTATGAGTTGATACTTTACGATTGGCTAATTTAAAAAAAAAAAAAAAAAAAAAAAAAAAAATTATGACATCGTCGCAACATCAAGAAATCTTATTCCAAGAATCAAATTTTCAACGTTAATTTCTTGTTTATGCGATTTTTTTCATATCCTTTTCTCAATTTTCTTAGATAAATATAATTCTGAGAGGGAAACAAAATAAATCTTTACATTTGAATGGTCAAAGGACATTATAGATGATTTTTTTTTTAAAGCAATTCTAGCTTGAGCTTCATAATGAAACACACAAGAATTAAAACACATGAACAATTGAACGAAAAAAAAAAAAATCACAAAACCATTTTCATCTTGTAAATGTTCGGCACTAATTTTGATTGGTGTATATCAATTTAAAAAATATGTTTCATCTTCCATTTTACCATCATCATTCACAATAAATGTATTTCTCATTTTTTGTTGTTCCTTTCAATTCCATTTGCATTAGATTATATCATTAACATCTATATCGTCACCATTTTTGCTACCTGCTGTATTTTTTTGTTTTGTATTTTTTTTTTTTTGTGTGTGTCAAATTTGGCGCCTATTGCGCCTCATTGTTTCTTCATCTCACTTAATTCAAAAATTCTATTTCATGATGAAAAAAAAAAACGAAAAAGAAATATTTTATGATATATAAATATATTAAATGTGTTCCACGAATTCATTTGATTATGATCTAAGTTCCATCCACCATTTTTGTTGTTGCTGTTGTTCCTCGAATCAATCAGTCGTTGTGTCAGTCATATCAATTTGTAATTGACAACTGATTGCAACCGGGCATCGATTGTCTCACATAATAATTTGTTTTGTTTTGTTTCTTTCATCTTTCGAACAATTCGGAGCTGCTCCATTTTGTATTTTAATGTGTTTCTTTCTTAAAAAAACCAAATATTTATTTTAGCGTGTTAAATACTACGATTTTATTTTCCAATTCAACACCAATCCGCTGTGTATGTGAATTCTTTGAAGTATCCTTGTTCCTCGTCGGACATGTGACGTGGCTCTTTTGGCGGTGTTAATTGTGGCTTTTCGGATGTGAATTCTTCATCAAAGTTAGACACGTCTTCCATATGCCGCTAAAATAAAAAAAAGTCAAAATTGATATGAATTTGGATTGAATTTGCTTTTGATCTGGGTGGAACAGTGTATAAAAAATCACTCGTTTGTGCGTGAAAATATGTTTTCTATAAACTTACAATTGTTGGAACGAATGGTGGTTTGACTTTTCTCAGCAGTAAATCATCCCACAAAATGTGCCTGAAGAAAGCTTGTTTTTTAACATCTTCTGCATCACGTTCCGATGAACCAAGTCTTCGTTCTGGATTTTTACGAAGTAGCTAATTCCGAAACAAATCGTCACAATTAATAGACTTCCATTTGAAATTTCGTTTGAATTGTAACAACAACACAAATTTTATACTTACTCGACGCATAATTGCAATGGCTTCCAATGACAAAAAGCGTGGATAACGAACTTCATCATTAACGATTGAATCGAACACTTCCTCTTCATCATCTCCAGGGAATGGTGACTGGAAAAACATTCAATGAAACCGAACAATTTTATTGAATTGACTCAAATAAATCGGAATTTGTCTATGTATTTTACCTCTCCGACAAGCATTTCAAATATAAGTACACCAAGTCCCCACCAATCAACAGCCCGTGTATAAGATGTCTCCGTAAGCACTGTCACATAGATAATTCCAGAATAGTTTTTATTATTGTAAATTCAATGGACGAAAATGATATAATATCTGTAATTATGTATTTGAGTTTGCATTGTTATTACCTTCTGGTGCCAAAAATTCGGGTGTACCACAAAATGTTCCAGTTCGATCACCATAGCCCATGCCCTCTTTGCATAAACCAAAATCAGCAATTTTTACATAACCCTCTGTATCCAACAATAAATTATCAAGCTTCAAATCACGATAGATAATTTTACTTTCATGCAAATATTGAAGACCAAGCACAACGCATGCAGCATAAAATACCGCACGAGGTTCATTAAATACATCGGTGTGAATGTGCATCATTAAGTCACCACCAGCTGCATATTCCATAACAAAGCACACATGTTGCTGTCGAATAGAGGGAGATATATATTAGAGAGAGAGAGAGACACAGATAAAAAGAAAGAAAAAAAGAAAAAGAGAGTCCATCTCTCTCTTACAATAAAATGCCATTCGTACATATCAGGGGCGGATTAAGAGTTCAGGGGAACCTGAAGGGGGCCTTCTGATACAAAGTATTTGTTAAAAAAAAAAAAAACTAAATATGCACACGAAATGTGGTGAAGCGGGTGTTTTGAATTTTGTTCGATAATCCGCTACTGATACATATGCAATCTTACACATTGAAGTGTTTTAACACAGTAGTTTAATACTGCATATCCGAAAGTGGATTGTGGAAAAGCATTTTATTTGGATTTCAACTACCAAGTCAACACATATGCCAAACAAAAGGAACATTAAGTGGAAAATGGTGTCAACAGTGGGTAGTTGTTCAATCCATTTTCTTTTATTAAGATACACAGAAAGCGTTTTTGTTGTGTTGTTTTTTTTTATTATCTTTTATTTTGTGTGTAAAGTACCTCAGTTTGAAAGCATGCAAACAAATTGACTAAGAATGGGTGGCGCATTGTGTTGGCAACTTCGAATATACGCTTTTCGCTCAGCAATGACTCAACTTCATCTCGTACAATGATATCGCCTTTTTTAAGCGCTTTGATTGCAAAGTATTCACCTGTGTATGGAATGTAATGTTTTGGTTTTATGTTAGACAGAAAAAGTGTCAAAAGTATTTTCATATAATATGTGATGTTGCCATCAAGGCTATGCCATTTACACACGTACCAGTTTTCTTGTATTGCGATAAAATAACTTTGCCAAAATGGCCACGGCCCAATACACTGAGCAAACGAAATGAATCAATTGTAAAGCCACTCAGTTGTGGTATTGGCTCTTGACGATGTGTTTCAAAAGTGTTGTCTTTATATTGAAGATTTCGGGCAACTTGAGGACGACGATTCTGTGTGGCATCTAGATTGGTCGGTATTATTGATGGGATATCGGCTACATTTGGCAACTGTGGATATAATTGTTGTTGCGTATTGTATTGTGGTGTTGTTGGTTGCTGCACTATCGGTGGCTGTGACACGTATTGAGCATTATTATTTACGTTCAGATTATCGAATGGTTGAACGATCTAAACAAAAACAAAAAAGAGATGAACATTCCAAAATAACATATCATGAAATTTCCCACAAAATATCGGTTGGTTTATCGAAAGACAGAATGAGAGAAAAGAAAACACTAACACAATCAACAACAACAACAACAAAAAAAAACCAAGTTACGAACAAAACTGATTAAAAAACCACCCTCAAAACTATATAGGGTATTGGAAAAGACAAGTGAATTGTTGGTATTTCTTTTTACTTTGTGTAAAATGTAAAAAATCGCAAACTGAACAACCTTAGATACGTTCATTTAACCATAAGGTAAACGAAATATCTGAAGGATGATGTTTTACAACTACTTGGCAACATAACTTAAACTACTATGCTACCATCGCACTACTAATAAGAACTTTTTTACTCCATGTGTTTTCTATTAATTTTCTCCTTTTTTTTAAAATTTTGCTGTGGTTACTTTTTCAAGTGTACAACACTTTTTGTAATCTCAAACACAAAATGAGAGAAAGTTCTTATCAGCAAATCCCATTTTTGGTATTTAGTCTACTTGTCTACTTGTCTTGTGTCAGACTTTGAACTATGTGAAACCAATTTCATCTGTACCGACGTTGCTATTTTTTTTTTCACAAAGCTGTTGATAATGTAGTTCTTCAGTCGATGTATTTTGATGAACATCAGTCACTCACAAAATTCCTTCTCCGAACATGAATCGATTTCAAAGCATTTGAACAGATGTGTATGTGCTATACTTCAACATTTATTTGCTACAAATAGCAAGCATTGAATCTATGTATCTATATTCATCAAATTTTGTCGTGGTACAGATAAAAAGTTTAACTTTTCGAACAAAAGTATACGAATAATCAGAGAAAACTCGTTTCGGTTAATGGATTTAGGAAAATCATTATAAATGCTCTAATATTGATGCTATTTTAATCAAACAATGGCCAAAATGTGTAGTTTGACTTCTTCTTTCATTAGAGTTAGTTAAAAAAAAAAGAAGTAAATAATGTTAATAACGCCTTCAAAACAGCAACCATTCCAATTTTTGTTCCATTCCTATCTTGAAGGTGTTAGTAAGATTAAGTCAATCTACATTTTGGATCAGCATAATAGATGAAGCCGAACTAACGCTGAATCCATATCAACAATGTATGGTTTAGGCGTCCGATCAGCTTCATCTAGTATTGTTTGGTATGAAACATGGCTTGAACGATTGGTTAAATTTTTTCTTAGAGTATATCGAGTAGACTTTTCGTACTGGGGGGTGCTTTCTTCACTCGTGTGGACTGCCGTCCACTGTGATACTATAACGATTTTCTAATGTGTGGATTTTCGAAATTAATTTAAATTGAATTCCGTCACCATATACAATTTATTTTGTTAGATAAACCGCAAAAAACCGTTTTGAGATTTCCATCCACTTCAAAACACACTACAAATTAAATAATATCTTGTTTCAATGGTCCACGGTCTACGTGGGTGAAATTTCAATGAATGGATTAAAAGTTGGATTTTGGAATTAGGGCTGTGATTGTTAGTATGATCTAGTATCATTTTGATGTGATAAACGGGATCGATGTGGAAAAAGAAAGTTAGTTGAATGATTTCATCGTTTCTCCATTCGAACAAGGTCGCAAATGTCCGATCGATTGTAGTTTGATGTGCCATTTACATGGAACTAGACCATGATTTCATGGGGGCAAACGTGATTTTTTTTTTTTTTTCAAGTTATCGCAGTCAAACATTTAACGAGAAAACTCAAGTGAAAAAAAAGCCTCAAATGAGAAAATGATGAAGTTGATGTTTAGTAAGCAAAGATGCTTAAAACAAACAACAACAAAAAAAAAAACATATTTTGTTCACTGAAAACGCGTGCCAAAAATGTAAAATGATAAAAAAAAATTAAGCTAGAGCTTTTATCAGCGGAAACAAGTCCGCAATTATTCAAGCAATGACCGAAAAGCATGAGCACAAAAAAAAAACTCAAAACATAAAAGCGGAAAACAAAAACAATCAAAAATTATAAAAAGAAATAAAATTACAAAAAAAAAAAAACAAAAACATAATAAAAATAAATAAAGCAACTAAAGAAGAACATTAGAAAGTGCAGCTAAACAAAAAAAGCTAAGAAAAGAAATTATGAAATCGGTTCTGACCTCGAAGATATTATGCGAGTTAACAATTTTTATGTCGTCGACTTCATCGTCCGGAAATTCAACATACATCAATGTGTTTGGAGCTGGTGACGGAGGCATTTCAACAATTGGACTTGGCATTGATATATGCAATGGGTCACACGAGTTACGATTTCGATTACTGGAATAGCATAAACTATTATCTCCTCCCATTAGAACAACCGGTGGCAACGATAATACTGGACGATGATACACTTCAGACGAAAATTGATATGGTCGTTGCTGTGGAATTGGCGGTGTGGTCGGTGTATGCAATTGTGGAGCACGCTGTAGACGTAGATTTTTGTTTTGTTTGTTTAGAGAATGTGACCGTATTTTTGTTTTGTTTTGTTTTAAAATGTGAGCTTGCATGAATAGAATGATGTTTTGTTGTAGTTGCAAATCATTTTTTAGGTTTTTTTTTTCTTTTTTCTTGCTTCGACACACGGACGGAATGATCAAATACACGTTGTTTTGAAATTGATGAAAATTGCATTGCAAATAAAATGATAATCGACGGTTTGAATCATGTTTCTTATCGATGAATGAATTTATGAATTAAATTGAATCAATGTTTTGATAAATTTTTTTATTTCGTCTAATAAAACAATCATAAAATTGATGCACTTCAAGCGAATCGAATTTTATAAATGAAATCAATTTCTATGCCCAACAAGGTCAACCAAAAATGTTTATGTAATTTTCATTAGTATTTGGGAATCCCATAGCTCTGGGATAAGGGATAATCTCATTGAAAGAATGTTTACCGAACAAAAATCACAGATTGATTAGCTTTTGAAAAAAAAAAATACCTCTTAACACCATTAATTGATTTATTTTTGTGTGCGTATAGGTTTTTTGTGTGTGTATTTTTGTCTTTGTAAGATCCTATCTAAAGTGCCAAAACCATACTCGATAAAAAAAAAAACAAACTAAACCCTTACTTGTGTTTGCAGTAAACGTATTTACACAAATTTGAGGACAAAAAAAAGGTAAAAAAAAAACAGATGTAGAAGGGAGAATGGGGTGCATATGTATAAAATGGTCTGTGGAGGGAATAAAACTGGTTTGTTGGAATTGTGCATGAATTTTCGATATCTAACCTCTTGGTCGACTTTCGATGCTGGCGGTGAGATTGGAGGTGAAGGCATCGGAGGTTTTTTTTGTCTAAAACTACTAGCTGCTGCCGCCTGTGCTGCTAAATGTGCTGGTTTTGGTGGCAAAACATTATTATTTGGACTTGGCTTATGCTGTGGTGGTTGCAATGATGGCTGCACTACTTGTGGACTATCCGGTGGTAAAGCACTTACGCCATGCATTCCTGTGAAACAAAAATATCATTTCGAATAAATTAATTCAAATCTATATTACGGAATTCACAATTGGACATATTTTAAGCGTCATCATTTTCTACTTTTGTATAGTATGATAGCACTTAGGCAATGACCAACTGCAAAAAATTGGGAATTTAAAATAGAAAACATTTCAATCAACTGGATTGAAAAAAAAAACAAGTCTACAAAAAACGTCTTCATACCCAGTGGTCTAGCTCCGCTTAAACCGGCAATATTCACATCAGGATCTTCTCCAACGGTGAACACGGGCTCAATATCCTCGGGTGATGTCTCAAAAACTAATTGTAGTGGTTGAATTGTTGCTGATGGTGCATCCGATGTTGGTGTTGTTGTCGAGCTCACCGTTGACACTTGTGATGGTTCATTGGCTCTGGGTTGACTCTGTATCGATGGTGTGCTACGCTTCAAAAGTCGTCCCCATGTGGCCACATTGATATTCATTTGCTTTGCACGTGGCATATTTTTCACTTGTGTCTTATTGAAAATCATACGTTGCCGTTGTAATTTTGGTTTTCGTGAGATCATTGGATTCAAGAATTTAATTTCAGCAAACAATAGACCTTTTGGTTCGAGCTGTAATGCCATGCCATGTCGAATATCATCGATGAATTCTTCAAGCCGTAAAAATTTTACCGCACACAATGAACGCCAATCACGCCAATAGATGCCAATTTCCAGTTCACGTGAACGATCCAAATCGATTGAGAAGCGTTGATCCCATGCCTGTTGTGAGCATGGTTTCCATGATGTTTGGGCCACAGTGATATTGTCCAATTTAATCACGGCCATTATTTCCGATGATGTTTCATCTTTGACACTGTAACTTTTCGATGAGCTGCGGCTGGTGACACCCTTAACAAAGCTACGCAAGTCACCAGGACTCGAGCTATTGTCTTTATCGCGACGCGAACGCCCAGGTACCTCTTCCAAAAGATCTTGACAACCCATCAGTCTTACTTCAAGTTTGCCCGTTATCGATGCGCATCGACCCATCGTTGACACATTGCTCGGAAATTGTTTACCTTCAATACCAACACGAAACGGTTGCAACGATGTGTATGCGACCGGCACTGGACTTGATGCCTGTACATGCTGTAGCTCACGTTTCAATTGCTGACCCACTGTCGAATCTGGTGGAAAATCTTGACGTCGCGTTTCAAGTGCATAGCGTAACAAATCCAACTTTCGTGATGATTCAGATAGTCGCTCTTGAGCCTATTTCAAATTAAAAATTCCAATTGAAAAATCATTGTTTAAAATAAATCAAATAATAATGTGCAAACAAAGAAAACATAAAATACAAAATGCCGAGCCTATTTCGAATGCACATAAAATCTTGTGATGACAACGACATTTCACAACGATTTTCTTTTTTTTATAAAAATCCTGCAAAAATTTTATTAACAGAAAGAAATGAAACATTGAAATTAATAAAAAAAAAATTACGAAATCGGTTTTCGAATTACTTGTGTTTTTTATTCATATTTATTTCGTTCTTTTCAAGTTTGCCTACCACATTTTATGTGTGTATTCGACATAACGAACTGATTTCGCTTATAAATATTGATTAAATGCAACTACAATCAAAGTGACAGGTGGAAAAATGTTAATTTTCCCATTTTTTTTTTTATAAATCTTCAACAATTAATAATTATGTGTGTAACGTCGATTTGTTGAACGGCCAACGAATGTAATATCAAGTGACGAAGCTCGTTCACGGAAATGATCACCGCGTTCAGCAAACCATCGACGGCAATATTCACATTTACAATCGGGATTTTTGGCTGGGCCAACATGATGGCCAGGCTTTCGAATTGATTCAATGACAGCACCAAATTTTTGAGCTCGCAATAAATGTTCGCGTGTGTATCCAGGTATCATGGCCGGTGATTTTCTCTTGTTGACATCATCAAATTCTTGCCCGGACCAAAATTGTCCTGAACGAAGGCTTTGCTCTTGAACTAATCGTTCGGGTAGCTCCATACTTTTGCCACGACCAAACGTTGGCCGTGACCGTATGCTTGGTAAAATATGCATATCATTTGGTCGTGGTGATGAAAATGTGGTTGTCACATCATCAACAGCACAATGATAATCATGCATTGAATCGTCAATTGGTTCCTTCTCTTCGATAGAATCATGCATTATGGATGTGCTTAGAGTTTTCCATCGTTTTTCTTTATCTTTCCAAACATCATCCATTTGACGTATGCGCCAGCGATCACATTTATTTTCATAGTCAAAACTATCCGATGGACAAACGCTAGACGCTTTTGTGCTATTTTCAAAATCCGTATCTTTCCACGATGATTCCAAATCGTCTGGAATGGCCAAACTTGAGGCAGCCATCACACTTGATATACTGCTACAGGTAAAATCACGTACCGTTGAACGTGACGAATTCGGATAATTGGAACTAATGCAATCATCACTTTGTTCACGATGCAAGTGAAAGCGATTTCGTGAATTTGAAAATCGTGATGGTTTTGAAAACATTTGATTTCGACCGTCGCTGATGTCACCAACATGCTTTTCGAATAGCATTTGCTTTGATTCGGTCACTTCATCTCTTGAATCGCATTGGGACAGAAGATATTCACGTAAATTCCCATAGCTGGCACTGTTCATGTAGTTTTGTTGATGTGTAGCAACAATTCTACGTGGCAAATCTTGACCGTCCACCACACGGGTGTGATTCAATTTCATTTGATTCGTATCATACACGGTTTGGGGTGTTGAATTCGATTCCAATTCAACAATATTTGGTCCATCAATCGAATCTGAGCAACTACTTGAACTATCCTCAACGTCTGATCCCGTACAGTACACATCAATGTGTACAGTTCGTGATGGTTTTTTTGCCAATGGTTTTGCTGTTGATGATGATGGTGATGAATATACAGGCGGTGTGGCTAAGTTACTGCATGACGGAGAAGCCTATGGAGTGGACATTTAGAGCACATTTAAAATCGATCGAAACCAAGTGAAAGACAAAAAACAAAAACAACACCCATTTCATTTTACCCTGACTGTATTTCTCTCATCGCTGTGCTTTGAACTTGGATGCAACGTTTTTAGGTTCTCTTGTGAATGATACGACTCCTGAGCTGCATAAGCCTTGTTCGATTCTATGTCACTTGTTTGTGAGAATGCATCCCTCACCGATAGAATGTTTGCTTTCGACAAATTGCTCTTCACAATATGTGGCTAAAATCATTGATTAAAAAAAAAAAAAAAAAAAAATCGATTGAATTATTGGCGTCGCTTAATCCATGCAGTGCATACGATGTAGTTTTTGTGCGCTTACCTCATTGTCTGGAAAAAGTGTGTAGTATGTCGTTGGAAAGCTTTCAGCTATTTCGTTTGGTTCCGGAATAACATTGGTGCAAGCTGTCAAAATGATATTGCAAGTACTTCGATATTTCGATGTATCAATTTGATTCGGTAGACTGGCCGTTGTCGTTCCGATGCCTGAATCAGTTGATGTGACACCAGTTGAACGAAAGCTACCACTATCCTTGCTTGATACATTCGATGCATTGTTTGGTGCACTTAATACCGTTTCCACAACTGAAGCTGTGTCACCTGTATTTCCATCGCTTGACCATTTATACACCACTTTAATGGGATTTTCATTATCAAAATGCCGTTCAGTGGCTGGTTCAATGCCATACTTTGTCTCTGATTCCTGATTCGAATCTCGTGCTTTTGATGTATCGGGTCGACTAATTGTTAACTGTGCACGTACTATCCATTCGGCTGTAATTTTTGGTGGACTTGACATCTTTAATATTTCATTCACTTCAACTTGTAGTTTTGTGCTGATATAAATTGGTCGACTTTATTCGTTTGCTTTTTTTTTTGGTTCGTTTTGTCGCTGATTTTAAAAATTAGAACTCATTTTCCAAATATTTGTTTTTTTTTCACCTTTCTCGTCGCAATTCACTCGTGAAAAATTCCCCTTTTCTCAATGATTGTCAACGATGAAATAAGATTTGTTGATTTCTCACAACCAACGTTTTTCTTCTTCTTCTTCTTCGTTTACGTTTTCGCTTCTCTTTCTTTTTGATTATTTACATAAAATAGTCTATTTTGGTTCTGACCACATCGTATCGCTACCCGAAATATTCGATTGAATTAGTTAGTTAGTTGATTGCATGTGCCATAGTTTAAACCAAAATCAAAGTGTTGATCATCACATTTCAAGTCGTTTTTGGGCTTTTTGTTGTTGTTGTTGTTGTTGTTTATTTTTGCACACAAAACAATCACAAACTGAACCGAGTCCGTTGAATAGGGAGTCATTGAAACTTAGACATAACACGAAGGTTTTTTTTCCGTCTATTTATCGTAAATTGTTGAAGCTTATCTATAGAATGATCGAAGTGGTTTGTCTCGTGTGAATTTTCTAATTGACTAGACTAATTTGATGCGACAAGCTACAGGCCGTGTGCTGTAATTCGACTGATGTGAAATGAACGACGCAGAAATAATTTTCCGCGATTTTAACATGAATTCGTGTTCAAGTTTTTTTTTTGCTTGGTTGGTTGGTTGGTTGGTTGGTTGGTTTGATCAAAGTCGCTCAACACACAATTTCCGCAGCTTCGTCAAAGAAATCGTCACATTTATTTTGGCTTCGTTTTTCTCTCCTTATTCTCGTTTCCGATCTGCCTGAATACCGTACACGTTGAATTTTCGGAAATTTCATATTCATTGCGCAGTGTGTGTGTGTGTGTGTGTTTGGGTCGCATGCGCCGGACTGTTCAACATAAGCAAACTAAATAAATGGTTTCTTTTCACAAAAAAAAAAAAAAAAAAAAAAAACCAATTTTATTTTGTCGGTGTATCTGTTACTCTTGTCAGATTGACTTTATAGAATTTCATGTCAAGTGTTGTTTGTTGGTGTGTGTGCGTGTGTTTTTTTTTTCTCTCGTACGTATGAAGCATGCGCATATGATTCTTGGTTGCGGGTACACGCACATTCGGTAGCTCAGTGCGCAATCAACCATATGCGAAATTATTTACAAATGTGATTTATTAATAGAAACACCTCTTTGAAATGCCTAACTTAAACTCAAACAAGATATATTCTCTCCATCCTCTTTTTCCAACGTGTAGAAATAGATAGATCGTGTCAGTTGATATTTGGTTTTTTTTTTTTGTTCTTCTGCTAGTTAAAAGCCGGTTCGCTTCGCTTGAAATTGCTATAGGTAAACGACGACGTGATCAGTGCAATATCACATGTTGCTCACTAAACGTGAGCTTCGGCACACAATTCGAAATGGTGCATGTGACACTGTTCTTTTTTTTTCTCGCTCGATTGTTTTTTTTTTTCATTTCATTTCGTCTTGACGTTAAATCTCATCATAATTTTCTTAATTGTCAACCATATAGACGGCTAGATCCCGTTCGAATATTTGGTTGGATTCATAAAATTGCATCTTTTTTTTAAGTATCGTCGAAATCATAATTATGAATGTAATATGTTAAAATGTTATGTTTTTATGTGTTTCACTAAACATATTTTCCGATTAACTTGACAACAACAACCAAAATCCGAATAAAAGTTTTTCTAAAAGTTCACCACACCCGCCCGTTAAAATCGGATCAGCTTTTGTGTAGGGGTTTGGAAAATTGATCAATTTGCACAGGTGTCTATGTTATCAGCTGACCCTTGTCACCATGTTAAATTTAAATCGTTGTTTTTTTTTTTTTCTCCGTATATGTTGAACGGTGGTGTAGTGAAAAGTTTCGATCCACCTTCTGGATGAATAATAGGGTCGATGAACATAGCCCTGATCACATTCATAAACTCGTATAAAGAGAAATGTGTTATTTGAAATGTTATTTTTATTTCATTTTCGCACATCATGGCCTTCAAAATTTCGTCTCATATAAATAGCATAAAGTCGCCGCACTTTTGGTCGGTGCAAAGAAATTACATTTTCATTGAGAGTGACTAAATAAAACCAGAGTCAGAATGGAAAATTTGCGAGAAAAAAAAAAAAAAAACCTGAATACGGCCGTATGGTCAATGCATACAAATTAACAATTTATTTTTTTTTTTGTCGGCATTTTTTCAGCATATTTCACTGAATACGGCCGCACAACGGCAACGGTTATGTGCGAATCATCAAGCATGAACGGTGTTCATCATCGCTATTTTGTTGAATCATTAATCCAAAAATATCATAATTGGAATTTAGTATTATATTTATAGTTAGCGTCAAACAAACAGTCTCTAGCATTTTGTGGATAAACAATTTCGTTTGTTATTTTTTGGTTTTGATTTTGTTTTCTTTTTATTTTTATTTGCTTCAATCTTTTTTTTTTTATATTTTTTTCTTATTTTGAAAACGGAAACAAAAATAAATAGAGAGAGAGAGAGAAACATATCACTGACCTCCTGAAGTGCTTTTTTGTCGGGCACTTTATTATTTTGTAGAATACGTATCACATTTTTGGCACCAGCCACAACAGCTGCTTCAATTCGTAAACGATGTAAAAGCTCTTCGATGCGCTCTTCAAGCGATGTTTCCAATTCGCGGCCACCACTATCACCATTTTCATCATTTACCTAATAATTCAAATAATAAACGACAAAACAAAAACCACAAATGAATATAAACACACACAGAAAATCACACACAAATTCACATTTTTATGATTCACATTACTAATGTGTGACATTAAGACTCGTTGCTCTTGTCATTGTTGATCACTCGTAAATCTTAACATTTATCTCTATGAAATTCACAGTAAACATAAATCAAGCAAGTGACAAATTTGACGTGTTTAAAACCATTTCGTACACACACACACACACACACACACACACACACACAAAACATATTTAATCAAAAAATGATGATGACTACTTACTTTACTGGATTGTCCATTGCGGCGCACTTTTAGTATTCGTAATTTCAAAAATTCTATTTTTGCCTTTGAATCAGCTAACATTTGTTGAGCTTCAGCTAATAATTTTTTATCACGTCCATGATGAGCGCCACTTATTGATTGGATCATATTTTCAGCGCCATTTTTCACCTTCATTTCAATATTTAATTGCTTTTCCAATGATATCAATAGCTTATCATTTGGTGTGTCATCTTTTCTTTCCAGAGCTTCTGCAAGTGTAAAAGAGTATTTGTATAATATAAATGATTTGGAAACAATCAAATTGATTTGCATGGATTTGATTTTTACGTGATTTAAAATATCCAACATAATATCAATTCATCACAGAGAATGGTATTTTTCGTGGGTTTTTTCTTGTTTAAAATTGTTATTGGTCAATTGTTCGGCTTTCTTTAATTTACCATCATAAACGATAAATTGTCGGGGCCAAACAGATTTACAGTCACTTTTACAAATGCAAGTGAACGACTTTTAATTTGGTTTTTTTTTTTTTTTTTTCAAGCAAATTTTCTTTCTGTAAAACGAACCACAACAACAATTACAAAATCAACAAAAACAACAACAGAAACAATTTGGCATCTTGAACGTGATCGCATGCACATTTAAACCATTCAAGTCACCTTTCAATTTCACTTATTTATCACATTACGACATTTTATCGCATCTATATTTATGCACGATTACTAGGGGCTTCTGAGTTGCGCGATTCCCAAGAAAACTCGCAAAAAATCGTGGGAATCGTGCGAAATAGCTAAGGAATCGCTAAAGAATCGCGGGAATCGTACAAATTCGCTGAGGAATTGCAGGACTCGCAAATTTCAGTATAATTTATATGAAAGTCCACGCGAGTCCCTACGTTCAAATACTATGCAAAAAATCACAAATATTGCGATTCCGTGCGAGTCCAAGCGAGACTTTTTGCCAATCAATTCATCATTTCACTAATACACGTTCGTTTGAAATTGTATACGATGCAAAACTACAAATGTATTTATACATTTTCGATTATTAAATAAGTCAAATAATAATATATAACAAAACAAAGAGAAAAAGTTTTAACGCAAATATTATTAAATAAAAAATCTCTTCATTTGTTTTCAACCATTTGATTATCGATTATCGTTGCCATTATAAAAAAGTGTGACATTTCACTTGCAAAACAATGAACTATTAACAATTCTTGGAATTTGAATGCCCAAATTTGAATTCAATATTGAAAAAAATATTTTCTTTCGCCTGAAAATTTCTCTGTATTTTCCTTTTTTTTAAAATGAAATGTTTTAACAAGTGGTACAATGCACAAAACAAACAGTTGAAATGATGAACTATTTATGACTGAATTGAAAATACTTCAAAATCTGTTTTTGTCATTTTAAAATCTAATAAATGTCACTTGGACTCGTATGGACTCGTACAACATAGTATTAATATGCGTGAGACTCGCAGGGACTCGCAGGACTTGCGGGTCCCATTGTATAACATCATAGGAACTCGCAGGTCTCGCTTTAATACTAAGGGAATTGCAAAAGAATCGTGGGACTCGCTTGACACATAAGCCCCTAGCACGATTATTATGCCTTCTGCTGACGATAGCCCCCCATTGAAACGTGAGAAAACGCACCAATAAAACGGGACACCGCATCAACAGCAACGATGACGAGTGTCGGAAACAGTGATGAAAGTGTATTTGTAGCTTTTATGTCAATTTCGCTGTGCCATACAAAAGAACAAAGAATTTCATTTGATTGCCTTGGCTGAGTAAAAGGTGAAACGTGATTTGTGTGTGTGTGTGTGTATGAGTGATAAAATAAATTCGGTGAATTTTAAGGGGCGGATTGGGGCGGGGGGAATGTGAGGAAAATTGACAGACATTCAATTTCAATATACAGTTTAATTTTTGGCACATTTTTCTCCCCCTCATCTCGTGTGTTGTCTCACAATTTCATATGAAACATTTTTCTCATGAAACAATTTCCATTCACAACATTTTTAGTCAATTAATTGAATCGGCTTCACTTCACTTTAAAGTGAACACACAGTGTTAACATTGTTTGTATCGCCACTTTTCGCATGTCAGATCAAATGATGCATTTTTTTTTATCGTTGATTGGAAGAAGAAGAAGAAAAAAAATGATTTTGCAAACAAATGTCATGGTATTGAATTGGAGCAGGTTGCACCGATTACATTTCGGCTGATGAATGTATGTTGCTGTAGTTGTTTAATGTTGCCGTTAATTTGGTTATTTTATCTGTTTTGACTGTTTGGCCTGTTTACTTGACTGACATCTTTTCCGTCCATGTCAAATGAAATTTTCACTTTGGTTGTGTTGTGCATGCATTTTCACAAAAAACGAATTGAAGCGTAAATAAGTACGTAACAATAAACATCGTTTTGATTTTTTTTTGTTTTTCTGTTACATGCGAACACCACCCAGCAAATCAAAGCAATTCTTATTCAAACTGAAATGGCAATAGATAGACGATGTATTTTCTATTCCTGTAAAATTGAATGCATGAGGTGCTGCCTGAGTATACACATCCACATGAATCGCGCGCTCTTTTTGTTGCTGTTGTTGTTGTTGTTGTTAAAAACATCATTTTGATTGCTCTTCACGTGGCAGACACATTTTAACTGTGTTTTATTCTTTTGTTTTGTGTTGTATTCTTTGGCAGTTGTTTCGCATTTCGGATGCCTATTGAACAGTTAGTTTAGAAACAAACAAACAAAAAAAAACTATTTATTTCGTTGTTATTATTGTTGCGTTCATCTCTTTTTCTTTTGTTTAGTTTTCATTTAATGTTTCTGTTTGTTCGTTGGCTGTTGTTTTTCTATACGTGTGCATGTTTTATGTTTTATGTTTTTTTTTTCTTTTTTTCTATTCGTTTTAATGTTAATTCATAAACGTTTTTCTAATTTCATTTCTATCTCACTCTATCGCATTGCGTGCGAATCAGCAAAACGCATATTTACAACGTCAATTTGTGCTTTAAACCAAAAATCATTCTCTTATTAATGCGAAGCATCGCACAGCAATGCGAACTAAATAGATTAGCCATAATGTTGTGTGTTACTTGGTGAATTGAGAATTAGTTCCATGCGCTTCTCTTTGTTGTTGTTGTTGTTGTAAAATTATGGGTTTTAGTTGAGCAAATGCGTTACAAGTGGGAAAAACAATCGGTTTGATTCAATTCGAGCGTCTTGTGTGTGCATTTCTAATTTTCTAGAAAGTGAAATTATTAAATGATCAACGAGCGAGCAAATTTTGAAATATTTGTCTTTCGAATAAAATCATGTGCCACCTATTTCCAAATGTTTAACAAAAAAAACGGCGTTTTAATTTAAACAGACAATCAATTGCAAATTATATGCTTCAGCATCAACTTTTGAAATAGAAATTAAATATATTCTAGCGAAAAGACGAGAAACGATCAACGAATATAAGAAAAGAATAACGCAAAACATTCAGCTAATTCATCACATGGGTAAAAATGTGATCTTTAGTAGCAGTTGGCACACACATACACATTGAATGAATTGGATATCTGAAAATAGGTCAGATATTATCGAATTATCTCCAACGGTCACCTCAAAACAGTTACAACATTGATATGAGCTTGCATGCCAGCTTACGAACGAATAGTTCAACGTATTCATAAGATTGATGCAGCAACAACAACAACAACAACAAACAGAATAGAAGCAATAAGTCGTACAAGTCGTGAGCGAATCACAAGTCGCTCAAACGAAGACCTCTCACAGCATTGCAACTAAGCAAGGTCGGTTGGTGTCTCTACTGTTTTTTTTTTTTTTTTTTTTTTTTTTTTTTTGCGCCAAAATGCCAAACTATTAAACTCATGCGAGTGTAAACTTATATTTTATGAAATACAACAAGAACTCAATGTTGACGGAATAAAATCATTTCTCTGTGTCTTTCGTTCGTCGATAATATTTTACCACTCCACCCAAATGCAGTGTTATATCCAATTGTATCATCATGAATGAAGCCACGTATTTTTGAGCAACGTGCTGACCAGCGTGGTGTACACTGTAACTAGCTTTGACGGTTTGTATACATCCTTGGACACAACAACAATAGATGGTTATGTGGACCGGAAATCAAACACCAACCTCTCGAAGAGATCCACAGCGCATCATTTTCAACCACACTTTTCACTTAATAACTGTGCTTTGCTTTAAGTCACATAACATCTCACTTTTCGAGTGAATATGAATACGACTCGAACATGACCAAAAAAAACACACACACACACACACAAACCAGATGAAGACAACAACGATGAATTTGCTGATCAACAGCACGAACTGATTTTACATTTATCGTTCATGTGAGTGTTTTTCTTTCTCTTTCTCTTTCTCGTCATGCATTTTAACATCAATTTTCACACTTTCTATGAGGATAATTTTCATGTGTATCATCAATTTTGATGTCAAACATCTGTTGGTGCCGATTTCAAGCAACAATTTTTGGTTTTTTTTTTGTTTGTTTGTTTTAAAGAAAAGGTTTTGCAAGAGAAAATCAAAGCAGAAAAAAAAAACAGAATCCACGAATTACATGGAAAATTACTTGAGCATTTTTCAATCGAAAAAAAGCAACATCGAAACGACAAGATTGAGAAAATGCAGTGCATTTTTTTTTTAAATTTCGCACCCAGTTTGGATGAGTCTCATTTTTTATTTGCTACGGGTATTTTCGTGTTGAATTCCATGGAATGGATTCGTTTTTAGCTTTTTGCGCATTTACCATTTGTAACATAGATTAGTATCGAAATGAATTTTGAAACAAACGTCTAGCCAATCGAATTGACCATGTGCACTTTTGTGTATCATGGCATTGATTTAGCCAATTTGAAATCAGCGTATATGGATTTTTGGATATATATTTGTCGTTGTTTTTTTTTTTTTTTAGTTTTTCACATGAGCAACGATGGCAAGTGTCTTAAGTGAGTAAAATTACGTGTGATCGGTTGTTCACGAAGCGCAGAGGTCATAGGCCACAATTGGGCATGGAAAAGTCTTTACTTCACTCGAGTACAGTACACACAAACACACCTTTTTTTTGTTTGGTTTTTGTTTTGGTGTTATGTCAGCCAAACAAAGATTTCATTCAATAATCTCTCTAAATGCTAATACCAGCTAGTCAACTGTTGGAACCAACGTGTCTGCATTGTGATGATCATATGTTTTGTATGCTCGAATAAGATACGCCCACACCGAAAAACCCTAGGGGGTAATAACGAGACATTTTCGATTGGATTTTGAAGAATAATAATAATACATGTGGATTTGATATGATTTGAATGAATACGCGTGCATAATTGTGAATTCCGGTGAATTCTGGTGGAATTTTGGTATCATAATGTCAAAATTCACACATACAAACGCAAGTGCCGCAGTGCAGTAGCAATACACATACTTCGCTTATTCTCGTTCAAGTAAGTAGTGGAGCTGTTACTACTAGTGGTGCTCTTCACACTTATGAAAAACTGCTATTATAGTGGAGCTCTTCACACGAAATCACTAAAATTCGTCAGATTCACAAATATTCACCGATATGCACTGAATTCACTGAATTCAACATCGACAATTATGAGGATTTTTTGTGAATATGAGTGAATTGGAACGTTTTTTTGGGATTTTTGATAGATTCCGTGAATATGTGTGCATATTTATGAATAAAATGAATGTTATTACCCCCTAGGAAAAACCAACAAAACAAAAAATCACTTTTCAAATAGCATTCAATCGATCTGACGTTTTTGCGAACGATGTTGAGCGATCGGCTCACATGCTATTTATCGAAATAAAGGGGAAAGGTTTAACCGATTAACACTTTTATCGAGTCGAATTTATTTCGTCGATTGGCCAACGTTCATCAGTGTTTCAACGACATTTTTTTTTTTTTTTAGCTCAAATACGTATCATATGAAGCAAATCGATTTAAACCTTTTTTGCTGCGATTTCTCTTTCATTTTTGGTGCCGCATTTTGGTTGTGTGTGTGTGTTTGTGTGTCGCTTTCGATGAAACCCATTGAAATAGTTTATGAAACTAAAAATGAACACTTTGTCGTTCCGCACTTTTCATTTTATTTTCAAAAAAAAAAGAAAAGTTACACTAAGGAACAACAACAAAACAAGCAACGTACAGACAAACAGACCAAGCAACAACACAAGCAGTGCATCGTTTATGTTTTGAACGCCACACGTACAATCAATTCAAGCTGTAATGAAATGTTCCCGATGGAAAAGTCAGTTTCAGCCACTCGACGTGATCAACATTCGGAATTTATGCTGTCTAATGATTGCATTTAGCTCGCACATCGAACATGTTGTGTGTCTTGTATGTCACACAGTATGTGTGTGTGTGTGTGTAAAAATTCAACCACATCACAATTTTTTGGTTTGGTTTTTCATTCAAATATACATTATTCATGCGTTGATGCGATTCATGAATTTATATTTGTCTCAATCTATTCATTTTTCATAATCTCTTTTCATTTATTTTTCATCATTCAATTTTATGGAATTTTGCTTTGTTTTTTCCCTGGTATTCATTGCTTGGCAATAAGTGATCGTGCGCGATTGCTCAATTTAGGCCGGTCGCTCCAAGCACACACACACACTCAGTTTCAAAGGCATGTGCAGGCAAGTGTTGCAGCGATTCCTAAAACGATTGAATTTTGTCTCATCGAAGGAGATCGTTAGCATTCATAACACTTGTTCTACGATCATTGCCATTTTTGGAGTGTGTCGTCTGTTTTTTTTTGGTTGCTAATCAAGTGGATTTATAATCATCAATTTGCAATCACATTATTGTCACACAGTGCCATGCGAAAAATCACCAATGTAACGGTTGAACGACATTAAATTGACCGAACCAACCGTATTTTAATTGAATAAAAAAAAATCAACAACATTTTAGGTGATTCATTGTACCACAACTGAGTGTGTGTGTGTGTTTTTTTTTTTGTCTCACTGAGAAAAAGAAAGATCATTTTTGTTTCTTTCCTATTCAGTGGAATATCGTAATTTTTTAAAATGACCGACACATAAAAGCATTGAAAGCCCAATGAAAAAATCACACTGAAAACAGTGAATTGGCTTGAATGTGAGAGACGAAATACAACTTCTCAATATGATTACTTTTTGGCCGTTTATTTTTGCGACACGGTAAACCAGAGAAAAAAAAAGGAATTTCAATTAAAACATTCGTTTCGCTGCGTGCTGTCCCGCTCTCCATGCTTCGAATATTTTGATACCCGAAAATTAAAATCTACTGAGAGCAAAAGCGAAATAATAACAACAACAACAACAAAGCTGAAGAGAGAATGAAGCGCGCTGCAAACTTACACGCGGCGGTCTTTCATTCCACTCAACCGCACATATTTCGGTTGTACCACATTGGATGCTTGCCAACAATTATTAGCAATTTTATGCATGTGGGATATATTTTTTCCCATAATTTCCATTCAATTATTTTCATTTATTCCTTGTGGGCTCTCTCTCTCTCTCTCTCTCTCTCTCTCTCTCTCTCTCTCTCTCTCTCTCTCTCTCTCTCTCTCTCTCTTGGTGTGTGTATGTGTGTCAGTTTCTGCAGACACAAGTGTGTAGCTGCTTGGGTTTTATGTAATATTGGTATTTTTTGGTCGTTTGGTCGCTTTTGTTGTTGCTGTTGTTGTTGTTGCATCCAAGGCCCATTTCAATTTTAAATATTTTCGTTTGTGTGTAGTACACAGTCTGTATACAGTTGACTGTTTCTGGTGAATTAAATGGCGTGGAATAGCACTCATTCGCGTGGTTAGCGAATGGGAAACGCTTGCACCGACTGTTTTGAACCGAGCCATTAAAATATTTCGTTGCTTTTTCGGTTGTTTTTATTTCATTTTCGATTGTTGTCTCTTTAAAAATGCTTTTTTCTCGCGGTAACATACTATTTGAAAGGTACGATTCAAAAAAAAAAAAAAAAAAAAAAAAAATTGCAAATTTTCATGTTGCCTATGAAGAAAAAAACAAACAAAGTTATTAAAGATAAAAATAAAAACACCAAACGACAGTTTGCTTTCTTTCTTTTAACCTTCCGATTCTGTTTGTTTTTTTGTTTTTTTGCATCGTGGATGTTCATTATTTTATTAACAAAAATTCTTTGGCCACACTTTTTGTAATTGTATAATATCGATAAATTACTGATATGAAGTGGCACAGATAAAGTTCATCGTTAACGCCAGTAAAACACATGCGGCAGCGGATACACAGAGACAAATAACAACAACACCTCAACACCTACAAAAAAGATGATTTAGCGTTTGAACCTAAATTCATAGACCGAAATAAATGCACTCGAGACTCTTTTGTGAAATTTGCACTTGAATCTCGGAAGAAAAGACCATTTATCTGAAGGCATGGCTGTCGTTTATGAGGTTGCACGAAGCTGAAAAAAAAAAAAACAAAAAAACATACGAAGATTCGAAATTTATGTTGCTCTGGTTTGGTTTTTTTTTTCGTATGTATTTGTATTCAGTATTGCTCATTGAGTGCAACAAAGAGATAGACGAAAAAAAAGCGACCAGCAACGATGCAACCATAAATTCGCCGCACGTCCGTATCAAGTCAACATTGCAGTACAATGTTATTGTTACCATGTTCTTTGTTACTTCATTTACAATAGAGAGGAACTAATGAAAACAAAAAAAAATTTGTGAAAAAAGCACACAACACTCATGCAACTGATGTTTATTCTTGCAGTACAAAACTTCAAATTTCGTATGCATGCCAGCAAAGAGCACACACAAAAAAAAACAAGAGAGCGAGTGAGATAGAGTGTAGGGAAGAGAAAAAGAAAACGACAGAGAAAGCGACACATAATTCAACTAAAAAACAATTTGCAATAGCGTGACATGGAGAAAGAGAGACGTCACATTTAAAAAGATTCAAGCAATGTTATGAGAGAAATTTTTGTGTGCGCTCCCTTTTATATTGTTTGGTTGAATAGAAAGAAAGAAAAAAAAAAAAAAAAAAAAAAAAAAAAAACGCCAATTTATTTACTGAAGCGGGGCCGGGGCTGAATTGCTGCCACCTTTTATACTTGCCAAAACCTTTCAGCACATTCTCTGTGTGAGTATATGTGATGTTTTGTTGTTATTGCTTTCGCTTCAAAAACTTGCCGTGCAAATAGATATGGTCGTTGTATTTATTTTTTTTCTTTCTCTCTCTCTCTCTTTGACTGAACTCATTAATAAGCTCTGGTATACAGTTTTGCATTAGACGCAAGCAAATCAACATGAAAAATGGTTATCGTTGATAATTATACGTATGTGTTTTTTTATCGCATAGATTTTGAAAGAAAAAAAAAACAAAAACAAAACAAAACATGACAAAGCAACAACAATCAAACTTGACAATGTTTTTAGTTTGTAATTGCTTGTTTCTGGAATCGAGATGTTTGGCCGTTGACGTTGTCTTACATTCTAAATCATATAGTTTAATGTGAGACACAAATCTATTAATTTGCGCCCCTTGACTTTTTGCATATGTTCAGCCATTCACACTTTGATTATCACCAAATGTACTTATTTGTTATTCAAACGATTCCCCATTTATTCCCTCAATATTTTTATTTGCCACTGTTGACTTCCAATCAAAATGCGCTGCTGCTCCCATTGCTTTGTTCTTTATTTTTCTCTTTTTTCTCTTTTCAAACAACAATAATCTTTCATCTTAATAGACATTCAACAACACTTACTTCATTAAATGTCTGTGGCCTGGCAAAATATATCGTGTGTATTTTCAATGTATTTATAAATTATGAATCCACTGCCACTAAAGATAAGACCTTGTAAATAGCTAAGTGTGTCTGTATGGCGTTTTGTGGTTCGAAATTATGTTGAATCGCGTTTAAAATTGAAAGAAAAAAGAAACAACAACAACAACGAGCGATTGCTATTGTTTGTCGCCAGTTTATTATAAAATGAATGTATCATAAAGACAAATCCAATAATCTAGATATTTTCTGACATTAAAAAAAAAAAAAAAAAAAATGCGGAAATTGTCTGTTAAATGGAATGCAACCATAACTGGGCTCAATGCTGTTGATTTTATCGGCTGGTAAAATTTTTTTTATAACAAATGAATCGAGAAGAAACGTTACAATTGATTTGCTTCGCATTTTGGATTCGCTTTCCATTTTGTTGTTGTTGCTTAGTTGATTCTATTTGCTAAATCATAAACATTCGTATATTGTATTCAATGATTTGGTTCTTTGGTCAACAGTGTAAAAAACAAAAAAAAAACATGAAAAAATAGCATTCCGATTTCTAATTTATGCTTTCAATCAATTCCATCCATTCATTCGGTTCTTATTAGTTTTCTATTTCGATGAACTTCAACACATGACTGATTAGCCGATAAACCATAAATGTGCATGCAACGCTTGACACATTCAAAACTGTTCGACTTGAACAAATTGATATACAGTCATGGACAAAATTAAGAAGACACTATGAACATTTTTTTTTTCACCGATTTTCATATTAAAAGCATTTGTTCAATCGGTTAAAACCAACTGTCCTCTCAATTTTATCCACGGATTTTTTTCTCAATTTTCCACTTTCGCAAAAAAAAAAATAAAGAAACATATCACTGTTTTGTATGTCTAAATGGCTCATAATATCGTACAATTTCGCGTTCGTACAATTTTGCGATAAACAGTACATTCATTTGATAAGTATAATAGAAATCGGGTGCTAAAATTCGATTTGCATGAAACATGTCATAGTGTCCTCTTAATTTTGTCCATGACTGTACAGTGTACATTGTACAATCTACAATGTACATGTAAAAAGTGAACCGAGTAAAGGAACAAAAAAAAATGTTAAAATCGTATTTTGTTTTGCTTCTTTTTGATTTGGTGTAAATGAATTTGTGTTGATTTCATTATGAATGTTTATTTGGCCGAACAAAAAATCGCCAATTTTTGAAAATGAAAATTATTTAACGCGAAAAAAAAACATACTGAAATTCACTTAAATATTATTAATAAATAATTAACTACAACAAAACGCCAGACAAAAATCTCGATTTTCAATTCGAGAGAAAGTGAGCTGTTACTTACCTTGGCCATTGCTAACCGTATTGCCTTTTGTCAATAATATTTGACTTTCCAATTCATGAAGTTCGGATTTTAGTTCAGCTAATTTACTATTGCTTTTCTTTACAATCGATGCAACGTCCGACAATGAACGACGATCTGTTGTCACTTCACGCAATTTTTCAGCACCTTCTTTTATCTAATTGAATGAATTGAAATATTTTGCATTAACATTCGAAAGAAAGAGATATAAAGAGACATTTTGAGACGAATTTCTATAACAATGGATATTTGTTTTGGTCATATTTAATGTATAAATTGACATTTAATTAAAACAATTCAACAAAATTACCTTCAATTCTTTTCGAATTTCTCGTCTGATCGCCTCTTTGATCTCCTCCAGGCGATTCGGAAGCGCACTTTCCGGTAAATTATCGGTGAAACCATATTTGTGACTTAATTCATATAAAACTGGATGTTTTATGTAATCGCCCTGCGAATAAATAAAAGAAATCCAAATATCAAACAAATGTATATTATGAAAATGTGATCGATATTGAACATTTTGACACCCAATTGATAAGTGGTTACATTATATAAATTTGAGAGACAGAGAGTGGGTAAAAAAACTATATATGTCGATGGAAGCCACCAAACCACATGTCACTCAGTAGAAAATAAATCATTAAACATTTAAAGAATGAATTGATAAAATCAGGTTTGTTTTTTTTTCTTGTGAATTTGTGAACTGTTGTTTGTTTAGTCAACAGATATATGTCAACTAGCGTTAGCGAGTTGTTGTGTGTGTGTGTGTTTTTTTTTGGTTCTGTCTCGGTTCAGTTGAATAAACTTGAGTATTTTTATTGCAAAAAATGAATATTACAATAATATGATGTAGTTTATCGCATTAACCGAGAGGAAGAAACACCAATGGACTTAGAAAATGGGCAACGTAATCATAAATTGTCATCAGGGGGAATTTCAACGAGCTCAATGACTGTAAACACTTGAAATTGAAAAAAAAAAATTGATTGTAATTTAAAACAAAATGATTTCAGTTTTTTTTTTTTTTGGCTATAGATTGAAGGAAAAGCGTGGCCTAAGATGCAACATGAGACCCACTCATGCATTCATGAGACACAAAACTGTCTGAAAGCATCTGCTATATATGAACATGTTTAGCATATAATTCACACTGAAAATGTATGCCACATTTTCCATATCATTAATTCTCCCCGATAACCACCAAATCGAAAATCGCATCAAGATTTATTTTATATTTGGACAACAATAAAATAATATTTGCTACAGTGAAGCGAAAAACACAAACTATGATGGCAAGCAATCATAGCGTTTCAGATCAACAAAATCAACTCAATTCTTTATATGTGTGCGTCTGTGTTGTTCATCAATCAACCGACTCCATTAATTCAATTAAAATCGATTGAATTTAATTGGCAAAATAAAAGTCGAACATAAACGGTTTATTTGTTTGTTTTTGTTTTTGTTTTTTTTTTTTTTGCTGGATTTCAATAAGACAAAGTGCTCCGATAAAATCGAATGTGATTGCCGTACGCTTGGCTGGTGGAAGATTTAATAAAGCGATTAAAGGTAGTAGAGTTACGTACATTTAAAGCAGTTTTGGTCACACTAATCGCACAATCAGACCAATAACACATTCTGGTCAGTTCTAGACTGTTCTATTTTATTTACTGAAAATGTCCTGTTACAATATTGACATGCCGAAAGATTGATAGTTTAATCGTGAACGGATGAGAGAGTTAACGGATTAAATCGATTACTGGACAGCTAGGGTGGTGACGGTATTAATAATTTGAAAGAGAAAAAGATGCTTGAATTAAAATGCCTCGCGATTTGAGACTGTGGACAATCGATGCAGAATGCTCTATCGCAACTAAGCGTAACGTTTTTTCTAGTTGTATTTTTTAATTGGATGTATCCAAACACCCTATCTATCTAATAGCTGGTCCAAATCACGCTAAACAATTTAAAAAACAATCGAATCCAAAATGTTTTATTTGTTTATAACGTTTTAGTTCGAATCACAAATGTTGTCAAGCTAAGTAAATTGGAAAAAAAAAAACAAAAACAAAAACGGAAAACAAAATTATGGAGAAGCTCAATAGCTACCTGAAGTTGATGATCGATACGAATGCATTTGAGAAAAACACTTTTATGTTTTAGCAATGATTTGTGTTTGCTACTTTGATAGTATTCCATTGTATTGTTCATGATTGTTGTTACTAATATCGTCAGTTTGTGAGTTTGGTTTTGTTTTTTGTTTTTTGTTTGTTTTGTTTTTTTTTTTTTTGTTTGGCATTCATCGAGTACACGCGCTCGCGCTCAATTGGTCTTGGCTACGACATCAAATTTATCGAAGATTTGTGGACACAAAACTATGAACAGCTGCACAAAACATAATATTCATGATCAACGGTTCGATTTCGAGAGTGCTTGTTATTTGTGTGTTTATGCGCGAATGTTGTTGTTGTTGTTTTTGGTTTTGTCAGAGCTGCATTCTCGGTCGGTTTGCACTCGACCAGATTTGTTCAGCTATTTATTTTGTATTCGTCATTTATTTTCACTCTATAATTGTATTTGATCGTGGCACACACGATGTGATTTGTGATGTCGACATGAATCGGGTAAAATGGTTAAAATATCATTTTAAAGCACTTGCAATCGACGAACTTGTAGCAAAATACACATAAAAACGCATAAACACAACCACATCAACATTATTATAACGGTTACTGTCGCATCGACATTTGCCAACGGACAACCGGTCAGCCGGTCAACCGAAATACACAGGAGCACAACACCACAACACGGGCCAAAGAGTGAGAGAGAGAGAGAGAGAGAGAGAGATGGAAATAACAGTGTACACACCAAATGTACCGTCATGTGCATTGGTACAAAAAAGCGATGCCATATGACAAGCACCCGCGAATACACACATTCACGGTTGTTGTTGTGAACGGAATAAACAACCAAAACATCGAACGGTAACAATTCAATACAGTAGCGAAAGCGTGCGCGCTTTAATGTTCAACATTCTTTCAATGCACGAAACAACTAACATCATTAACAATCGCTTAGCAATTAAAAATGATATCATGCACACAACCACAACAACAACAACAAAACAAAAATCACTTAAACACAAACGCACGAAATTGTGTGCGAAACCGAAAGCAAACAAGAATGAGACGTTATAAGAAGTGCAAGTGCAGTGTCTATGCAAAGTGAATGCGCGCGCGCGCGCTCATGCGTTTTGCACATTATATTTAAATGATTCGGGCAATGCGATTCTCTTGCTGTGTGTGTACAAATGCAGCACAGATATTGCCAATTCGATGGAGTTTAGGTGTTTTTTTTTTATATATTCAATTTCAGTAAACATATCTAAACACACTAGAAACGGATTACTTATGCTTAAGACGGCAATTGATATGGCTCAAATTGTCGATTTACTGTGAACTTGAAATAAAATGAATTGATCCTATTGCAATTCCAATGAGACTAGACAATATTTGCAAGCGATTTGATTGAGCATTGAATTTTCTCTCATTCGTTCATTTTCTCTGTATAACGTTCACATTTGCATTCGATGCACCCAAAATAAAACAAAGAGAATGATTTATTGTTTGTTTGTTTTGCCGTTGTGGTTCACTTATCAATTAACAATTTCCAACATCAAAACAAGCTTCACAGTACAATGTGTGATAATTAAAATGAGAACTGTTATCGTTTATGTTTGCAAGTTACAGAAAACATCGGTTCGTTTGCAATAAAATCGATTTTTATCGGATTTTAGATACACCAAACATTTTTATGGATTTAATATCTCATGACTTTAATTATTATTTGCGTGTAATTTGGAAATTCGCTTTGATATAAATTGTCTTTGTGATGCACAAATGTGTTTCCACCAAACTGTCACAGTATTTCGTTCACAAGTAATTCAAAATTTAACATAAATTGTTCAAAGGTAAGTTTTTTTGTTGTTGTTCAAATTCTATTTTTCTCTCCCTCTCTCGTTTGCCATGTCAATCTCTCTTTCATTCTCTCGAAATGTGTTATCTTTTCACTGTGTTTGCTGTTGTTGTTATCGTTGTTGTTTTTGTGTGTGTGTGTGTGTGTGCCGATTTTGCCGTTGTGTGATCACAAAACGTGACACAATAAAGAGAAACAATTGCCGTTTTTCAGTTGGTACGGAGTTTATGTTTCGTTTGTCGCATTTTGCCGTTTTAAATTAAATTAGTCCGCACTTGTAATCATATCCAAACGACACAATTTCTATATGAATATAACAAAAAGCAACAAACACCGCGAACAAAAGCAACAAAATCCAATGTGTGACCAAGGAATATTGAAGCCGAACGTTTAGTGCGTGTGATTGAGTTCTGGTTCTTCACATTCTCTTGAGCCACTTTGCCACTCTTTTTGTTAGTCCATATAAATCATCATTTATTACCCATACATGACGCGGCCACACACACACACACACACACACTTCTGCTTTGCAATATATTGCAAAATAAATATATTTTATGCGATTCACTCACATCGTCGCACACTCAATTTGTTATTCCGTTCCATAAGAAACAACCGAAGACACTCATTCACTCATAAATATACACTTCCGATGGAAGTCTAATCGATATACAAACACGAGTTAGAGTTTTATTTAAGCACTTAATGTGTCACACCGGACGCAATAAAAATATGATTTAAATTTGTAAAACGTGAATTTATTTCAATGAAAAGGAAAACCGCATTTGACTGAATTTGTCATCAATGTTGCGATAAGTGTATGAAATCAACGTTTTTATTTCTTTTGTTTCTTCTTTTTGGCTGTTTGAAATATGGAATCGATATTTTTTTTTTTTTTAAATTTTCGGTCTGATTTAAACGATTTCGGCGTGACCGATTTTAACCATCGAAATGCGCACCAAAATATCAATTCATTTAAATTATTACACGTATTCATTGACGACAAAGAAAAAAAAAAAAAAACAATATGTTTCAATGACCGAAACAAGTGAGAAAGTTTTTGTGTTGTCCGAAAATGAGAAGCATGCGATTTTTTTTTTTCGTAACCATTAACTAAAATAAATCAAAACAAAACAGTGGCAGTAGGTCGACCAGAGAGCAAAACACTATTCAACCGCACACTTATCATGTGTATATGCGACTTAAGTTTGAAATGTAAGGGTTCAAAGAAATATTGCTCTTGGTTTTTTTTTGCGCACGTTTTTTCACACACAAACATACAAACTACACCAATATCACAACACATCAGACAAAAGAAACCATAAGTGATTACGTTGCTTTTCAAACTGGCTTCTGTCGATTCGATAATGGATGCCCAAACAGACGCCAATACAACAAATACACGTTTGCATCGTATAGACTCATACGGATTGTTGCGTGTATTGTACCAACCAGTGTTGGATGTTTAGGTCGATGTGATGAAAGTGCAATGTGGAAAAAATTACACTATCGGCATTTGTTATCGGCACCCCGGCACAGCTGACAATGTCACATACACATGTACATCATGTGCACACGTGCACACACTCAACATCACTCTGATCGTATGCTTGTTTTATACATGTGAAAATTGTGATAACAAAATGGCATTCAATGGCTGGAATTGAGCATGGTTTATTGCCACTTCCACCGTACGATCGATGATGCCATAACATCAAACCAAAATGAGATTTCAAGCGGTTTTTACTCGATAGAAAAGAAAACAAATCTTGCATATAATTTAGATGCATCAAAGTCTATGTCCTCACTAAATTACTTATTAGTACATCGATTTCTTTATATTATTTCAAGCATTGAATTTTTTAAATTTTGCACAATCATGCAAACAAATCTGAAACTTTGTTGCTTGATAAAAGTCAGTCAGCGACAAATACCAAATGGCAGATTTTGGCAAATTTGAATGTTTTTTTTTTTTTTGGTTTTTTTTTACCATTAATCGCATTAACAAGCTTCAAAATGAATTTATTAGTTGAATAAATTGGCTCATTGAATAAAAAAAAGTTGAAATGTTGTGGCCGATGCCATATTTTGGCCAAGGGCCATCAAAATTTAGTTTTTCAAAAATTCATTTGAACCGAATTCACAAGTACTTTCAACTTCTCCTTGACAATTTTTTTTTTTTGTGTGAAAGATGCATCTACACATAACTGGTGAATAAAATGTTATAGGTGAGTCCAAACTGTTTGTCAGTAATGTATGTTAGCCGTCATGTTAATTAGTTTACTATCTATTCATTGTGTCATCGTCTTTGATGCACACCACATACACAGATAACTTATTTCAATTAAATAATATTGAAAATCTAGCACTAAGAGGCAATAAATAGCAGCATCAGTAGCAGTACCATTAGAATATCAAATGTCATCAATGTGCCAATCATTAAATGTTTCTCATGCGCTTTTTAATTCGGTCACTTGGGTTTTTCTATCTCACGATTGCCACAAACACACACACACACACACTTATTCACAACAAATCAGACGCGCCAGACAATAATGAATAAAAGGGGGAATGGCCGATGTTACAGGCGATGACACAAACGATAATTGAATTACAACACTTCTTTTTGGGTTTTATTTTTTCCGTTTGTGTTTTTCATCAATAAACTGTACTTTGGCTAAAAAAAAAAAAAAAAAAAAAGAAAAAAACAAGTATATAAAGCAAAACATGTTTTGTGCAGTGCAACAACGGTATAAACAAAATTTTCAATTTCACAGTTAAAGTGTGTCAGATAATCGGTTTGGATTTATCAGCATTTTTGTTTTTGTTCTGTTTCACTTCACCATTTCTGTCACTGTTGTTCAACATTTACACACACACACAATTCTCACTCCGTTATTTCGTTGAATATTAAATTATCGACTGTGTTATTCTTCGATCACCCATTCGAAATGGGCGTCGAAAGGAAAAACCCCTTTCAACAAAAAATCGAATCTCCGTTCAACTGAATTGTGTGGCTGAGAATAAAAGTGGGCTTCGCCAAAAGTGCGCATATCGAATACGTGTACACGTGTGATTTGTGAATGACTGATCAAAGATACAAATTCCACATCTGTATAGGAGAATTGTGAATGATGAAACGGTCGAAAATATTTTGTAATTGGTATTGGTCGATAATCTCACAATAGGAAAGAAATATGCACACGATATCAACACGCACGGTTTCCGTTAATTCCACTTTTATTCTCAGCCACACAATTGTTCACATTTTTTTTTTTTTTTTTTTTTGGTGTTTGCAAATGGACTTATTGCATCGCAATGCTTTTAACATCGTTTAACCTTTTGTTGGGTTTCAGTATTAATTTTAATTCCACGATACAAACAAATATCATTTGTATGTTTTGACATTATGACACAAACAAAAGACACAAAATGTGTGGCAACTTTCATGTGATAAGCTGTGTAACCGAATGACATCCGTGCCATCCGTTTTTGCATAAAACACATCGCAAGCACGATGAAGAATTTTTAAATGGAAATATTTTAGCTATCATCAACATCGTCAATGCATTTTGTTGATTTTGCTATGGTATTCTAATGGATTTGGCCTTGAATGTGTCGCACAACAAACATAAATTTAATTCACTTTAAATGAGGCCATTGAAAAAAATCATAACAATATTTATCGAGCATCCTTTTGAACGATAAATCAGTCGGAATTGAAATTGAATAGAGAACTTTGAAGGCCGATAAAAGTCACAATAGTTTCAAATAGTTGATAAACCGCCACATGGAGATACATTTAACGCATTAAAGCTTTTGAATCACAACTAATGAGCTCTTGCTTTCTCATTTTATTGTTTTTTTTTTTTTTTTTTTTTTTTTTTTTGTCGCCATCTCTTTACAACTTATAGCATTTTTGATAGCCTCATTTAAATCATTCAACGTTATTTCATCGAATTAACGGCACACACAAAATAAAGAGGAAAAAAAGAGCAACAGAAACACGTTGCTCCTAGAATTTGCCCTTAAAGAATTATTATTTTTGTTGTTGTTGTTGTTGTTGTTGTTTTTGTTGAATTAAATACAATTGACGCCGGATACATTTTCAAGTGTTCTACATTGTCACCATTGTTCACAAATATAATATCAAGTTAAAGCGGAACATAGGAAAGAGCTGGATAAATAAATAGAGCTTGAAGAAATATTGTAATGAAATTTTTATGTGTTAATGTATGCTTGTGCATGTGTATTCCCATCAGCGATAACACCATTTCATCGGAGAACTTAATTCACGCTAAAATTTATGGCAAGAGACATCAAACACCGTACAAATGCCGAATGGTTGATATATGTTGTGTGTGTGTGTGTGTTTTTTTTTTATTATTATTTCGGTTGTTCGACCTCCATTATTGTGTGTAAAACATACAACGAAACATCAGACAAAGAAGAGAAAAGGAAACAATCAAGCAACGTGATTCATAAATTTTACTCATTTCTCTTAAAAAAAAAATGCAATTTAACATTAAAGTGGTTTGAAGTAGGTGATGCTAACGAACGGTGCAGGCGTTTAAGTGTGATACTGCCAATCTTCACTGATTTCGATGGCAAATGTTTCGCACTTCATTAAAGATTTGACGGTTTGCTGTTTGTTAATGCATGGTTATGGGTGCTGAATTATTTCAGTTGATATTTGATTGTAAGTCAACAGTTTTCCAATGCACACGTAACAAGTTGTTACTAACAACTGTTGTATTCAATATTCAATGGAATTCTATCGTAAAATAAGAAAACGAGATGAAACGGAAACGAAAGGCTGAATCGGATTTTTGGTTTGGTTACTTACATCGTCGGTTGACATTGATGTTCATAATCATTTGTCATTCAGTTTTCATTGAAACTCAATTGTATTGCAATAAATGAAGCTTCCATTCCAAGAATAGTATGGTTGTGCTGCAACGACTGTTGTTATGTGATTCGTTTTTTTTGTGTTTGTGTGTGTGTGGACAATACGGTAATAATTTTTTTGGCAATAAATAATAAATTGGCGATCATCCAAATGAAGAAGAAAAAAAAACAACAACAACAGTTCGTTTCGATTTAATCTCTAATGGTTTTTTATAGCTATTGGATTTTGTCTTCATTTTCAATATGCAAATAAACTTATATCGTTTGGTTTTTTTTTTACTATGGCAAATGAAAAGTGCCTTTCGAAAATAAATAACAACAACAACAACAAAAATCCATCCGTTAGATGAAAAAATGAGCAAAAAAAAAACGTAAATTCCAAAAATATCAAAGCATTCAGTCGTATCACATGGATGGATAAAAATACATGTGATGATCGTTGTCTTGCTGAACTGAGACGGCGTCTGCCATTTGTCGTCATTTTTTTTTATGATTGGCCATTAAAGCAGTCAATTCACAGCAATTCATAACATATCACATTCGAAAGTTAACCTGTCCACCAAAATTTTGTTGTAACAAAAATAACACGCTGAAATCAACACTCGTATGCTTGCTGTACATTCAAAAAATGAGGACATATTATTTGTTGTCACCGAAAAACAAATGAAATTGGCCGAAGAATAAAAGAGCAATTTGTCTGCTCTTAAAGTACGCATGACAAGACACTTGTGAAAATTAATCGTGTAAGAAAAAAAAAAACAGATGGAGAAATAAACGAACGCGATTCTCATAAATCTGTTTTTTTTTTTTTTTTTTTTTCTAACAACAAACCAACAATTTAGCCAATTCATTTCGTTAGATTTGATCAATGATGACATTGTCAAACCAAAAAAGCAACACAATCAGAATATGACTTGAACAATTTGTTGTTTTTTGTTTCCTTCTTTTAAATAGCATAATTGTAATTGTATCGCGAAGTTCAAGTCACGGTATTCAGGTCTGTTCTTGAGATGATTTGCGCATAACAAGAGCATTTTTGGTAGTGGCATTTTGATTCCAAGTGAATTGCGTTTAAATAATCGATTGAACAACATTTATTGCCAATGCTAAAGCACTCTGTTTCACTTCATACAAACACACACACACACACACACACACAAACTCGGGCTCATTCTGTTATTTTGGAGCAGAAAATTGGCCAGTCACTTTCAACGGAATGTGAAAATAATATAGTTGAATGTAGATTCTATTGTTTCAACTTGGGACTTCTGTTGTTCTTCTTAGTTATATTATATACCACTTATATTTAAAAAAAAAAAAAGTGTTAGCTCATAATATAATTACGCTATAATTTGAAATATAGAATTGCTTCATTACTGCTTAATTAGTATCGAGAATGCGGCCTGTGGTATTGAAACGAATTGCGAACGGATTCATCCGTTCGAATATAAACAACAACAAAATGCACATTGAAGAACGCATGACCGTGAATTGCTTGCAAAATATCGCTTAAAATTAAAGGTGATTACAACAAAATCGAGATCGCGACGCACATCCATAGATTATAGTAGTTTACCACCTACTTGAAATGGTGCTTCGTGCGCACATGTTATTGTTGTTGTTAGCTGCTGTTAATGTGTGATGCACGAAACTCATCAAACGATCTAAATACAGGGTGTTCACGGTTCAATGGGCATACATTGTCTTTGTTCTCACTGAGACGATTTTTTTTTTTAAGCCGGTTCATGTGACCTTAGCTACCGTGGTCTATTTTTGTGTTTGTTAAACACGCCAATTTTTGCAGACACACATACAAACACACACACACACACCAAATCATACCTTATTTCACTCTGTTAATGAAAATCACGAATTGATCGTTATGTTAGCAAAAAAAAAAAAAAACAATTAAATTAAAACTTACGTTAAATAGATATCCTTTGATTTTGGTGGTGAAATCTTTAAGGAATACCATGTTCATTACATTTATTTCGTCCAACATTAGTATATTAATGCAAATATAATGGTTTTATCTTCCACATTTAAAAAAAAAAAACAAATCGTTTAATTATTTATTAACACTGTTTGTACAAATGATTTTTAAAAGTTCACGTTCTTTTGCTACATCCAAAATTGATGATTTTACACTTGGAAATCAACACCAACCGTGTTCCGTGGTATGTTTTGTTTTTTTTTTTTTCTTTAAGTCAAAAATTCTGACATTGTTTTGTTGATTTTCGATTTCCATGCGAATAAACTAAGGAACAAACGGCCGAACAAGAGAGGATACAGAAAAAAAAACGCTTGAAATTATATTGATTAAATGATGTTTAAATGTCTGCAGCACAGCATGAAAAAAAAACAATCGACCATCCACAGCAATTGGTGAAATAATTAAATCCGATTTATCCATTGAATACACATGGTGAAAATGTGTCATAATTTGGTTTGGTTAGGTACAATATATAGTCAAAAGTCTAGTTAAACGAATGAGTGTGAAGAGCATCGCAAATCAGCATTTCTTCGCTACTCTTCACACTTACTTCATTGTACCTGAGACACACAGACTCGCACTATGTGGCACCACTATGGAAAAAATTACAAAAAAAAAAGTACAGCCAATATAGGACCACATGTATTACATTGAGCAATGCGGTCTGTTACCGAGTCTCCACAGATCCGAGTTTAACTTGAACCCCAATCACCGAATCACTTCGATGTTTCTAATTCAAGGAGACCATCGTTTGTAGAACATAAAAATATTCGGTCTCTCTGGGCTACAAATGGCATTCAAGTGGTCAACCAGTAAAAAAAAAAAAAATGGAATCGTTGTTTAAAAAAACACAAAACTGGGTCTGTACCCAAACTTAAGTATTGAACCAATGCTACGCTCCTGTCTAGTTTATACTGATTAAAACGCACCTCAGTGAACTCAAGCCAACGTTTAAACACTAAAACGGTTTTTTTTTTCTTCAAAATCTAGCAGTTTGCTGGGCAACAAGAAATCTGAAAGTGGCTTCGGAGTGCGCACACAAATATCTAAGCATAAAAGCCAGCTATACAAAACGATAACGACATAATATAAAATGTTCAATAAACATACACGCGCACACGCTTCAAATATGTGAGTAGAATTGTAGCGCCACTTTTCTATGAGTGTATATCCGATGTGTGCAAAATGGAATGGAATGAAATAGCAATAGACAACAGAATTGGAAACAACCCGAAAAAAAAATTGCACAAAAAACCGCAAGTAATAAAAAAAAAAAAGAAGAAGTAGAGTCAGAGAAAACTGGCGAAATTTCTTTACAGTCGAAACAGAAACACCAGAATTATCCGCGTGTAAAGCGAATGATGGAAACATAATGAAAAACATAACACACACACACACACACACACACAAAAAAACAAGAACGAATACGCTCGAATACGTGATTGCTGTTGTTTTGACTAGTTTTAGTGGTTTGATGACAGTTAAAATGCTCTCAAATTCTTTAGTTCTTCAATTCTACAGTTCTTCAACGTTCCACCTCGAGCCAATTGAACATTATGTGTGTGTGTGTGTGTGTTCTATCTTTTATCTTCTATGGCATTGAGCTTATTTATCCAATGCTATTCAAATTCGATGATTCGAACGGAAAATTGAATTGATTAAATTGATGGCTTATGGTTTGTTATGCATACACAAAAGCACATAACATACTTGCACACATGCACACATATCCGGTGCTATCAATATCAAGATGTAATTTGAGCTCAAGAGCACACGCACTCGCACTCACTCGTTTCATCCAACCACAATCGATTTTTCGAATAGGATGTTCAAGAACATTGCCGCATGCACAACATAGCCATGTGCATTGATAGAGTTGTCCACACGTACACGCATATCCACACCAACCACCAATCTAATCAAATCATGTATGCTGCGGCTGTTGCTGGTGTGTTGCTTGCACTGTTTTTTTTTTTTTTTTAATTTATTTATTATTTTACTACACGCACAGCGTTCCATTGGGTTGGTTGTACGTGTGATATTTGGATCTTTGAATTTGACGAAAAGTATCTTTCGATACCCACTCATGCATTACATGTGTGCAATGAATTGGCGGCACAATGACGACAATCATAGCATAAATCATTGAAACTATAAGCCCATGCTTTCGGGGAATACGCATTTCTAAGTGGCCACAGAACAACATTTTTGTAGTGAAATTGTCATAAAAAAAAAACAACCATTTCATTCGAACAAATATACGAGCGGTTTTTTTTACGGTAGAATTTTAAATGTTGTAGACAAATAGAGCACCGAGATTGAGAGAACATAGTTCGGCTGGAAAACAGCTTTTTTTTAAAAAAAGAAGAAGAAATTACACACAAGTTCACTAAACTATCACAGTCGCCGAACGAAATGTGTGAGAACGTGTTTTTTTTGTGTTTGCGTATCCAAACTTCCTTCGTTTCTCTTCTTTTTCCAATTAGAATGTCGCTAATGCTGACTATTTAACTGCCTGTTGTTGTTTTTTTCTTCGATTATACTCGGTTGTTGTCTAGTTCACTTTAATTCACGTATTAAAATTTTGTTGTTGTCCTTCTTCTTTCTTTGTTTTAATTCAGTTTTAAATTTCTCAAATTAAAAATGACCTGGAGCCACATTTCACAAACAGCGGAGAATATGAGATCTTCTCAAAAAATATTTTCAATAAGAAGCGATGGTGCGAGAAAGGGACAGACATGTATAGAAAATGAGAAATTCTCGTCTATTTTTGAGATTGGTACATATAGCTGCTGAACGAATTGATGAGAACTTCTCATTTTTCATAGATTGATCCCTTTTCTTTTCGTATATATCTGTCCCTTTCATGCACACACTTTCTTATTGAACAGATTTTTGAAAAGAAAAAAAGGTTTATTTATCAAACCCACCGATTCATTCTTTGAGCATAGATCGCATTTGCGATTAATTTAACTTGAAAATTTCAATTCTATTTCAGCCTGGTACACGTTAAATTCTTAGTAAAAAAGAAAAAAAAAATTGTATTTGTGACTGAGATTGATGCTTTGATATTTGAATACACCTATATCGCATTCATAGATGTGTGTATACCATATTTTCAACAACTTGTTGACAACAAGAAAAAGTAGTTTGTATTCCATATTCCAAACATTAGTTTGGAAAATGTCGAAAGAAAGTTTCAAACCATTGTTATTGCTTGACTCATTGTTTTGTGAATGTGTAAAATTCGTTCGAGTTTTCAAATGAGCCTAAACGAATCTCAGACTCACCCACTCAAATCTTTCAACGTTAATTTTTTTTTTACTGATTACCCGTGTATACAACTGCTCACATTGGGAATTCACATTGTGATAATGACCACATTCACATTATGTTTGCCACAACACAAAACCTAAGCTATCGACAACTTTGTTCGCCACTGTTTTTCCCATTGTATTACGAAATCATATCAGATTATATGTCGATTTACCGTTCTTATGCTTTTAAACAAGCGAAACAAAACAAAATAATGCTGAAAAGCTTTAATAATATTGACACCTGTTTGTGTCTACACGCGCCTGAAAGTTTTCTGCATGAAAGCATTTTGGAAAACTTGGGCCGACACCAAACCGATTACACCATGGCGAATTATCGCAATGGATTCGCAGCCATACTAACAATTGAAAATGGAAATGGAACTAAAATTAATGAAAGACATACAACAACAAAATTCGAGAGCATTTATTGTTATTGGGGCCATGCAATATAGATATATTATATTATTTTTAATCTATAGCACAATTACATATTTATTTAAATCGAATGAAATAAAATCGATTTTCCTTGGATTGAAGTTTCACCTTGTTTTCCAAATCACATATACGAAATACATGAATAGACAAAAATTACCCTAGAAAATTATATATATGTATAGAGGAGAGTGGGGCAGAGTGAGGCGGTTTTCTACAAAAAAAAAAACACACAAATTCAAATGTAAAAAATCGTATATTTAATCTGAACTGTGAGACTTCACCATTACGCAACTTTTATAGAAAGAAAATTGTTCACCATTTCCTCACGATTTCCCAGATTTTCCAAGCAAAACGAATGAATAAATATGCTGTCACACTTTGCCCCACCTACCACTATATAAGTAATCTGTTGATGCAATCACATTTAAATTTTGTTTCCATTTCCATTTTCAATTTTAGTCTAGTTGTAATTTTAGTTATAGTAGAAATATCAAAATCTATAACGCTTTGCTTTCGAGCGCAAAAAAGAGGCAACATTAGCTTGAACGTGGATTTCGCAAAACAGCAGGTGTATCGAATGCCGAAAAAAAAATCGACGAAATAAATTGCAAAGCAAATACGTCAACAATCAATTTAATTGCAAGGTATGCTTTGTTTGGTATATTTCTTTTTCTCCTTCAAACAAATATTAAGTGGTCAATAAGGGCTAGAGGCGGCTAAAGGTCATTCACAATGACGGCCATCCAATTGTCGAATTCCATCTTAGAGCATCAATAGCAAACATCCATCTATTGATGATGTGCAATTATTGTGTTTGAAAAAATGTTTTTGCTGCAAGTGACGACAAATTGCGATCAAGTTACAACAAATTGTATTCAATGTTTATTACAACATTTGACACCACAATTTGCAACGTGTTGATCAATCTGTGTTCATCAAAGTGTAATCATTTATTGAATGATGATCACTGGTGAAGATGGTTTTTTTTTTGGTGAGCTTGATTCATAATACACAATTACATAATCAGAGGTGGGCTAACAAATTTTTAGCCAAATCTGTCGATCCACAATGAAATCACTGACGTAAACAAAACAAAAACCAAAAAAAAAAAAAAAAAATCCATAATTTATAAATGAACAAATTATCAAGAAGACGGACTTCATTGTTTATGATAATTAATGAATGCATTCGCTACACAAATTATGCGCCTATCTTTTCAGTTGCCATGCTTTTTTCACTGAATGAATGAACGACGACATGTCACCGATCGAATTCATTTAGTTGCCATTGTCGCTCGCAGTGAGTGTTGTAAGAGCTACTGGAACCGGAATATCATCAACATGCCAAAATATATTTATAAGCGAGAAACAAAAAAAAAAACAACCATTGATGAGAGCGAAAAATAACAACAAAGTCTACATTTTATTTATAAGTAAGTTGAAAATAATTGATATGCAGCCGACGACGAAAAAGACAGAACAGTGAACAACAAATTGAAAAGAGATAAACGGAAAAAAAATGTTGTTCAGTCATTTTTCTATGTAATAATGTGTAAAAAAAAAAAAAAAAAAAATAAAACGACATTAACCATATATGAAATTGTGTTCCGCGATGGATAGCTGGGGCAAAATTGGCAACGTACACACAGCGTATACATACATCAGTGTCGCATCATTCATTCGGTGTCGTTGAAATAGTGGCAGGTACGGGTTTGCTCTCGTATTTTTTCTTTGCATCTTCTGGTGATTATTTTGTTGTGATCGTTTTTCACGTTGAATTTTCGTTTATATTGCGCTCACGCTTCATTCCGATCATCACATCTTCACACATTTCCTTCTCTGCGCATTTTCATTAAAATCGCGTGTTTTTTTTTGTTTTTTTTTGTTTTTTTTTTTCTCTTGAACAAGGTCAAGTATTGAATGAACGTACAGATTTCAAAGTGAAGTGTCAAAATGAAAATGAGCATAACTCAATGAAAAAAAGAGGATAAAAAAATAACGAACGCAACGGAATGACATTATATATTAGCAAAACTTCATGAAGATCAAACGTAAAGCATGAAAATTCAAGAAAAAAAAACAACAATAATACAATAACAAACAGCATCGATTTGCACACAGCCGGCAGAATTGCTGACATCGAGAACAATACTTAAGACAGTAAACCGGAGGCAAGCGCAGCATGAAAAGGAAAAACACAACATTTGATGACTGCACAGAAAACAAGCAGTCAGCAGCAGCAGCAGCATCATCAACAGGATAGGACTTGACATTCGAATACCCTTCAAGCGTAACATAAAATGATCGGTACACACCGTTCCGGACATGTGCTACTAAAATCACGAAAACTAAACTACATTGCATACACACAATCCACACTGGCGGCAATTTTATTAAATACGTTCATACCTTTCGGGCTTAATGTTTCGAATAGATAACTTAAATTAATCACTTGATTCAATTAACCTCGGACTGTAATTTTATGAAAATGAAAAAAGAAAAAATAAATTGAACACACGCTTAGAACCATATTCGTTTAAATCGATGTGTCCGAGAATCGGGTGAGATATTTTCCAGGTTGCCACTTTAACCACCCCCCCCCCCTGAATGAGGAAAGAACTTTTGCCATGACGACGACGACGGTGCAACATTTCTGGCGACAAAATGCGCTAAAACAGCCAATAATCGTTAATTTGATGGAATTGTAATTAGTTAACAAGGCAATTGCTGGGAAATAATTCATGTAAATTCTGTATGTCATGAATTGCTTTGGCGCTAGTTTTTCTTGTTTGTTTGTTTTAGCTCTCTATCTAACTTGATTTTGCTTCGAGTGCTAAAAATTTGCCTGATGTGCATCGATATTAGAACGGCAGAAATAACATTTAACTGTACATCATATGCGGTCTGTCAATACGAAACGAAAATATAGTAATATTATTTCAAAATGACTTTATAACTGAATTGTTCAAAGGGAATGACATGATTTTTTTTTTTTGTTGGAGTGTTCTTCTATCACTGATTGCATAAAAACTTCAAAATTCTTGACATTTTTTTATAGCATAACAAAACAAAGTTACAAGCCAAACTCTTTCTCTCTGAACACTGTTCACATCGCCAATGTATTGTGAAGCGATTCAAAGTCAATGCTATTGATTCGGTATATAAATCAGACAAATTGTGTGTGATTCATAACCTACCTCAATTTCACCATTTGACTCTAGTGAAATGGTGAACACTGAGAATTAAACGAGCCAATATTTACCAGTGTCATTATTCGAATGGAATATTTGATAACGATGTTTAAAAGCAAATAAACCAGCGGATGCATCGATTGTTGATATTTTCATGCTATTTTTAAAACATTTCTTCAAGAAACATTTCAACAGACTATTTATATTAAATTTGACCATTTAATCACAAATTTATGAAAATGAATGAGCTGCTTCAAGCACACGATAAATAAACTCCATGAATCGGACTCAATTCAGCAATTTCATTCATGGATTTATATAAAATATATTATTTATATTGCACTTAATCTACACACCAGCACACACATAAGACGTTTTTACTCGCAATCGTTTATATACGTCGATCGATTGAAAATGTTTATGTCACCAAAACACAATCGTGCACATTGTCTACAATTCGATGCACAACAGTGCAATTGAAATATTCATTGAAATTTATGTGTTTTTTTTTTGTGTGTGTGTTTTTGTTTTGTCGTTTTAATCACAATAATTAATGACTAACTTCATGTGAATTTGCTTACTGTTTTACTCTTAATAAGTAAGTCTTTTCTCTGTCCATGACTTGTTTTTAACTTCGATGTGAATTTTGCGCATCCCGAATAGTGCGCAATAAAATGTTACCGTTTTTGTTGTTGTTGTTGTTGTTTTTGGTGTGTGTCGCTGTTTTATTTGTAGACGGCGACACTCTTGTTATGTTTTTTTTTGTTGTTGTTCCTGATTTTTGTTTATTTGTTTTATTTTCAGATCGATGAGCTTGTCAACGACATGCCAAACTACATTTGATGAATTTTATGCGCGCGGATTTTTAGTTGAAAAAAAAAACACACACACACACACACACACACATACACTTTAACAACATTATCGGGAGCTGAGATTTCATGAAATGTTTCGTTCTCAATCTCTCGTTTCGTATCACACACATAACGTTACCAACTGCTCAAGACAACAAAACCAAACTAAATCAAACTCTCAAACACTTATTTTAAGTTTTCGTTGCTGTCGATTTTCTTGAAGCACAGTGAACACTGAAGCACTGCGGTGTGTGCAAAAAGAAACAACAACAACAAAACCCAATTGAAACAAAACAGAATCAACGATAAAGAAAAAGAAGAAAGACAAAAAAAAACGCAACAACAACCAGAGTGCCAGAAGAAACATGAACAAGCGAAAACGTATAAAAATTGTAGTACAGCTACACTCATGGAACAAAAAAAAAAAAAAGAAAAAAAAAAGAGTTATGGTGAAGAAGAGTGGTAATATGTGACTTTTCGAAGTGGACGCATCACAATTCCATGAACGGAAGAGAAAGAGACGAGAAAGAGGCGAGATGAATGGAGAAGAAAAGAGAACGAGCTAGAGCGTAAAACAGTGGAGTAATGATCAAGCAACTGCGAACGAATGAGTGAGCGCACGCACGCGGAGTCACCGGCGTAAAACATCGCGCGCACCGTGCAACCGTGTGGCGCATTTGTGGAATCAGTGCAGCACGATACGCGCGCGCACGACGTGTATAAATGCTTGCGATACGGTATGAACGAGTGCGCACACACGCACTTTATACGGTTTGGTCGCGATGCAAAGGTGGGAAAAATGTATCTGGCTTTCATGAATATTGAAACCTTATTAAATCTTTCTTGCTGAGCAACGATCATACACATAAATAGAAATTCAATGGAAATGGAAATGCATTGAAAAGAAAGAGCAAGCGAGCGACCAGAGGCAGAGAGAGAGAGAGAGAGAGAGGAGAGAGAGAGAGAGGAGAAAGAGAGAGAGAGAGAGAGAGAGAGAGAGAGAGAGAGAGGAGACGGGTAGAGAGTAGAAAACTGAAACAGTCACCAACTCCAGAGGAAATTCAAGCGACTTTTACACATTCATTTCGCGTCTTCCATCTCTCATTATGATACTTTCACGGCTCCAATGTGCTTAAATGCGACTATAAGAATTATAGACGGGCTGGTATGACGCAGATGTCAATTGCCCGTTTGGCTATTGTTGTCATCACAATGTTAACGGCGACATTTACAAATTATTGGCACATTACATATATAAGTGAATATGCATGGCATAGTCATTTAGCAATATCCTTAAAGATCATGCAATTAACACCATCGAATTACCATTTTTCTTCATTTGTTTTCCCTCCTCACACGCTTCCTCTTGCCTAAACTGTTTTTGTTGGACTCTTGTTTCAAGTGGCATTTATAATAAAATCGTATTGAATTGATATTTTTCGCCTAAATCTAAGCCTAAAGTGAAGCAATCATTTTTTTAGTTATTTTTTTTTTCACTTGAAATGTCTATACGTTTTCAATAGAATTAGCTGTAACAACCGGATCCAAATAAATTAAACGTTCGTTCAGTACATTTCGTCGTTTTTTTGTGTGTTTAGTCTGCAGTAAATCGTTGGTCAAGCCTTTTGAACAAGAAACAACAACAACAACAAAAAAAACAATTCACTTTGATTCTTTACACGAAACCAAACAATTGGCCGCTAATAAAACCAAACGAAAAACAATTACCGTCAATGGGAAAATAATGATTATTTGACCGTTAGCTGTTGTTCGATTCCGGACATATTAGAAATCTTCAATCCAATTAACCGTTTTTTGATCAAATTTTGAGTGGAGGCACCTTCGTGTGTAACGCACGTGATTAGCCGCTAGATCAATTGAGTGACTGAGAATAAAAATGTTGATTGTCCAAACGAGATTATCGAGAGGCGTTTAATGATTTGGTGTATTTTTAAAAGTTTTACATAAAATTCGATTTGCTTGTAGATCTTTTGTTTTTTCTTCTGAGCGCCTGTGCTGCTTAAACTCAATGAATATTTGTCATTGTTAACCTAACCTGTTAACATTCAAAACAACAATTTCATAATGTGTTTCGACTGGCACATTTTTACTCTCAGCCATTCAACTGATCGAGAAAAAGCTGCTTAACCAAACTCGATCATTCATTCTAGCGCATGCGGTCCGTCTTTCTTTCTCTCTTTCTGTTTTTTTGTTTTTCTCTCTTCTTCTTTTTCTATTTATTCCATGTGTTTATTGTTTCTTTGCCCTCTATTAGTTTGTTGAATTATTTGGCTGACCGAGAATCACGAAGTGAAACATTCGTTTTCTCAACTTGAATAATTGATGGATTTCATCGTGCTATGCATCACTTTGTTTTCTATTTTGCTATTTCTTAAAAGTCTCTCTTCCAAAATACTCTGATTAACCCATAGACATTTAAAAAAAAAAAATCAACTCCGAAATCAAGCTTGACCGACGAAATGTTGTTTCGGTGATTGGACACCTAGTCAATTACAGTGGGGCCCATCAAAAAGGTTTGACTTAGAGAATACAACATTCGGTTTAATACTATTGTGTACACAAATCAATTAATTGGCGATAAAACGGCAGGTCGCCAATAAAGCAGCATTCAATTAAGATGAATTTAAAAATTGCGTGCCGCACATCAGATGCTTTTGGCATCAACTCATCTTTTCCTCTCTTATTATTATTTGTTTGTTTTTTTTTTCCTTTTCCTCAGCTTATTAGCTCTTTTCAAATTTATTTATCTCTGTTAACAGTGTGGAATATCAAAATAGGAAATAAAAATTATTTTTATGTTTGTTTGTGTTTTCCTAATGCGACTTTCATAAATATTATAACAATTTCCTTTCCCTTCTGCATTTGATGGATTTTGCACACCCAATTATCTCAATGGCAACTAAATGTTATGAATTTTTAATCGATAACTCTTTTATCCGATGAACGAACAAAACTACGAGCTCTTGTATAACTTGATTTTATTCGTAGTATTTTTTTCTTCTTCGTTTCCATCCATATACTTTCTTTGTTTTGTTTAATTTGTCGTTAACATCTTTGGCTATTAACCGATTATAGTGTTGCTACCGCTTTTTTTACCTTCGTATTATGCGATCAATTTTTAGTTGGTTTTGTTTTTAGTTTTAAAATATACAGAATGGGATCAATGGAAGAAGAAGAAAAAAAATTGTCGTGTTATCGAGTGGAGGAATCTTACGAGACAAAATCAAAACCAGATCTCGCTATTGAACTCTCATAAAGTCATCTCACTTTAATGCACTACAATTTTCATACCAATTTAATTAATGCAAAACCAATTCCAGTTAAATTGGATCGTGTAAAATCATTTTGTCAGCAATTGAGTGTGTGTGTGTGTGTGTGTGTGTGTGTGTGTGTGTGTGTGTGTGTGTGTGTGTGTGTGTGTGTGTGTGTGTGTGTGTGTGTGTGTGTGTGTGTGTGTGTGTGTGTGTGTGTGTGTGTGTGTGTGTGTGTGTGTGTGTGTGTGTGTGTGTGTGTGTGTGTGTGTGTGTGTGTGTGTGTGTGTGTGTGTGTGTGATGGATCGTTGACCGAAGGCACGTGAATCAACTAAGACTTATGGATGAGAATTGAAAAGCTATCGAGGGACGTGCATTGAAATTGAATTGATGAATTTATTTGCAAATGGATCAAATGAACATACATTTGCAACGGATCGTTGTGGTCGCGGCCATAATCCAACACTTGCACTTTCGATTTCGAACTGATTTTATTTGTAGACGATGAAGACGACAGACACCAACACACACACACACATACAGAGAGAGAGAGAGAGAGAGAGAGAGAGAGAGAGAGAGAGAGAGAGAGAGAGAGAACGAAATTGAAAAACACAACATCGCGATCGTATTACGGGCGGTAATTATGGCAATTAAACAACAAGATATAAATTATAATAAGATATAGGCAGGCAAATGCCAATGCAAAAAAAATAGAGAAAGAGAATAGATGGCGAGGAGTTATCGATGTTGCAATTTTAAAAATTGTGCATCGAATCTGGTTGCCACACGGGTTTAATAAAATGTTTCAGTCACCGAAAACGTCAGGCGTGCACCGTGATTGCAAGCAATCAAACAACAAACAAACAAAAAACAACAACAAAAAAACACACAGAAGAAGAAGAAAACAGCAAACATATTCAGGTTATTTAAATGAGCTCTTTGAGTTTCACAGTGTACAAACAATGAGCAACACAAAACACACACAAAAAAAAAACAAAGTTGAGCCGACTGAGAGTGTGAAAGTGCATTTGAAAACCACTTTAAAAGTGCAATGGCACATGTTATGCACCGACCGAAATAAAGGGCATCGCCTTGTGGAATTATTTCGATAAAACCTGACTTTTTGCATTGCCAACCGCGTCCTTTCCATTTAGTATAATTTTATCTAATAGAGGTATATTGTGAGCAATGTGCTTCCATCGCAACCACTTGTATCTCTCTCTCTCTCTTTCTCTCTCTCTCTCTCTCTGTGTGTGTAGAGTGCTATTCGTAAAATTAAACTTCAATTGCAAGTGGGAGTGCGAAAATGAGCACCATAAACTCGATCCAACTTTTGCAGAACCTTCAGGGAATCGTTTTAATTTCATCTACCACACGAAACGAGCATACCATCCACCTATTTCAATGGCGGCATTACACCAGCAAAACACTCTTCTTTTTTTATCTATTTGGCTACCATCAATCTATTTACGATGCTCACGAAACTACAGGCTGATTCAACTGTTTTTTGTGTGATCTTTCTGTTTTGTTTTACTTCGTACAAAACGAATCCACAAGAGTTACTCTTATAAAACAGCAATTTTGTGTTAGTTTTTTTTTTTTTTAAATGTCTGTCTGCCCGATCTATGTTTAGTAACACTTTTTGATTGCACTTTCGGTGACTGCTGAATAAAAAAAAAACAACAAAACAAAAACTGAAGTTATTTGCATTTGATTGTTTCGAAAAGTTCAATAGCAAATTCGTTCACCAATGCGAGATGAACACTTATTTATTGTCTGTAAGATTCTAATGATGTTTTATTCATCAACATTTCCCGTTTTCAACAATAAAATAACAACGGCGAATGCATTTATAATCTCGTTTGTTAAATGAGTTATGATTTAAGTGGTGTAAACAAAATTAAAAACCAAAAAAAAAAAAAACAAACAAAAAATCGCACAGCCAGAGTACTGTAGAAACTTGGAGAAAACGAAAACCCAAGACATGAGACGATTAGATGTTGATATGCATGGTTTGTGTTGTAATTGCAACAGATTTCTACATGAATTCATCGAAAATGAATCTAAAAATACATTTTTTATTTGTTGTTGTTTTTTTTTTGGTGTGTAACTTTGTCGTCTTAATTAAACTTCGGTTGAGTTCCAATAACATGATGCGCAATCTCAGCTGTATTTATTTTTGTTTTTGTTGCAAAGAAAACAAAAAACTTGTATTGCACAAATACAGAATGGCTGATAAAATAACGTGCTCCAATCCGAAGAGAAAAAGCAAATTAGAAGAAAAAAAAAAAAAAACAAACCCAACAACATCAGATAATGAATAATTATAGTGATACGTACGAAACAAAAAAATTGCCAAACAAAGTAAAATAAAATTAGAAAAAAAAAAAAACAGAATGAATATGTAATTGCAACGACGTCAAATGAGATTTTCATATACATGATGTAGTGGTTGTGAAATGCCGCATAATTGCAGGTCGCTTCTCCTTTATTGTCCGTGTCTCAGCACATTTTTTTCAAAGTAAAAACCATTTTTTTTTTGAAGTGCTTCTTCATCAAAACGAAGTAATAAAAAAAACAGCATACACTTCCCGGTGAAATGTTAGATGCAATCTCACGAATAGAGTGTATATTAAAGAGCCAGCCAACATGACATAATTCGTGGATTGCGACAAAAACCATGAAAGTGGAGGAAGAAATGTTTTAAAAGTAGCTTATGTAATCACACACACACACACACAAAAAGCCACATGTTGGTCTAAAATATAGATCGTTGGTCACCGTACTTCATAATCATTTATTTTTGTTCACTTGTGCTCTACATTGTACCATTGAAATCGAGAGCTTTTTAAGCTTAAGCCTGTGCCGCCCACTATTCACAGAACTTTTTGTATTCGGATTAGAATACTGGATACACTTTGGATCAATTACTGCTGACATCACTGGTTGTGTGTGTTACACACGCGTGACCCTAATGAAACGCAATCTTCCATGAAATTGCGTTTTGTCAACATGATCAAATTGATACTGTAAATAAATTAACTGGCCACGGAACACATGTAGTTCAGCTCAATAATTACGGTCAATCATTGACCAATTAAATTACTTCATGTGTTTGAGAATGTGTAATTTTTTTTTTTTTTTTAGCTTTGAAATGGGTCAATGGATTTTGTAGTGGTGTTGACGTTCGACTGGGATCATCCTCGGTAAATAAAAAGCATGGATTTCCTCGCTTTATTTTTTTTTTCAAACACCGATTATGTACTAGGTTTATTTACAATTGCATGTCTATTGAATATACAGCCGTATATAACAAATAAACATCAGTTAATACGAATTTGGTGTAAACCTCTAGATAATACGCATCAGTATATTAAAAGAAACATCAATTTTATTGCAGTGTATATATTCATTACTGATAATGTCGCATAACAACAAACTTGATTGATTAGCGAACATTTGTCATGTGCTTTGCCCAATTTTATATTTTACTCCGCATACACTATGAATTATTCCACAGCATAACAATAAATATGATTTTTTTTTTTTTTTTGTAATTCCATTGAATTGAACGTGTGCGTTTCTACATAAAAACCGAAAAAGAAGAAAAAAGAAATAATACACACAATAATGATTTCCATTTGAAATTCTCAACAATTTGTTAATTGAAAACAATGGCATGGAAAAATTAGCAAATAAAAAAAAAAAAAAAGTTTCACTTAATTTAAGAATTAGTTTGGAAAACAATCATGAAAATCGGAGAGAGGATTTCTGAGAAGTACAAATCGCAATTGAATGAGTCATTGATCACAGTACATTTCACACACACACACACAGCCAATACAATACAATTGTTGCCGCTGTCTGGAATAATTTATTACTATCAATAGCGAAAAACTTGAATGTGATATAAAATAAAAATAAAAATGTTGTTATATCGTAAACACATGTATAACAGCCCACTAGTGACATCGCTTCGCCCGTGTATCGGCGGTTGTTTCATTTTCAAAATGAAATTTCAACCGTTTAATAACAATAACGCAGAACAAAAAACACGCTAGCATGTGCAAACGAAACTGTGAAAGTGACGATTTAAGAAATTGTACGCACACTTTTGTCGAAAAGAAAACCTATTTCGAAAATTCATTAGTTTTGTATTGCTCAATATTTTGGTTAGACGGCGCTCAATAGATGGTTAAGAGCGGGATAATTTAAAATTGTTCAGATGTGTTGGGCCCACATCCAGCGTACACACACACACACACACACACACACACACACGTACGCACCGCTTCGCACATACAACATAAACTTGGATGAAAATTAACCGTTTCGTATGGTTCGAATTTGCTTTGGTGATACATCACCAGCCGTTGGCATTGGCATCGAATGATTTCGATGGTCTGGAGTGCGAAAACATGTAACCATCAAACCGGCACCATGTTACCATTTTGCACCATGAACAACAGTTCGATTGTTGTTTAATATACTATATACTTGCACATATTTTCATGCACTACATGCAGCTACCGCTGATTCAATTTTTCACATATTGATGCACATGATTGAGTATCTAAGCACCGCAGAGATGCAAGATACATACAGTAGATTTGGATATAAAATACAAACCAAAGCAACAATGTATTGGAACAAAACAACGGCGAGAGAGGAAAAAAAAACGGGCGATTAAATATGGGGGTCCGCGATAGACTAAAGCGTGCTAGCCAATTGTTAAACAACAGTACAAGTCTATTGTAAAATTCCAGTGAGATTTTTTTTTTCATTTTTTTTTTTTTTTTTGTTCTCTCAATTTTATCAGACAAACACAGAGTGAATAGAATAAACATTTACCTGATAATAGGAATCCGCCATTTTGATGTCCTTCAGTGATAGAAATTAAACTCTATCTCTTGCTCCCTTCGTTCTGCTTGTCGTTCTTGTTCACACGGTGTTGTTGTTGCTGGTTTTTTTTTGTCTATTTCTAACTTTATCACCACTCGTTACGTTGTAATATACCTTCAGCTACGCACACGCACACTTTGACTATCGTTATGTCCACTGTGTGTATGCGTGTGTGTTCTTTTCCAATAATATTTTAATGAGTGCGAATATTAGTGACGTAGCTGTTTATAAGAAACAATTTAAGATTATATTGCTTTCTATAGTTCGTGTATGTATGTTTCTTCTTATTATTATTCTTCTTCTTTCTTTCTTTCTTTCCTTCTCTCACTCGTTCGATTCTGTTATGTTCTGTTCTTGACCGAACCTGTTAAGTTCACATACGCACAACGAAATGATCACCATCAAGACGGAACCAAGTGAGAGAATGATCACTGCAGGTCGATACTGTTGAGATACCAGAGAAGAAAGAATTCGGTTTTGCGTTACGACGAGTGAAAATACACAATATTACGAGGGACAGGGAGAGATAGATAGAGAGATAGAGAGAGAGGAAGAAAGAGATAGAGAGAGAGAAAGAGAAAGAGAGAGAGAGAGAGAGATTAGAGAAAAGACAACAACTTCGGCTCAATTCAACGAGATGGTCGAACTCAATGATATGACTAATAATAACGATGATGGTGACAACAACAACATATTCACAATAAACATCGTCACTGTCACCGTCATCATATTTGTTGTCTCCGTTGTTTTTCTGTTTCTCTCTCTTTTAGGGTGTTCAAGTCAGCAATGAGTTTGAACTGTTCACGAGGTTTCGCACCTCTTTTTTTCTACATATAGACACACCAAGCACTAATCGAATGATGTTTCGGGAAAGAAGCTATGACGTCAAAATGTTGTTGGTGGTATTCATAAATTGATTTGAATTTTTGCCAAAAGAAAGTGATTTGTCATATAGAAGAAGAAACAATAGAAATGGTGAGAATGTGTGAACGATCATTTGATCATGATATTCGATAATCGATCACTCAAAATGAACAGTGTGAGTCCATTGATTGCAATCATCATTCGAAATGATTTTCTTGGTTATTCTTATTGTTTTTTTTTTTTTTTTTTAATTGCATTTCGTTTAAGACAGAGAATTTCCGTAGAAAAATTCAATTCATTGGCAGGCGCAAAGGTTGATGAGTCAAAATGCAACAGGCTATCGAAACGAAGTGTAATGCCTTGTATGAGTGAGCCAATTATTTGTGCTTTTCCTCTCTGTCACTCTATATCTCTTTCTCTAGCATTTTCTCCAATTGCAGCCGAGTTATACAACGTTCACACACATTTTGTTTAGGTTTGTTTTTTTTCCCCGTTTTGTTTTCTCTTATAACATTTTTTTTTTTTTAAATTCATTCTGTTTCAAAATACTTTTTTTTCTTTTGTATTTTCTTCACTATTTCATCTGCATCGTGCACCGATCACTTCATTTGATATGTGTCTGAGTCTGTGTTCTGTATATATATGTATACATATATGTATTTTATAATTTCATATGTGTGAGTCGAGCCGAGCACAAATATATTGTTGTTTTTTTTTTCAACTCATGAACACAGACTTCATTTTTAAAGTATTGAAATGAGATGAGAAAAAAAAACGCATTTAATTCTTGTGAGTTTTATTATATAATTTTCATTGAAAATTTTGTTTTCATTTTATTTCTCTGTCTTTTGGTTGAAATCGTTTCCAGTTCGAATGCACCATTGTGCCGCTTAAACAACAAAATTAAAGGAGAATAAAAAAAAAACTTGTCAATGGAACTGCTTCAGTGATATTCGATCGGTGTGTTTGTTGCGCTGTGCAATGCCAAAAATTACGATGAGTATACTTTGATTGAACTCACATCTCATCCACACAAACAGCAAACGGACCAAACAACAAAAATGTGCATTGAATGCATTTGAATATTTGAACTTGTGAAATTCTCTGTTTTTTTTTCGGTGACTATTTCGTTGCACTAGTTCATGTCAGATTGTTGAAGTTCATTGAACAACGTTCTGACTCTCTTAGCATTCGGTGTGTGTCTGTGTGTGTCTCTATCTCTCTCTCTCCGTCTCTCGTTATTTTTTTTTTTTTATTCGGCCCGTTTTGCCGATACTTGACCAACTTGTTTGTCGACGATATTTTACTCGCGCATATCAAAAACCGAATGAAGAACGGAACAAAACCAAAAATACCAAGACAGAAAAAAAAAACCAAATGTTTTAAATGCGTTGACAATAATAGAATTTCGGTTCTATGGTTATTCAATTAAACATTTCGAGCAAATACAAATTGCCACATACCACACAACAAACCAAACCAAACTTAAAAAAAAAAACAATTATAACCAAAAAAAAATGAACATACAACACTGACACAATTGGTAAATCGAAACAAACAGAACAGAAAAAAAGCGGCTGGAAAATTATAAGATTGAATTTGACCAACCAAATCAAACGAAAAGAACTTATCGAACACAAAACAGTTTCACACACGGCGACATGTTGAAATTCCTGTGCATGTAATTGTCTTTCTCTCACTGTTCGCATTTCGTTTCATTCCACTTCGTTTCAATGTGCGACAGCAGCCAGCAATTGCCAGTTTTTTTTTTTTTTTGGTGTTGCCAGTGGTGTACGCCATTACGTTCGATGAACAATGTTCATACAAATTTTATATTGTCGGGTTTTACGAGAAACAAAAAAACACCAGTTCGCCATCATTCAGTCATTCCAGTTTGGTAGATTTCTAGTGAGATTTAGATAAATGCTATCTAAAACAGTGTTTCAACTATTTTAATAATTCCTTGCATGGTTTAAATATTCTAATGTAAAAATTGCATTTTCAGTTGCATTACTGAACCAGACTTTTTACACATAACCAAAATAAACCTGTCAAATGGCAGATCTCATTCACACGAACTGACGTTCGCTTTGAAACATTTGATTCATTCAAGTTCGTTTAGTTGTTGGGTTTGTTTTTTTTTATATATCTCGACTCAATCATGAAACTTCTTAAAATACTTCCGACACAGTAACGATTTTATATGCACATTGATCTTGATTTTGGTTAATGAGCCACAAAGTACATACACAATTTTACTTGTTGGCAATTGTCCCACAAAACATACAATTGAATTCTTATTTTTATGGCAAATATTGCCTGAGTTTTTTTTGTTTTGTTTTTTAAATTAGAAACGTAACAGTAAATGTGTGTTCGTTAGTATGCCAGAGCGATAATGAGCAAATCAGTTAGTCGGCTGATAAATGATATGAATTGAAAGAAAATCGATTGTGTTTAGCTTAAATAGATTATCGGTTGATTTTTTACGGACTTTTAAATGTTGGTTTAAAGTTTGTGCAAAAGAAAAAATGCGCAAATGATTGCGATTTTGAACGCATTGCAAAAATGATTGACAACTGCATTTGAATCAATACTAAACAATTTTATGAATTCACATTAAACTGAGAAAACATTCAATTGTACAAAACAACACAAAACATATTTTCGAATTACAAAATGAAAATATTCCGGAAATATCACATTGCATGCCAGTGAATTTAGTATGCATTGTTTCGCATTCACAACTACCATCGATAATAAATATTGGAATCATCTTTCAGTACAAACAATCCATGTAGAGAAAAGAAAAAAAAAACGGAAAAAATTGCAATTTTGATTTTATAAAAGAATCCGTATGTTTGTTAATGAAGCGTTTTCGTCAATCTGCATCAACCATTCACGTCAATTGTCACTTTGCCAACGACAACATTTTGTATGAATGAAATGAAAAATGTGTTCAAAGCAATGGCATGATTCGTTTGTTGTTATTTAAATGTTTATGTTCGATGAGTTTTTTTTTTTTTTTGGTTTCTTTTGACACGCAATGGCTCACGATGATTTTGACATTTAAACAGCTTGTTGCTTCTAGTGTTGTCCGCTGTAACACAAAGTTAGGTTGTTGTTCTAAAGGCTTGTCTACACTCTACACGAATCAATGGTTCATGTTTGCTTTGTTTAGTTTATTCGATTTTGAAATCGTCATAATTTGAAATGAACGATCATTATTTATCATCGATATCTCTATCGATAAAATCTTCCCATTAAAATAATTAAAAAAAAAACACACACACCTTTGATTCTATTCTAGTACAAATCCTTTATTAATCAACCTAGCGAATGTTTTCGAAACTCATCTCGGACATAAAATGATGCACAAATATTTTCAAGTTAATTTCGATCAAAATCCGAAGTCAAAACAAATAAAATACTTTCATTCTGATTAAAACTTAAAAGAGAAAAGAATGAACAATGCGTTTACAAATTTGATCTTGGTTAAATTTGCCGAGCATACATCCGGTCGAAACCCTTCAAATCCATTTTTTTTTTGTCTCATTTTGAGACTTTTTGAAAGTTGGACTTTTTTTTAAAAGCGTCTTCATTAAAGCATCTCATCAAAAAGCTGTTACTCAATCAAGCTTTGAATAAGACACTGCAACAACATTCACATTCAAAATGATTGATAACACTGATTTGAGAGATGACTAGTTGCTAAAGGACACACATTCATTGGCATGATATTTAACTGGGAAATAAAGTTAATGTTCGGCGATGCAACATCTCTATTTGTCAGTATTGAATTTCTTGCTTTCAGTTTAGTCCAAGGTTTAATAGAAAGATTCAATTGAAATCCGTATTTTGAGATTTTATTGAAGATAAATTCGGAAATTCATTGAGAAACATGTTTAGGGTGGATGAAAAACAACAACAAACGACGATGTTGCGATTTGAAAAAAAAAACACTTGGAATTTTTAAGATCTGTCAATGATTGTCGTGTATATGCAATGCAAGTGACAATGAAAACGAAATGGGATGACGAGAGAGAATGAAAAAAAAAAATCGAAAAAAACGATAAAAATGATATGATATCGAGAGGCGATGTGTTTTAACTTAATTTGAAGAGACATTCAGCGTCACCGTCAAAACAGCCAAGATAACGAACGAAAATAGTTCGAAAATATACATCTCACATGCTCATCTTCTTCCATTCAGAAAAAAAAACCAAAATAAACCTGTGCACGCATCCCATTGTTTCTCATCTCAATTGACGCGTATTTCATTGAGAAACACACATTCACGAAATGACGGATCTTTGTTTTTATTAATGATGTTAGTTATTCATTTTGTTTGATTGTGTGTTTGCTTGAAAAACGAATTGACGGCGCGTATCGATGACACTTTTCAAGCCGTCGAATATGTGCTTCACATCGATTTATCATCGATTGATTCACATCGAGATTTGCTGTTTCTAGTTCTCTCTCTCTCTCTCTCTCTCTCTCTCTCTCTCTCTCTCTCTCTCTCTCTCTCTCTCTCTCTCTCTCTCTCTCTCTCTCTCTCTCTGTGTGTGTGTGTGTGTGTGTGTCTGTCTCTGATCGGTTCCATTTGGAAATTCGTATACAAATCTTCTACAATTTCTACAATTGCCCTTCGAAAGTGTTCAAATGTTTCTTTTCTCATTTACACATGAATCGGGTGGTGTATTCTGTATGTTTTATTCACACTTTAAGTCACAGCAATCAGATGAATTGAAATGCAAACAAATGCATTGGGCATATAAATATAGGGTATTTCATGTCTGTGATAATGTGTAAACATTAGTGGCATACGTCATGCGATTACTAGCACCTGAATGTTCATTCGTCAATGGAACTCATTGTGTTCATAACATTTTTTATGAGCATTGAACTGACCATGCATTTAAATGCAATTCAACTTATTCCGACAGAAAGAATGACTTACACTGTAATTTCAAAAGGATTGAAAATTTATGCATTTGGATTATTTCATTGAAAATTCAAATTTTAAACGTAAGCATACGTTGTTCTCACCTAGCCAAGGAGAGCTGCTCTGGCCAAGAGAACCAAGTTTACTATAACTATAGTCATGATGGTCTGACAGACAAAATGTTACAATTTCGAATTTAATATCTAATTTATATCGTATTCTTAAGTCCTATCTAAGACAAATGATGCGGATGTTGTTATCGGCATTGCGGCGTTGCTGATTGTTTGGTGGTTGTTTCAGACATTTTTATGCATTCAGGAACTTTTCAATATTTCAGTTATTTTTTGACATTTTTACCCCAATGTTTCGCCCCTTCGGAGGTGACTTTTTGGGGTCAATAATTGTTCGTAACGCCAAGATTTACAAACTTTGAATGAAGACAGTAAAACCAAATTCTCAACCTTAATATATTTCATTCTAAATGTCAATAAATATCACTAAATAGCAAATAACATCAAGAAACCTTCATTTTAAATACAAACTTATATCTCTTTAACAGTTGGAATTTTGATTTTACTGTCTCTGTCAAGACTAAAAAAAAAAAAAAAAAATATTTTAAAGGAGAATAAAGAATTCTTGTTTATCCAATCGGATTTTTCATTGAAATATAATCCAATTAGATTAATTTCCGAATCTTTCTGTAATTACAGTGTAACCACAACCAATTAATTCCGATGTTATTTTCTGGTCAAGTTAAAAACATAATTCGTTTGTAAATCACTTCGAGAATGGTGCGTTTTAAAAACAAAACAAAAAATTTAAATGTAGGTAGGTATAAAATCACGATTCATTTTCAATGGCTTTTGAAATGAATCCATTTTTATTTTGAGCTGCCAGTGTAATAGTTTTAATAGCACACAACGTGTGTGTTAATTCATTCGCCTGATTTTTTGTTTTCTTTCCCTTAAAACATATCTATTTTCTCTTTCTTTCTTCAAATTCATACAGATTTTGAAAGACAAACAAAGATAGAGAAATTGGTTCGTTTCGAAAGAATTCAACTGGCGAAAATTATGTATAGGAAATACAGATTTTAATGTACGCTCCGGCTACATGGATAATTACTCCATTTAAAAAAAAAAAAATACAATCAACTTCTAAAACAAAAGCTCATGACGATGTGCAAAACTTCCCCGAAGCCACAACATATTTATTGCCATCATGCATTCGGTTGTGTGCGATTCGTTCGCACAGACACTTGGCTCCTTCACATTCAATTAAATGTAATTGGAAATTCGTGAAAATTTTCTTCCCATTTCAGTTGAGAAATAGTTCTTGCAATTATCCAAAAACGCTTGTTAAACACATTTGCCTAATTTAATTCGGTTTTGAATTGTCTATTTGTTTTGCAGCTAAAATGCCAACAACAACGAAAACTCGATAGAAAAATAAAAAGACCTAAACAAGAAGACAACAATAGAGAGAGAATTCATGATCGGTCATCATTTTCACGAGAAATTGCCATGGAAATAGCGGAATGTGTGTGTGTTGTGTGTGTATGTGTTTTTTTTTCTATTTTGGTATGTTGGAGAGATGATTCAAAGTGTGAAGTCAACAGAAGCCAACAGAAGCAGGTGAATGGAAGCACTTGAAATAACAAACCACTTCACAATATGCATCCATTTTCATTTGCTCATGTTCATGCTCTACATTTGACCTTTTCCCGTTTGAACTAGACACAATGATTTCAGCACTTTTTCTCTCTCTATCCGATTTTACCATGGTTACGCCATTTATTTATGGTGTATAAGTGTTTCTTTTTTTTCATCTTTTTCCATGGACGTTTTTTTTTTCATCTCAACTGGAATAATAGAGTTGTTTTTTTCTAGAAAAAAAAAAATTGAGTGAATGCTGCAAAAGAGCAACTTTGGTAAATAAAACAATAAAACAAACGGCAAAGGATCTGGAAAAAAAAATCGCCAGAATTTACGTTAATACACATACAAATATCTATGTGAATTGAATTTGATGATGTTCAGTGGTTGAGAAAATCGAATACTCACACACACACACACACACACAACACAAATATAAGAAGAACAAAAATTATATGAATTGGTTGGTTGGCAAATGTACAACGTCATGGTGTGTACTTATGACGTCGAATCACATTTTCGACAACTCAATTCAGTCTGACCGTGTTGGATTTTTCGGTTTCGGTACGTTGTCAAAGTCATTGTTAGCACCAAAATTACAATAATTATATATTTATATTCGCCGCAATTTTAGCTTTTTGATTGTGACTTGTGCCGGTTGCGCAGTTACAAAGCATAAAAAATAAACCGAAAAAAACAACAACAACACATATCTTAGGTGTATGTGGTGGAGTGTGTATTTCGACAGAGATTCGATTGATGAGTCAACAATGTCAATAGTAATTATTGTGGATTGAAGAACAGGTAAATACTTTCGATGCCAAAGATGATGCCGATTGCCATCGAAAATAATCCAAAAATATAGCTCACACATAATCATTTAACGGTGTGTTTTGAATTCGTGCAGATAAATACAATTGGCAGGTGATTTTTTTTTCCTTTTTTTTTTGCATTTAAATTTAGTAAATTGCGAGGTCATTATCATTGCGAATTGGGCACTTGACCTGCGAAAATTGTTCTGGATTTTATAATTTTCTGGATGAAAATCGTAGGGATTTTGGATCGCCAATCAAAAGCTTTTTACTGAAATAAGTGTCTGAACCTTTCATTTCGTTATTGGCCCCCGTGGGCAAATACAACTGGCAGTGTCCTTTATTTGTGAGATTTTCTTTTTGTTCTTCCGTCCATCTTCATCCGTCTTTTGCATCTCTCTCTCTCTCTCTCTCTCGCTCTCGCTCTCTCTCTCGATTCTCAACATTGTTCTTAAACTCCAAGAAGAAAAAACTGTGTGGTATAAAAAATTCCATGGAATTTCATGATTGATGACATTTATCAAATCAGCGCAACAGCATTTTTGAATATATATATATGTTCCAAGTTCTCTTTCGTTTGTTGTCTCATCTCTTTCCAGCACAACGTTGGATTGTCGAAAATATCATTCGATTGTCAGACCATTTTTAAATCATCACAAAATTTTTACTTTGAGGAATATATATCAAAGGAGATAGAATGTGTCTCTGTATATAAATCCAAAATTCAAAAACCAATGCTTAAAATCACCACACAGATGATCCCTTTTGATTATCTGGTTCGAATGAATGCGGCTAACACAACTCAAATTATCAATACATAATTTATTGAAGGAACGGTTGATCGAGACCCCATTTTATTCAGATTGTTTTAATAATATAAAATCATAAACTTCTTTTGTTTATAATTGTATGTTGTTTTTAGCAAAAGAAATGCAGGAAGCGCTCAATTCAGTAGCCATTTTTTTTTTTAGTGATAAATTACACCAGAAAATTGATGAGTCTGGAAGCTGTGATATTTGGCTTCTGTATGTCTGACCCCCGCGGCTCACTGGACACTCTTTCGATGTCAAAACAAGTTTCAATTTGAATTGGAACAATTCGAAACACTTGATTCATAAATTGATTTTCGCTGGACTTTTCAATCAATTTTCGTATTCATTTCGTATAATCGTCGTATTTTCGTATTTATTTCTGAACATCGCTACAAATATTCAACAATTTAGACATTTTGACACGTTTTCAACCCCAAAACTACAAAATATTAGAAAATGTATTAGAATATTCATTTAAAAAAAAAGAAAAAAAAAAAAAAATCATGGACGGCCGCGGCGGCATATAAGACCAAAATCTGCTCACCAAATAATAAATTGTTCGATATTTAAAAGCCGAAATATTGAATATTTTCATTGAATAAATAAACAGAGAATCTGTCATAATACATAGATATTTTCAATGCATTTGCAACAAAATAATAATGTTGGTCATTTTGCTGGAACATAAATCGATAGCCGGGTGGAACTGGTGGACAAAAAACAAGATAAAAAAAAAATAACATACACATTACCAATTTTATTGCCATGGGAAAACCAACGGCAATCGTTCTGTATTTTGTATGCATAAAATAAACATAAACCGAAAAAAAATAAATGATTTTTATGTCTGCATTGCATGCGAACCAGCGTACAATAACAACAACAACAACACAAAAAAAACGATTCACCGTTTCAATACATTTCGATCATATTTGACCGAAAAATCATAGTTTCGATTGCATTTTGCCAATGTATTACTGTTGTAGTTTTTTTTTTCTCTCAATAACAGACAGTTCAATGAAAATCGTGGGCAAAATCGCATAGAAAACAATTATAACAATAAATACGGAGGGAATTAATTTTCACACACGTTCGGTGTGTATTGTATTCATTTTCAACGTTGGATGAATTGTTATTGTTGCCCATGCACTCCTAATACTCTTCAGCGATTACAGCATTTAATTTCCATTTTCTCTCTCTCTCTCTCTCTCTCTCTCTCTCTCTCTCTCTCTCTTTCTCTCTCTCTTTACAAACCATTCGCAACTGTATTATGACTGTCGTGCATATTTGTTGCATCAAATAACACTAATGGGCGCGCGATTGTACACACGTTAACCTTTAAAAGATTATTGGAAATATATTCAAAAAATTTCAAGAAAATAACGTATTTGTGCGATGGTTGGTGGTGGTGGTATTGGTACTACGGGTGCTGTTGTATGTTCGATTGGTTTTATGCATGCTAAAACGGCTTGATCCGTATGCGGCTCTACATTTCTCGACCATTTAAATGAATGTTCGGGGTTTTACATTTCGATATTGGACACTATTCAAGTTCATTTTAGTGGAAGAATAATAAAGACGACACGTGCGACATCAACAATATGCTGCTTATTTAAAAACCTGGTTTGTTTTTTTTTTTCAATTGCCACTCTGTTTTCACCGTTGATGCGCTCTCATTTTACGTATCTCACTATGCCAGCATTTCTTCTCATTCGCTGAGTTTTTGGCTTTGCTTTTTCTGCCTGTGTGTAGTTGTATGTGTATGAATTGTGAATGGAAAACACGGATAAAGTCTTCGTTATGACGAGAACACCTTTGATGTTCGTGTGTAGGGTGATGCATTTTCTAGTACAAACCACGGTAGTGCATACGTTTTCATGTACTGTGTCTCTATTTTGAAATATAGTTTGCACATATGATGGTAACGTGTGAGCTGATTTACTGGTATTTTTTGTTTGTCCCCCTTACCGGAACCAAAACCAAACCAAACAAAAAAAAAAAAAAAAAAAAAAAAAAAAAACAGAAATGCATTACGCTTTGAAGCCAAGCATCATTATATCACAACTTGAACAATTTTATTCGGGGTAAAAATTTGTTTACAAATCACTTGAAAAACTAACAAACAACCCAGTGGTGGTGTAATAGCATACCACCAACAAGTCGAAAAGCCTCTGAACAACAACACACAAAAAAAACATCTACTAAATAAATATAATATACTATATAAAATACTTAAATATCAATGAAATCCTTCACGTGTTGTATGTTAATAGAGCGTTCGCTTCATTCAGCATTCGTGTTTTTTTTTTGTTTTTTTTTTTTATTCTATCCCAATTTTAAAACACGCATCAGTATCTTTCATCGCTGGCCATTGTTTATTCTCTGTGCCTTTCATCGGTGCATGATTTACATCTCTGATGTGCTTGCACAAATCAATATCAAGCCCTTTTTTGATGGTGGCTTTTTAGGCTTTGTTATTATTGGCCTGGTGACTTAACAATGAACTTTAATCAGATAATGTAATTATTGTTTTGATGAAGCTAAAGTAAAGAGTTTTATTGAGGTTTTGATTTCACAGAAATGGGATGAATGGTGCGTTTGATGTGTGCGAACTAAACAAAAAAAAAAAAAAAAAACAAATTCAACTATGTTTTGTGTATTCTATACAATTTCACCTCACGTGCTTTAAATCATAAATTAAAAAAAAAAAATCATTGTTACCCAAATTCACACATGATACCATTCACAGATAGCGATTTTCTTTTTTTTTGTTGGTCACAAATTAATGCGGTTTACTGTGGACGTTATGCAAATCATGATTTCATAAACAAAAGGATTAGTTTTAATGTACTGACTGATTCATCTGGTGGGAATAGTTGTTTCTGGAATCTTGCGTGAAATTTTGCTGCTGCTGTTTTTTTGTTGCTGTGTTGCTTTTCTCCAAAATACAAATCGTAATGGGCGTTAAATCAAGCGAATCATAAAAGTTTATTGAAATCAATCGCATCACAAATCAAAATCAAAAATAATCCCACAAGAATCAATGTCGATGAGTTGGCAAGGGAACTCAAAAACAACAACATTAAAATAAAACCATCTCTAGGGATGTGATGTAAAAAAAAAAAACGCACACACACACCGAGTTAACATTAACTTTTACTCTTTTTACAGCATTTTTCCCTAAATCCGATTTTTTTACCATTCATTTGTAAGGGAGAGCGTGTGCAGTGCATGGTGTGAGTGTATGTTTTTTTGTTTGCTGTGCTCATTTTTATTCATCTATATTCACAATGCTCAATGCGAACCAAGCGAATGCTCTTAATGTTGAATAAATTGTTTGCCTTCCTATAGATGTCTGATGTGTGTGTGTGTGTATGTGTGTGTGTGTGTATATGGTACGGTGTACTGTTCACCGTGTTCACGGTGTGGTGTCATGTAACGTCATCTCATTAATGCAAATATTAACGTATGCGCATTGTTTGATTTTCAATAAGTCACGTGTCAGATCTCGCTATTTCAATGCAACAACCGACCGAAGCATACACACACGAAAATTAATTTGTTAGCTCTTAACATTGAAGAGATTTCGGAGCTCTAGTCGCTGTCGTTTGGGTTTAAAATGCGTGTGTTTTTAAGAGGATTTTTCACTACTTGCTCTATTTGCCATCATTATGTGAGTGGATAAAATAGCATAGAATGGAGAGAGATGAAAAAAAAAATGGCATATATGTGGCGGTGTATAGAAGAGCGAATCCATCGAATAATCGTGATATCATTGTGAGTTCTTGAGAAAACCAAAACGAAATATGACGGATAAAAAACCTCTCACTGAAAGAGAGAGAGAGGGGTGGGGGGGGGGGGGGGGTAGAGAGAAAAAGAGAGCGAAAATTATGGAAAGGTTTCGGTAGCCGCATCAGCAACAGTGGCCACAATCATAGTCAGCCACTGAATATAACAAAGAGCAAAAATAACGAAGCTTATATTTGAACGAATGGTGCGCTACTAACAATCATATCATGAATATACTATTTCCATGTTCTTCAGCATTTCGAATTTATGTTTCAAAGAGCACTTTTTATTCGCCTCAACATTTTTTTTATCTTCTTCTATTTTTTTTTATTCTATTATTTACTTGATTTTTTTTTTTTTTTTTTTTTTTTTTTCATTCTTTGAATGTTTTTCCTCCGCATGGCATACACACGAAGAAAAAAAAAAGAAATCTTTGGTTTATTTTATGCGAGAAACGTGTGCCAAAGCGTAGTGGCTGCATGAAAGGTGAGTTTTTATTTGTTCGGATTCAATATATGATGCGTCCTTAATGTTCGTGAATTTCCTTTGTTTTCGTTGCTTTTTCCTCGCTTTTTCCTCTGCTCTGGTTTGTTTGTTTGCGATTTTTATTTTTATTTTTTTTATTTTTCGTTTGTTGTCGATTTGTTTGTATGCGATATTGTCGGGTGCAGAGAATGTGGTAGGCAGTACAATAACAAAAATCGTTTGCTATGATTCTATCTAACCAGACCATAAGTGTGGCTTAATGATGTAGGTTTACATTCGCAATGGTTCGATGTATTATCAAATCAAAGAAAAAAAAAAGAAGAAACGTTTCGTTTCAATCACTGTGTGGACGGTAAGTCCACACGAGTGATGCAAGTAATTTTGTGTATCGATTTTGCTTGCAGCACAAGTTTTGCTTGCGCCACGCCAATGGGGTTTATTCTATTCGATACAAAATTACCAAAATGCCATTTGAATTTGAGTGAGCGTTTATATCGAGGTTTTTCTAGGGTTTTCTTCAGCTATTCAATAGAAAAACATGAGCACAATTGACAATGAGTCAATGTATCGACGAAAAAAAAAAATGGTAAGCGCTTAAAATTTGGATGGAAGGCCAAGCAAGCAAGCAATCAATTCCGAATTTTTCCCAATTAATGGATACTTGAGCGGAATATACGGCACAATGCGGAATATTTTTGAATACATTCGTGCGGGCTTTCATCGGATTCATCATTCCTCAACCACCTCCACCAAATCATTTGGTCCAAATGTACCAAACGTCACAAAACCATGCAAAAGTCATCTATCTATAAATTGTGCAATTTTTCCATTTGAATTGACTCACAAAACAGCTCCAGATTTAAATCTTTGCTCGACGATATATACGTTGAAGTATTTGTGCGTGTTTTTTTCCCGTATGGAATTAAGATTTTTATTATGATATACAAATTTATCGGTTAAATTGATATGTATCATGTGCGGGTTGAGTAACTTGGCTTTTTTAGCTGATTTTTTTTTTTTTTTGTTTTTGTTCGGTCAAGATTCAGATTACTTCCAAATCTGTTTACGTTTGCTTTAATTCATTTTGAGCCGATCGAATTTTGACAAATGAAATGGAATATCCTCCGGAAATGCGTATCAGATCAAAATCAGGCAAAACGAACGTAAGAAAAAAGAAGTCGATAAGCAAGAAAATCCTACACACATTTCGTGTATTTGCTTTTTTTTGGTGTTGTTTAAAGGCTTTGATGGTTTGATCATTGTATATTTGCAAGTGACAGTGTTGAAGAGTGAAATATTAACATAAATAAAATTGTTTTCGTTTTTTTTTTCTGGAATATAAGAAAGAATAAAATGGAAGAGTGATCTGATAAATTGTGACATGAAATAGCGGCAAACTTTAGTCTGTAAGGAACATGCTTCGGAAGAAATTACGGAAATTCGAATGAACATTCAACAAATGAGAGAAGAAAAAAAAATCGTACGAAAGAGAGAGCCCAGTGCTTTTGGGCTGGAAAAAATGGCGCGCGCGCGTTACAAATGACAGCAGCTATAAAAGTTGCATTTAAAGATGATACAAAGAGATTATGTGATCGGAAGAAATTGACCGAAAGACAAGCATGACCGAAAGATATGCTTGTGATTGCAAACAATCACGGACGCGCAATGTGATCTTGTTTGTGTGTATGCATGTGCTGTAACATGGACAATGTACGGATGTGTAAACGTCAAAAAGAGTTGAACAAAAAAAAAAAAAAAAAAAACAATAATATTCATACAAACATGAACGAAAAAAGACGATACATGAAAATGTCTACTTAATAAATTGTGATGTTGTGGCTATTGGTCGGGTGGTGCATGACAGGCATAGCTCTTATGCGCACCTCGTAAGCACTTGAATGCAAAGTGCCCCGTGAAATATTTGACAAAGGTCGCACTCGATGATCTTCATGTAAAGCCATTTTACTGATGCACATGTCAAAATGCGGCGAAATTTGCATTTAGAATGAGTTTCTGTTTGTTTTTTTTTTTTTTTTTTTTTTTTATTCATAATTTCCATATTACAGTTGGTTATGGTTGCGTTTTGTGTCCGTCATTTTCATGTTTATTCTTTCCTTTTGCTATATTAAAGATTTTCTCATTCCACAAAAATTGTTGACTGCAATTTACAATTTCTCAATGTATCAATGGAATGGTGTGTGCGAATGGATCACAGGATACGTAGAACATGGTCATGAAATTATTCATATGGATGACGTATTTGATGAACATTTGCTACCCATTGTGAAAATGCCATGCTCATCGTTTTACTGGGGCCGAAGAAGAGAAACAGAGCAAAGAGAAAAAAAATAAACGCTGTAAAAAACGAGAGGACGAGATGGGATAGATATTCAGCAGAAATGAGAGCAAATAGCTAGCACAAGTACAGCACAATCGCATCACAATGATGGCTTCTCTGTTGACACCATGCGGTCGAGTTGTACTTGTGGATGCGTCGAATAGCCAGCTATTTGCTCTCAGCTCTGCTGAATATCCATCCCATCTCATCGTCCAAAAAAAAAACGACCAAAACCAACACCTGAATGAAAATCCGCACGATGGCAATCACTTTAAAGCGATTCGTTAATTTTACAATCGCCAAGCAATTCACATTTTTGTTTGGTGTGGTTGCGAATGTGTTGTCGAGTAAAAGTTAATGAAATATAGCCCATCATAACCAGAACGAAGACAATGAAATGTCGCACCGTATGGTAATTGTGTGTGTGTGTGTGTGTGTGTGTGTGTGTTAAAAAAAAGCCAGAATAATGTTATCGCATTCGCCTCAACTCCTCAGCTACTTTGTGACGATAAAATTGTTCCAAATGCTTGTGTTGTCATCTCAGGCGAATGAATGGAGAAGAGAGAAATGTCGTTGATCTAATAAAAAAAAAACAATTGTGTAATCGCCCACAATCAATCTGAGACTTTTGGTCTGCATGGGCAATAATCTGTTCCGTCATTTATGTTTCGTAAATTGTTGTGTGCCCGGTGTGAGATTTTTTAAGATAATGCCATGCACCAAGCGCTGACGTAACAAGAGCATTGCGATCATACTTACACACACACGCGCGCGCGCGTTCGCGCTCCTGTTGCTCTCATTCTGCTGCTGATCTAGTTATTGCTTCTGTGATGATATCGTTCTCTGTAGTTATTGTTGTTGGTTTTTCATTTATTTAATTTTTTTTTTTCACATACGATAAACCGCATTTGTCCAGTTTTCATCGATTTTTATTTGGATTGTTTATTTTTCTTTTTATATTCACATATAATTTTTTTTGTTTTTTTTTTGTTTTTTTTTTTTAATTTCAACATGCTTCCAATTTTAATCTATAAATTAAAATACGTTATCTAAAAATTGTTCTGGGATACACAGAGATCTCTGTATTTGTTTCGTTCTCAGTTTTGTTCCAATTTTCATATAACTTTATTTATATGGATCGTTTTCAGTTCGGTCGATCGTTTGGCTGGTCGGTTGTTGAGTTTTACGTTCGTTTTGTTGTTGTTGCCCCGTTAACCATTACATTGATTATAATCTCAATGTATAATTCATTGCCAATGTGTTGCCCTGTGATCAATGTATGTGTGTGTGTGTGTGTGTTTGTGTGCGCGCGAGCATGCACTGAACATTAGCCGATAAAAACATTCCACTGGTTAAGTATGTTTCTGTCTATTTTAACTGGAAAATTTATTGAGGTTGATCTTCGGTTCGGGTTTTGGTTGTTAATAGCGATATCGTTGTGCCTTGTTAAACTGTTTTTTTTTTTTCTTCTCCATTCTCACTCAACATTCTCATCATTTGCCGATGCAACGAGCGCAAAGCCAAATGAGAAACAAAAAAAAAACAAACGAAGAAAAGACAAAAACAAATAGACCCACTTAATAGAGTTGTACTAGGCAACTAGGCATGCACATCACATGCATATTTAGTTATTTGGTTGAGCAAAACCGCTTGTTGTTGTCAAACAGTTGCTGTGAACTACATCCATATGCATCATTTTGGATGAACAGGAAAAATGGTCACTGAATTGATGGGTTTCTATTAGCCTAAAGCAACAGCATCAACAACGAATTTCGATTTAATAAATCAATAAACGCGGTGACACATTAATTTTACGGGCATTTGAGGAATTGTGGCCCTGATCAAAGGGATCTTGAGAAGCATTTCGTTTTCGAACCACACAAAAATGGTCGTCGATTGCACTTGTTACCAATGAATAACGATTGCCACAAGGTTATCTTCCGTTGTGCTGCTGCTATTGCGGTGCTGTAACTGCGACTCAACACCACTTTTATGAGCTATAAAACATTTGATAAATTGAAATAAAATCAAATAAGAAACGAGTTGATATTCGTTTTGCCTGAAATTCAATTGAAATGAAAATATATCGAGGCAAAATGTTTGGAATGTCAATTTGAAGCAACAGCAAATAAAATAAACTACTCTCATTTGTAGGGATTTGGAAAAATGAAATCGAATTTCGAATTAATGAAAAACTTCGTACATTCAATGTTCGTTAAATGAGACACATTTGATCTACCTGTTTTTCCCTTTCGATCGTTTTCTTTTTTTGTTCGATGGGCTATTCTCTCGTTGTTTGATTGTCGAGAACGACTGCATCGATATATTATTCGGTTCTAACTTTCGTGTCATTTTATCGTTTGTGACTGAAATAAAAAAACAAAAAAAACACACACAAAATTAATGTCACATTTGAAACAAGGAGACCGAAAATATAAGAGATCAAACACATTCATCCACTGGGCAGACGGGAGGCTGACAGAAAAAGGCGAAATGAAAGAAATACTGATACTCACCGAATCAGCGTGTCGAGATAGAAAAATGAAAACAGCAAGAGAGAGACAGAGAGAGGGAGAGAAAGAAAGAAAATACAAGGCAGACGTAGAGAACGGCCTTGTGTCTTCCGCGATTCTTATCTATTATGTTATATCGGTTTGTATCATCTCCACCGTTCGATAATAAATCTTCTGTATTTTAGACTGTGTGTTTTTCTATGTTTGCTTTTATTCGATCTATCCTCTGGTTGTGTTGCGCATCCAAATGCTAACTTTATGCCTTTTATTCTCACTGCTCTGTTCAAGTCAAATGATTTTAAAAATCGATCGGTGAACTTGATGACTTTGACAATTTATGTACATTTCAATTCAAACCAATTCTGCGCTCTATCAAGTGCTAACTGCTTGATCGATTCTTTTTTAAGCCATGCATGAGAGAGAGAGAGAGAGAGAAAGAGACAGAAAATAAACCTAGAAAAAAAAACCAAACAAACAGACAGCCATGTGATATCTTCACTACCGAGTCAAATACAACAACAACGACTAAAACAGCAGAAAACTTCTGAAATACCCATGTTTACACATAAAATCCATTCAAAACAGTATCGCATCACCTTGTTTCGTAAACTAAACCCATTCGAGAATTTTAATCCCAAATCATAAATGATTCGCAACGATCTCCAGAAAATATTCGTGATAAAACATCAATATATTGATAGCTTTTATAAAGGCTATTTTTTTTTAGTATTCAGCACATATTCCTGAAGACAACAACGAAAAATAAAAAAACAGCATAAAACCCAAATCTCTTTGTCATTCTCTTGAAAATTTGCGGTTTTCAACACTTCCTGTTAGTTGGCACATTCCTTCCTTGGCTATTTAATAGATTGAAGAAAAGAGCGCATCTGATGCGGTTGACCAACAAATCAAATTCATTATATTGGTCCGTTTGGTGGGAAAATAAGCAAACGATCGGGATCTTTATCAGCTACCGGAATACTTCGGAGAGTTTCTTTATTCAGTCCAAAAAAAGAAAAAAAACCAAAACAAAAATGTGCCCTGCTCAAAGGCGACTAATCTGTTAATGACTGTGATGATTTCACCCGAAATTCTTCAATTCATTCACAAAGTTTTGTTTGGTCGGCGATTAAAAGCTTACCATTAAACCGTTTATATGATAAACACCGTTAGAACTTTATCTCATGGGATTGCATGATATTCGAATAATCAAATTTAGTAATTTTTGTAAGTGGTTTAATGTTTAAATTTATGATTTGTTTGTTGTCCATTTTTAGTGTGAAACGTTAATAATATCTGACCGCAATAATTATCACTGATATGAACGAAATTGTTCGCATTTTGAAGCGTGTGCAAAGATTTGGCTGGGATAAAGTGTCCGAAACCCATAGATTCACTTTGTTGGGTGCACAATGGCGCATAAAAAAGGAATGTGCCGTAAATCTTGGGCGAATGTAACCATTTCTTTTCATTTCGGATGTGTTTTTTTTTTCTTCGTGCTTTCGAAATAATTCAGTAGATAATGAGCGGCAATTGTTGATGGCTTTTTTTTTGCCGGATTCCAAAAACAACAAAATCTATTCGAATCTATTTTTGGTAGTGGCAATTAGCAACGCCTTTGAACTTGGTGAGATTATATTTACGATGAATAAAAAAAAAAAGAAAAAAAAGCAGTAACCAAATTTTGATAGATGAGTTTGAATAGAGAGGTAATTGGATGGACAGAAATTCATAGGTTGTGGTTTTTTTTTATTGGTATCTGCTTATTTCTCTATGTTAAGAAAAAATAAATAAACATTTTATGATCATGTCATGTGATAAGCTGCATTCTAGGTGCCTAGACAATAGGTCAATTCATAATTAATTAATTTAAATGGTTTTTTTTTTATTGGCTAATTTTTAAGCATCGGTCATTCGGTTGTTAATTTGGCGCTTGGCGCTCTCAAGACGTTAAAACCCAGAATGAAATCACAATTGTGTTTATTGTTCTACAGTTGGTTCTTATGCGCCATATTCAACAATATCTACATGGTTTATCTGTTTCTCTCACCCCGTTTTTTTTTCCTCATTTATTCGCGTTCGTTTTTATTTTCATTTGTTGAAAAACAACAACAAGTTTATTTCATCGTGTTACCATTTTCGCACAGACACACATTTATCTCACGTTCTTCAAGTTGCATGCTGTTCCTAATACACATTTATATGCAAACAATATTCTCTCTTTTTTTGTTCATCCAATTATTTGTTAATGTTATGTATCCCGTTGTTTGTTAACACGCCCTGAAAAACAAACGCTTTTCTTTCACTCACCGGCTCGTTTTCTCTGTCGCTCATTTTGTCTTAGCGATGGTTGAGACTTTGAGCAGAACAACAGCCTGTGTGACATTGAGACCCCTGTTTTCTGTTTGCACCACTGTAGTTCACTTTAATGATTCTGTTTTTTTTTTGCGCTCGCTCGCTTGCAATCCAAATTCGTTTGACTTGTTTTTTCACCGTTGAATGGGAGCGCTCGCAGATATTTTGCTGATGCGGTAAAACTGTGCTCATTTTTTTTTTGTTCAATATACATTTTTATTCATACCGAAAGATTTTTGAAGCCAAAGTATCCCAGTGTGTGATTGGTGTGCAAGCGGCTGTACCGGCTTCAGAAGAAAAAACACACACACACACAGAGGGAGAGAGAGAGAGAGAGAGAGAGAGAGAGAGAGAGAGAGAGCATGCCGTTCAAGTTTATTGCTATAAAAATAAATATGCCTGTCGATTGGAATTCAATTGACTGCAAGAAATAAAACGTATGCAATGCGTATGCTGTGTGGCAATAGTATCATGCTGAAATAGATCGACTACTGCTTGTGCAAATGTATACGGAATGTACAGCGTACACCCCCCTCTGGTGTGAACATTTCATAATTTTAATACGCAAAAATCCAAATCAAATTTGATTATAACCTATAATTATGCGCTGTGTGTGTGTGTTTGTGTTTTTTCCCGAATAGAGTCTCATTTTCGTTCGATTATATTGAGACCGTTTGAGGCGGACAGGAGTGTTTTGGTGATGCCATACACCAAATTGTATTTGGCAAATATTGTAGCGGTTACAGCCCATCACAGCTATGGACTATTACAGCAAATGATGGTGCCTCATGATCGGTTTCGCAATAACATCAAGGATTATATTGACAGGAAACCACCACAAACACGTTTGTTTAAAAAGACGAAACCGATTTTTCCATTCGTTCGACTTAATTCAATGAATCTTGCTGCGATTTTATTTTTCTATGCATTGAATAAAACATAGAGTTTTAAGATAATTGTCAATTGGCTTGAGGGAAAAATTTCACTGAATCGCTTGAGTGTGTGTGAATTTTATGACAGTTAAATAAATGTCTTATCGGGAATAATAGTCCCATTTAAAAAGGATTCCATTGATTTATCTAACGCACAACGAACAAATTATTAGTAACAATACCATGGCATTGGGCTCTGCAATCATATGGTTGCCATAGCAATAACATCGAAAAGACATTGTAAACAGTCATTTCTCAGCAAATCATTGATGAATTGGATCCGGTCGCAATATGCACGAATCCGGTGCAACAAAACTGCAAACAATTCCCTATAAAATGATGGCTTTCTTTAATGATTGCCGGTTGGTTTGATTGGTCACTTAATTTTAGGGCCTCACTCTTGTTCTTTTTTTATTGTTCATCAGACCGAAATTTGATGCAGAAAATGCACACGAGTACGCAATTTCATTATCAATATGAAATCAAAGAAAAAAAAAAAAAAATTTTTAAATTAAGAGCAAAGATGCCAATCACCGAAATGAAAAACCAAAAAAAAGGCACTGGTAACAAATCATTCGTTACAAATGTTGAATGACTGTTAGTTGAAATTGTATGCGATTTTAATACGCTGTCAATAATTGGTTTTTCACAAAAAGTGCCTCTAATGAGATGATATTTGAATTAGCCACCCGATCATTTCGAACATAGGTTCCAAAATTTACGATTCATATTCACCTTTGCCAAGAATAACAATCCACAAAAATCGACCATGCGCGCGCAAAAAAAATTACTATAACGGCGTGTTCAGACATCAAAAATGGTATTGAATAAAAAAAAAAAAAAAAAAATGCTGCATCAGATCGAAGCGGCCAGCGCCAAGAGACACGCAATTCGCTCCATAATAATAATGAAATCGTTTTCAACTGCGAAATGAAGAAAGACACAGGCAACAACAACAACAACAAAAAAACACAAACACAGCACACCGAAATAATAGATGCTTATTATTGCGTTGGCGTTCGAATTGCTGCTCTTTCGTTATTTTTTTTTTTTTTTTGATGAAATAAGCTAAAATTATCGGGCACAACTGCATCCCATACCATCGGCCATGCCTTCCGATATAAAATATTTCAAAAAGATGGACAGACCACGTACAACGTATTCATTCAAAATTATACATTTCAATCTATAATTTTCAATGATATTGAAAATTAAATAAGCAACCGATATCATTCGTTTGTTGTGCAAAAAATGCATTCGATTGTTGTTGTTGTTGTTGTTGTTTGCCATTGAATATCAAAATGTGTTATCGATTTGCTGTAATATGCGGTGTTGTAAAAAGTCAATCCAACCAGCCAGCGCAACAAAAATATCATTCGAAACGTAATCACAGCCAGAGAATTGAAAACAACAATAACAACAAAAATAAATCGAACTGTTTTATTGCTTGAATTGATGAGTCGCGCTCTAGAATCACGTTTTTACTTACACTTGCATCACTTGATTTCAAGTTATTTCATTCTCGGGCCAAGATTTGGCACATCATTATTGCTGCAGGCGATTTGGATAACCGCGTATTCTCATTTTCTTTTCGTTATAAAATATCATTTGGCCAAACATAATGCTTAATGTTAAGAGCAGGACAGACTCAAGGCAGTGAAATCAAATGCATTTCAGGATACATTCGAAATAAAAAAAAAAAATAAATAAAAAAAAAAACAACAAAGAACGCACACACAAAATATGAACTGATCCAGCCGGCTGATACTGGTGTGTGTGTGTGTTCGATGCTCGCGTTCGCTGCAATTTCAACATAAAGCATAGCGAAGCGTGTGTTTTTAACTACTTTTCTTCGGTGCGAATGGTCTCAATCAATCAGTAATCGAATGCTCACGATTGTGCCGAATCGTCACATAAAAACGCCAAATGTATGTAGAATAAACAACAACAACAACAACAACATTTTTTGATGTGTTCAATTGACCTTCGAATTCATACGAATGATTAATGAATCGGTTTGCCGGAATGGATTCGTCCCAGTAAATAATTTGGCGTGTATACACTTGTTTCAACCATTATGTTCGGCATGGCGAGGCGCAGAACAGCGAACAACACTGATTGCCTGATTGAATCTGTCTCATTCAAATTCCAACACTTTGACTCTCACATAAACACACACACACACACACACACACCACACTTCGTATCAAACGACTACATTTTCATCCAAATGAATAATCTTGTGCACGGAAAAAAAGCCGCCCTGAATTAAAAAAAAAAAAAAAGTGGATTTGTCGTATTTTCAATTGATTTGTAACAAAATGTTAATGAAATGATCTTCAATTCAAAATCGTATGTATTAATTTGTATGTTTCGTTTCAAACGTAAAATGGTTTGTATGCTTTGGAGACGCTAATGGTCAAACATTTGTGAACAATCAGTAAAAAGTCACATAATATATTATTTTAAAAAAAAAACAACAACAAAAAGCGAAGATGCTCAGTGAGCATTGCTCACACAATCGTGCCACGAGCTCATGATTGAACGACTATTGGCTCGCACATTGACAAGACTATAGGACGGGATGCGGTGGCCGGAGCGCGACCAGCAGAGACAGCAATACCAAATTCATGTACAAACCAAGAAAAAAAAATAACGAGGACAATTGAAGCAATAGACTGATTGTCTTCAACATCGCATCCACATTTCACTACAATGAAATTCATTTTGAAACTTCAATGCAGCATTCATTTATTAATTTAACATGTCACATTTGCCGCTTCTGTGGTTGAAGCTGTGTTCATTTTCATTTGTGTCGTGCGAGTTCGTGTTATTTCTTCAATTGTATTTGTTGAATGTCCCAATTTCATTAAGATCAAAATTTGGTTTTTTGTTTTCAAAGCTTTTCACGCTCAATTCCGGGAAAATGATAGATTGATGAAGATTATTCATAATATCTTTTTGTTTGAATTTTCTGACGTGATTTTGGATCAACATGCATCGAGATTAAATACAAAATGTAAATAAAACGAGCGTTAATGAACTACATGAAAATCATTTGAAAATGTATGAAAAAACCATCCAACAGGAAGATGAACACAAGCACAAAAAAAAAATCGATAAAAATTTATTTGTTTTGAAACTTGGTGTCGAATTGTACAAATTGTAATGGTTTAAAAAATGAATGATATATACAAATATACTTTCATAAAAATAATCTTTGTATTGGTGACACTCTTCGATTCACTCAGACTTTGCCAAGCGGTTAGGTGATATGATGCAAAATTTATCATATTTCAATTACGATTGTCAATCCACACAAATTTCTGTGTGTGTGTGTGTGTATGTGTGTGCGTGTGTGTGGCATTTTAAAGTGCGAATTTATTTACTACATAGTGATAGTTGGTAATAATTTCGCACGCGGCATGCCGTTAACGTTTACAATGTGTAGTTAATGTAAATTCTCAATGCGACAAGAGTTTGATTTGTAAATTAAAACCACCATATAACCGATCAAGTCATAGCCAGTGTCATTAAGTTTCCTTCATTCGAACGCACTTTATTTTTTTGGTTTGAAGAGGAAGCAAACCAAACAACAACAACAACAACAAAACCACCGAAGATTTCAAACACACAACAATTTTGGCTTGTGAAACTTGTTGGTTCGCCCAAGTATATAACGAATATGTAGTGATCTCTTTTACACTCACGTCGATTCCGGCATTTGGAGGTAGCAACGTTGCCTTTCCACATGGACATGCGCCACCCATTGTAAACGCCTTTTGTAATTTTTCTTTTCTATACATTTATTTCAGGTCGTGTATACAACGAGCATAGCAATGTTTGGTATTTCATCTATGTGCTTTTACGCAAGATGCGTATACATAAACAACAAACCAGCGATGAACGATTTTCTTTTTTTTTTCTTCTTCGTTTATGGTGTGTTCGATGTTTTCGGTTGGGCATGCAAACACGCGGCCACTTTGTCGTTTTTCGTGAAGAGAGAGAGAGAGAAAAACACTGAGCGTTTCATCATCACTGCAAAAAAAAACACACACACACATATTTTCAGAGACATCGTGTTTTTTGTTCGCTTTTTTGTTGATACAATTTTTTTTTTGTGTCGTAGTTGATATGTTCGGATATAATTTTCAATCATATTTGAGATAGATTCGTTAGATTATGTTTTGTGTTTGGAAGCACAAGAAATGGATTGAAAGACTACAGAGTGAAAGAGTGAGTCGGCAAAAGGCACTACTACTGAATTGTTAAAGCATAGACACTGCATTTGTATCAGTTTATTCAATTCTCCCTCTCTCTCTATCTCTCTCGCTCGCTCACTCACTCACACGCACCGAATATTTCAAGCTGTCCAAGTGAATCTCATTATTTTGCACATACAATCACGAATTTCGATTCTGTAGCTTGAAATACTCAATCGGCGATTATATTTCATTTATTGCCAGTTTTCATCATTCGCTGTCATGGATGCTTACAACTACAATATCATTTGAGTGTTCGCGTCGAAGTGTGTGAGCGAGCTAATGAAGAGTAAGCAAGCAAAAGCAATTCAATATAGTATTGGATTTTCTGTTTTAACAACCGTATTCGTTTCCTTCATACAATTCGCATTTGATGTGATCGTCAATACAGTCATTCTCCGTTTGTCTCTTTCTCACCCATTTTTATTCTCGTTTGTCTCCGTTTTTTTTTCAGTCTCTCTTTATCTCTTTCGTTTGCCGCCGCTAGACTGCGGCTGTATATGTAAGTGTATTTGCTCGTGCCTCACTACACACACACACACACACACGGGCGCACACAGCCTCTGGTGTATGCGCACGTCTGTGTAGGTATTGGTGATATTGTGTGCCTATGCTGGTGCTGGTTAAGGGGTTCGAGCAGACTACGTAAAATATTAATCCACAGTGTTGTTGAACATTAATGCGTTGTATGATGCGCATGCGTTCGGTTCGTTACAAAGAATACGCACGCGATTATTTCAACAACAAAAAAAAAACTAATAATACTGAAAACATTCTCATCGACAATATTACGTACGGCATTCGATTTCGGAAAACACAATTTATTTTTTTTTTTTTAACAAAATTCCATCGAACAGTGAAGAATCAGTTTAAAGAGCCCCAAAGAACCCATAGAGTAATAAAAACAAAGACGGAATTTATAACACAGGAATGGGGAAAAAAATCAAGTAACAATTCAAAGAAGCTTTTTAAAAAAAAAAAAAAAAAAATTGAATGACAATTTAGTATAATTTGAGTAAGTGTGTCAAGTGGCTAGTGTTTGATTTTGGTTTGATTTTATATTCTGTGCAAATGTGATGTTTGATACTTGAAAGACGGAACAACAACAAAAAAAATAACAGTCTGAAAACACAAAAGCATGCTCAATAAATAAACAGAAGCAAGAAAGAAAAGCAAAAACAAATACAAGACGAGTAATTGAAAAAAAAAGAACAAAACAAAAAAATATGATAACGTTGCACTAAACTCTAATTCTATTGCACAGATAAGCCGATAAAATAAACAATTGCCCCCGTATTTGTTTACATAATTTGAATAAAATCGTCGGTCACTCAGTGCATAAACACATCAGCAAACACTTCGTAAAGCCTTCAATTTGGATGAAAACAGCAGAAATCCAACGATTTGCATTGAGAATTTGGAAAAAAGCATCGATTTGAACAACGATTCATTACATTTGTCTAAAAAACGGTTAAATTAGTTGCATTTAAAAAAAGAGAAAAGAAAGTGGACATTATCAATGGTTAAAGTGCATTTCAATTGAAATTAGACAACGAATTTCGATGAATTGCTATGCCAATTCATTCAAAGTGATCAATTGACAGTCCGGTTTATTTCTATAGTGTCAAAACGAGTAAAAGTTCTTCTTGAACCCACAAGAAAATTTAAAAAAAAAAAAAAAAAAAAAAACGGTGTACAAATTGTTGTGTACACATTTAAAACAGCAAACAAAACAAAACATTCGATTGACATTACTATTTTGTTTATTATTTAAAAAAGAAGAGATTCTTTTGTGTTCGCAAAATCGGCAGAAAAAAATAACACACACACACACACACACAGAGATTATTGTCCGACTTTTCGGTTCCACAGTTTTTTGTGCTTATTCCGTTCCAGTGGCTCACGATAATTTGATCAATTTCGAAGGATCGCGGTTTCGTGACCCGTTGCCAAGCATTGGTGAAGTGTTATCCGAGAAGCACATGGGCGTGTGTACTGAAGAGCGCCCTGTGATGCATTGGGTGAGTAAGCCATTTTCCAAAATTGAAGCGGTGCACATGCGACGGCAATGTCAAAATTGCGTCGCTTGCAGTTTTCTTTCCTCCTCTTCTTCTTTAAAAAAAAAAAAAAATACAAATACGATTCTGAATCTCTTATCTATCAATAGACAAAATCATTTTCAGAAAATCAACACAAAATTAATGACAAATGATAATATTAAAGGTTTTAACGAATTTGTGTTCGAAGGAATGAATGAATCCTGTTTTAAATTTGATTTACTTTACAATAATTCTGCTGTTGTTGTTGTTGTTTTCATTTGATTTATTTCAATATTTCTCTAGGGCAAGGTATTTGGCTTTTGGATTAAAATGAACAATTTTTGCGAAAGAACAAACATTAAACTGAGTCCAACTGTCCAAATCGACTAAAAAAAAAAATTTAGTTTTTTTGGTGTGATGTGATTTTCGTTTGTTTTTACCGTATAGAAAATACGAAACATATACAAACTAAGTGTTAATTGTGCAAAATTATTTTATTGTCTCACTGATTTTTGTTGTGTGTGTGTGTGCGTGTGTGTGTTAAATTCTCTTGCATCAGCCTATTCAAGTCGCTAGCACATTTGACAAATCAATCATTCATTCAGTTTTCTCTGTATTCAATTCATGCAATTTTCCACACCGCAATTCATTCCAATATTTTCCTTTGTCTCAATATTTTCTCAATGGTTTTTCCTTTTACGTTAACTATTTGCAAAAGTTTCCATCATGAAAGCAAATTGTTGACAATAAAGCAAATAGTATTAAATCATTTTCCATCCGTGTGTAATTTTGTGTGCACACAGTACACCGATTAAAAAGAATTATCATTGCCGTGAGGAGATAAAAGTGTGTGTTTTTTGCAGTTTATTTTGTGTGTGTACAGGAGAACAAAAAATGCGACGAGCCATGTGAGTGTGTGTTGCATTTGTGCCGTTTGTATCAAAGTTTCATCGTCATTGTTGCGCTCATGCCATTGAGTGGTGCATATTTTTTTTTTTTTTTTTTTATTCATTTTAATTTTTCTCCATTTCATTTGTACAGTATATTTTTCTTGTTTTATATTTCATTTTTGTTGTTCAACTAAGAATTTTCATTGTGTTCTGTTTCATGGCCGTTGCTGGTTTGGTGTTTTCGCTGTGTCGTGTTGATGGCTGATGATCTTCAATCGTCATACAGTCCACAACACACGGGCTAGATACGTGTTAATGCGATCTATTTTACGCACCTGAAACGCACGCGACGAAAGAGCCAGAGTTCAGCTACTCTCATCGTTTATTGTTTGGCTTGGCTGTTTGCCGCTACTACTACTTCGCATTTTGTTTTCGATGTATTTTTTTTTCTTTTCTCCAATGTGCATTTGTCTACACATAAATAAGTTGATTTTGTTGTTGTTGTTATTGTTGTTGTTGTTCCTCTTCTTTTGTTTCATAATTGCTGCGAGCAATTATAATCGCAATTTTCTGCTTGTGTGTTTCGTTTTTCTCGGCTACTTCTGCGCCAGCCTTCCGTTCTCTCTCTCTCTCTCTCTCTCTCTCTCTCTCTCTCTCTTCCTCTTCTTTCCTCTCTCTTCAAATCGGAAATACAATACAAAAAATTATTATAAGTGCAAAACAAAACAACAACAACAACAAAAAAACACTGAATTACACTGAAGACAAAAAATTAAAACAATTTAAGTCCATTCTGAGCCAGAGCCGTTCATTTATGGTTCATGTTGGTTTGTTTTTTCGTTTTTTTCTTTATTCGGTTTCGTGAAGTCGATCTCCCGTGCAATTTCACCTATTTCAAGTTTGCATCCAAAGAATGCCATTTTCCCCTGTAAAATTAATTATCAGTTTTTTGAATTCGTTTGGTACCATTGACTTTGACTATGTCCACATGTACGCAATTTATTTATTTTTTTTTTTTTCTCGAATCGAACAAAATCGTTCGAGCTCATTTGCACGAAAACCTAGACCAAAATGAATTTATGAATTTTCAGCAAATTTTGATATGCAAGTCAAAAGCATTCTCATTTACTATTTTTAAGCGCCAAACAAAAAAGAAAAACAAACAATTTTTCCCTTTTACCAACTTCCATTCTTATTAATTTATGTAAAAATCTATTATAACATTTTTCGATGCAAAAGAATGAAAAAAATTTAACTTTTTCTTCAACTGATGCATTCGTTTGCGTTTTACTCTCGCGTTCTTCGCGTCTTCCTGCATAACACCTTTCTTTCTAAAATGTAACAATGAAAAGAAAATACTATTTACACATAAAGTATGTATGTGTGTGTGTGTTGTGTGTTTCTTTCTGCTTTGTTGGGTGCTGATGTTGCTTCTTGAGGTACGTTCTTACCACTCCAAAGACCTGGCATGTTTTGTGCTTTTTCATTCGTTTTATTAGTTAATAAATAATTTAAGTGTTTAGCAATTGTTTTTTTTTCTCCGTTTTTCTTCTTCTTTGGTTTGTGTGTGTGTGTGTGTGTTTTTTTTGCATAAAGTGCAACCGCAATTCAATTATTTATGTTGCTCTCGCGCGTTCACATTTTCATCTCGTTTGCACACACACACCACACACACGCACAATCAAGTGTATGGTTTTTGTTGTTGTTTCGTTTCTGCGGTTTTGGTTGTTTCGCGATCGCGTCAATTTCAAGTAGTTGAGCGTGCGATTATGACGAGCCTAAGCATAAAACGTGTAATGTTTTGCAAACACGGAACACAACACACACAAAAAAAATGGTGCACTAAACAAGAAATATCAGCAAAACTTCACATATATTGCCAATCATTTCAATTACAAAGCGTTAAAAATGTAAATCTGTCATGCAAAGTTAAATTATGAATGCATCAAGAAGAAATACACATCAGCAGCAGCAAAGCAGAGGAAAGAAGAAAAAAAAACACACTCTGAACGACGCTGGGCTGTGTATACAACAATTTTATGTATTTCACCGAATAAAATTGGTTATTTGAACCTAAACACTATTGCTGTTGATCGCTTGCCTTTTTTATGTTCTCTTCATTTCAATAAACACGAGAGAAAAGCGCACAGGGAGGTAGAGAGAGAGAGAGAGAGAGAGAGAGAGAGAGAGAGAGAGAGAGAGAGAGAGAGATAGGGAGAGGGAGAGCGGGTGACCACTCAATAAAATCATAATTGAATGTTCTTATAATAAAAAGAATAAATGAAAACGTCCATTGAAAATTGAAACAGTAATTGATTTGGTGTATGAATGTGATTAGCTTGAATCGACTTTGGGTTTCATTCGGCATTGGAGGCTAGTTGTGTGGAACAGAACAAGAAGCATACATCATCCAATGTGTTTAAAATGTAACACCAAATGTATTTTACTTTATCGGCTGCGACGCGTCTTTTCTTTCTATTTTCGTGTCCGCGTTTTTTTTTTCATTTTGTCAAAATTCTTTTCAAGCGTTCAATACCAGCAGGTCAGAGGACATTAATAAAAAAAAAGTCCGCTCCAAATGTTTTGATGATTTGATTCTTTTCAATTGATTTGAATGTTTTAGGATTCATTAAATCATTTTCAAATTACATGGCTATAATTTCGTCGATTACAAACATTTACACATTCTTGTTTATTGTTTTTTTTTTAAGTCTATCGAATAAACGCTTTTCTGATAAGATTTTGTACGCAATCTAGTTGACATGAATTTAAAATTTAATGAAAAAAAAACCAAACGAACAATGTTAAAAGATGCGTTGTCCAAAATCCAATCTAAATATAAACCATTCAACTGAAATAAGCCGGAATACAAAGTGTAGCAGTCACATGAAATGTGTCTGGAATGACCAGACACGTTTCTGTCTATAATATTGAATATTAATGACACTTGAATCGTAATCGTTGCTCATTTCGAATATGCTTGAAAGTTGCCTCTTTGTGATTTCTTTATGATCTTCTCTTTGACCAGAGATGGATCATCCGAAATCACACACACACACACCACACAAACGCACGCCCATTATCACTCGAAACAGTCTTTTAATTCATTTAATCATCAAATTAATTAGTGAATTAGAATGAAACGGCTGACTCACAATTTTAACACTCAAGTAAAAGAGATGAATATTCAGCGTTTAGCTCCCAAATGAAATGATTTCTTCGCACAAAATTGTGCTAGACTCCAAATGTTATATGATTCAGAAACTGGATTCAGAAACGGCGATTGTGCGAGGTTTTGAAGAGAGAGAGAGAGAGAGAGAGAGTCAAGTGAGTAAACCTTTCTTTGTTACCGCATCATTTTACATGTCGGTTTTTGTGTGTGTTTTGTGGCTGTTATCAGTAATCTGGCAGCCAACATCCTACAAATCTAATCAGTCAATTATGTCTTGTGCGTTTCATCAATTTGCTATCGATTGTTAAAATATTGTATGCAAATCCTTCCGACACAAGTGTTTCACACAGAATTCACACGAGAAATTTCAACGCGACACACACACACACTAATCAAACGAACTGAAAATCGATTTGTGATGAAGCAATTTGTTTCATTTATTGAAATATTGCCCCTGTTATTACATCGCATGCACTTTAATGATTGCTGTGATTAAGTTAAGCGCCGTTAATCACGACATTCATCGTGCCAATTTTTTTTTTTTACATAAAAGATAAGGCTATCGCCTTTTCGTCTCCTCACTCACGGTTACCGATTCTCAAAAATTGTATTTGTTAAATGCGCGCAAAAGTCACAAACAATGACAATTATATACATTATACAGATGGAAATGTGGATTCCCTGAAATCAACAAACGAACAACACGCCAGTCGAGTTTATTTTCGGTTGTTATATATTTTATGTTTGTTTTTTGTTTTTTTGTGTGTGTGTGTGTGTGTGTGTGTGTGTGTGTGTGTGGTTGCGTTTCGGTTTTGTTTATGCCACAAATTGCATTTTGACGGCGTTAATCATAAACTGCTTATAAATGACGAGTCATGTTGTTTAGCAGTGATATTAAGGAAGCCGCTTTAGTTTATGTTGATGATATGTTTGGAAATTGTCGCGACCATTTGTCACTAAATCGAATATATCAGTACCGGTTTTGCGATTTGAATCGTTCAGCTCAGCTCGTGTGTGCGCGTTTTTTTTGTTTTTTTTTTCGTTCGATTTTTTCTCGTAACGTAGGATTCTCGTTTTTTTTTTTTCATTCTGTTTTGTGATTTCGTTATTTCCAAACAACTTAATCAATGAAATATGAAGTTGTGGGCCAATGATACCGATTTCAAATGATGAGCACACTGAAAATCTATCGATAGATGACGTCATCGAAATCTGTCTCTCATCGATAATCACTTGTTTGAAAAACGGCTACATAAATTTTCAAATGAACAAATTATCTCGCTTTGACGACCTTTTGAGGTCGAACAAAAGTCCAGCCACAATGTGTGTGTGTGTGTGTGTGTGTGTGTGTGTGTGTGTGTGTGTGTGCGCGCGTGAGTGAGAGTGAGATGTGAATTAACCACACAACTAACACACTGTTACCTCGTGCACCGTGTCAATATGCACATTTTCCGCTTGATATGAACCTGAACTTAAACAACAAAATACCCGAACAAAACATTTAAACGAGTAACAAACCGGCCAAATCTCACAATTACAAAATGTGTGCTGAGCACATCAACGGTTTAATGGTAGAACGATGGAAAATTGATACCCAAAATACACAAACACAAAACCAAATTACATTTTAAACGCATGTTGAAAATTGATTTGGCACAACAGCATGCAAATGAGCCCAAAAGCGAGCCTACTTGTTTTAACTACATATCTTCTTTGTAATCGATGTGTTCAGTTCTCGATGGTTGCAAAACCATCATATAAAAAAGTCTTCTCATGCCACAAACAAACAAAGAAACAAAAAAGAATTCTAAACGGACTTTAATATTCAATAAGAAAAATGGCAGCAATGAAATGCAAAATTCATAGCACGAATATTTGTCGAAATTGCACTTGAGTCGCGCACACATACAAGAGCATGGGGATTTTTGTGCTGTATTTGGAGCTGACTCAAAAAACCCAGATTGTTGAAAGAGAGAGAGAGAGAGAGAGAGAGAGAGAGAGAGAGAGAGAGAGAGAGAGAGAGAGAGAGAGAGAGAGAGAGAGAGAGAGAGAGAGAGAGAGAGAGAGAGAGAGAGAGAGAGAGAGAGAGAGAGAGAGAAATGACATAAAAAAGGCACAAATATACACTCAACCCAAGTCGTCGTCAGATAACAGATGATGAGGAGCATCATGCGATGGCTATACACGCACGAAGAAAGTTCATGTGCTCAAAATGCGATACGATCGCAGCAATTCATTGCTGGCTCACCGATCCCGTGGACAAGCATCAACTGTCGTTGCTTTTTTTTGTTTTTTTTTTTTATCAATTGGTCTTATCTTTATCATCATTCTCGATTCTATGTCTCTCTCTCTCTCTCTCTTTCTCTCTCTCTCTCTCTCTCTCTTTCTCTCTCTCTCTCTTTCTCTCTCTCTCTCTTTCACTCTGGTAATCAACTTCAATCGACCTGTGCACAAAACTATTGCGGTGACAATGAGAGGCTATTTGTACTGATATTGATGTGATGTTTCTCAATCACTAACTGACTGGCGACTCCGAAAATATATTAAATTAGTGGTGTGTGCGAGTGTGTGGATGCAAGGTTGAATTTGAACCGGATTAAAAAAAAAAAAAAACAGAAAGAAAACAAACGGCATCACTTATGTGTGATTCGTTGGCGTTATGAGAGAATTGATTTTCAGTGCCATGTCTACTGTCTTCTCCTTCATCGCAATTCAATGTGATTTTCTTTTTAATGCCACTTTTGTTCATCCAGGTACCAAATATATAAATTCGCTGATTTTATGTAATATTTTGTTGGTAGTTGTTAGTATGTACGACATTAATGGCAGCTCGTTGCTTGTTTTTTTTTGTTGTTATTCTCTCTTTCTTTTTCTCTCTCTCTCTCTCTCTCTCTCTTTATTTTTGTCACATAAATTTTTACGATCGTCACATGTACGATATGTAAAATATATTTCACCAAAGTTATTACTATTATCTGGTGCTCATTTACCTCTGTTCAGTGTGCTCGTGTGCTCCCCGGTTCGATTTTTGTTCGGTGTGCGCATATTTCTTTTTCTCTCTCGAATGTACGAGTACGACAGTTTTTGAATGGTTGCGCCAGTGGATATCTTGATTCCCATGCCGTTGGCTATTTTATCTGTTCTTCCACATTCACCAATCTCATCTGTCTATCTCTCTTTCTCATTCTCACTCAAGAACTCGTTCACAGCCCATTCCAAGCTTGAGAAATGCTAAATTTATATTTATTACATTGATATACACATTTTATTTAAATATTTATTTTATGTTAATGCCACATTAAAAATATTTAGATGGTTTTTGTTGTTAATCGTTTTTTAATGATAATTTTTATATATTTATATATTTGTTGTTTTTTTTTTTTTGTTCGGACTGCCGAACTGGTGAACTGAGAATGAGATTTGTTGTAGTACATCTGTAATCTTTATTGGACTGTGACCACGGCTCTGTCAATGGCTATGATTCTTGACTCTTTTTTTTTATATATATATATATATCTATTTTTGATGTTTTACTCTGTCATCGAAAACGTTGCAGCATACTTTGTTTTACACAGCACAAAACAACTTCTATCCACAACTTTAATCCATCGAAATGAAAATAAATACAATGAGAACATCAACAATTAATGGATTAAAATTGTTGAAATTTTGTGCGCCCATTATCCCAAAGTGATGCCGTTGATAAATGGTGCAAAAAACTGATTTGCATACCAATTTGACATTACATTTGACCAATATTTTATTCCACGCGATAAAAAGATAGACAGAAACAAAACAGAAACAAATCTCGAAGAGAAATTAATAAACAGCTTGTATTTATTTTCCGCGTTGTATTTCAATTAGCTGAACGGAGAAGGAACGCATCAGATGTGTGTCTTTTTCTCTCTCTCTCTCTCTCTCTCTCTCTCTCTCTCTCTCTCTCTCTTTCTCTCTCTTTGTGTGTGCTATCTATTTACTGTCCGAAATCACAAATTTGTGTTCTGTTTTTTTGTTGTTGTTGTTGTTGTTGGATGTACTCAATTTAAGTTGATCGAAAGCTGACCGACCACAATAGAATTCAGTGGATTTCAACAACAAATAATAACAGCGGTAGCACATACATACACACAAAAAAAAAATCACGCATACATGCCAAGTGGACAAAATGTAATCAAACAAACAAACAAAAGAAAAGCAACCAAATTAGACACAAGCAACGGCCATGTAATAAATTATCGATGTAGAGAGATAAACCTTTCATCGACCACACTCTTATTGTACACACACGCACACACAAATATATATGATGATGAATATTATTATTTTGTGTTTCTTTTTGAAATTTTTTGTTGTTGTCGTTGGTTCAAGCTAGAATATATCATTTTTCTCTCTTCCTAGTTTTTTTTTTTTTTCTTCCACCCACAAATTGCCACACAATTAATTCACTGTATCGAGAGATAAATGGCGGAACAACAACAACAACATCAAAAAAGAAAAAAAAAATGAATGAAAACCTAATCTTCTGTTACAAATTACATTTAATTTCTCTATTCGTTTACCCAAAGCGATGGCCAACGTCAAGTGGCCAGCTATGTAATAAATCTGCACATCCCATAAAACTATGTATACATGCTTTAAGTAGACTTCTGTTGCAAGTTCTCTGGCTATTCTACCATCGTTTCGGAACTTTGCGGCTACTTTGAACAAAACAAAAACAGAAATTACTTAATTTCATGTTCTTAAGCGTTAACGTTGATAGCGTAAATTTGACGAAATTTATAATCCATTGTTATGCTTTCAAAAAAAATTAATTAATTAATAAGCACGAAAGCGCATAGTTTTATTGCTCATATCTAGGTAATACAGCTCTGGTATTACGTTTCTGTAACATTAAAAGTCACTAGGTATTTTTTGTTTCTCTCATTCTATCATTCGTACATCACAAGACCACCCGAATTTCAATTGGTGTTATTAATTTCAATGGCTGGTCAGTGTTCAAATAAACATCATCACATTGGCACTCTGTTGTAAAACCTTTCAAATTGGTGACACTTCACAAACAGAATTAAAAAAAAAAACGGATCAATTTCAATGGAAATTAAAACAACTATAAATGACCCAACTAAATCATAATAAAATGGAAGATTTTTCAAAGTCGTAAATCTTATAATAGTTTATTTGTCACAAATATAATCAGACAGTGCGTGATTTGTGTGTTCGATCGACAAAACGAAAAAAAAAAAACAAAAACAAAAACAAAAATCTGTCTCATACACATCAAAAACATTGATTAAACGTGTATTCAAGTTTTCACACTCGAGATGAATAATAATACGAAATTTCGTTCATAAATATTATGTGTATGAATTATAGCCACCATCAATTCAATTAATAATCGATTAATTGCACTCCAAGCCATTTATTTAACAAGCATTCTAATCAATTTGCGTGGCGCGCGCGCCTATAAATTTGTGTACACGAACTTCATTAGCAGTTAATTTGGACAGTGGCGTTTGTGTTGTTGTTGTTATTTTATTTTCGGATCTATCATTTAATATATCGTTTGCCATTGATTAAAGGGAAGAAATAGATAATTTGCAATAAAGGAATGCAATCAAATGGGAAAAAATGCATCATTAATGTCAAGTGAGGAGAGCAACACAAAACAAAAACAAAACTGAATAAAATGGTACGTTGAAATTTATGTAGTTTGTTGACGGCAAACAGTGCATTTGGATTAGACGTCAATTGAAAGCAGCCAATTCATGAAATGACCATGTTCATTGAACACCTCTGGCGATCAATAATGAGAGAATCAAATGTTACAACAACAACAACAACAACAACAACAAAAACGAACACATAATATTCAATGTGTTTGATAAATTGACGCTGTGTTATTCCCCCTTCCGAGCTTTAATTGTTGTGAACCGTTTTGTTGTTGTTGATGTTGCTTTTTCATATGTATCACAATTTCAATAGCCAATTAATTAGCGTATTTCAAATAATTTTTTCCGATTTTCTTGATCGACACGTAATTTGTCGACAATCTGAATTCTCAATTTTCAATAGACTCTATCGGACACATGATTGGTCGCATCAAGCAATGCAAGGCTCTGATTAAATCGATTTTTAATTGCCAATTATTGGCTCGATGTGTGTGTACGATTGGCTTTGATTTCAATTTCAAAACTTTCTCACATGTGAATTGTTCGCTCCAAATTTCCTTAACTTAATATTCAAGTAACACAGTTTTTGACATCTGTAATATGTATATGAACCGAATGTAAATCACAAAATAACACCAAATCATGTGATAAAAACCAAAAACATTAAAAATTTACGGCTAAAATCGAATTTTAAATGGAAAAAAAAAATTGCGTCTGTGCAAACAATTCAAAAACAATAACAAAAAGAGCACACTTTTAATAGACGAGTATGCAAAAGGATGGAATGCCACACAATGTGATTGTGTGATTCCAATCGCATTAAAATCCCCCGAAACAGTAAATGATCTGAGTGGAATGGAACAAATGACCAATTCGAGATGAAAACAAAACCAAACATTTTTCTTTCAAACATCGTAAAAAAAAAATAATTGCATCGATCACGCTGCTACTGCTTTAATATGTATTTGCAATACATATACGATCGAAACAATGTGTAAAAATACGAAAGACCAACGGAAAAAAGGTGCAATTCAATTTAAGTTCAATGGTCGATTAACAGTTGAATTAGAAAAACAGGTAATGGAAAATGCAGCTAGACCCATTTCCAATTTAATCTGTCGATTCGATTCTAATATTGTGCACTGTGTGCACACAATAAAAACAACAACAACAACAACAACAAAACCAATGAGAACCCAATCGAAGTTGTTTGAGCTGTTGAGAGCCATATAAACGTTATCGTTTGCTTTAGACCCCAGTTCTAATTTAGTTGGCAAAAAAAAAAAAAAAAAAAAACTACATGCAGAAACCTTGCCGTGGAAAGTGGTGCGATCGGGCATTAAAAACATTTTAAAATGTGCCAAATGCACGAATTTGCATACAATTAAAAGTCTGTCGCTCGCCTTTTTTCCACTATAGTTTCTATATTTCATTAAACATTGCACAATTTCAACCGATTTGTGTGTGTTTGAATGTGTATTTTATCGAAAAAAAAAAAAATTTAAGATTTTACTTCGTACATTTGTACAATACACACATAACAACTAGTTTACAAATTGCATTACTCGAAGTAATCGCGTCAAAAAACAAAACTGAATACAAGTCAGATCATCACTAGACATTGGTCGAGAACTCATTTTGTTGAGTTTGTATGAAAAAAAAAGAAAAAATAGAAACCGGTAGCAAATAAATCAATCAATGGAAGTTCGTGTGTCAATACACAGCTCACACACAATCGTTTGTAGTTGTTTTTGTGTGTGTGTGTGTGTGTGTGTGTCTTGTGTTGTTACAATTTTGCTCGTCATATGCATCATACGGAATCATTTACCGCATGTGATAAGAAAATATGTACAAAAATATCGGTTGACGCTGTTGATACTGTGATTTGTTTGATTTTCGATGAAGACAGTTGGACAGGGGAAGGGGAGGGGGAATCATGATTGAACAATTATGGTTTGACACTAATTCTACTAATCGTTAGGTAATTAGCACATTTTATCTTTTTATCTAGCCACCGAAACATTCAATTGACATGAAAACGATGACATGCGCCGCACGCTTTCTTTCTTCTCTATCTCGTCCATCTCTCTATTCAATCGGAATATATGAATTTTGCATCAGCCGAATGCTCTAAATATTCTAATAGGCCACAAATCACGAATCTGTCGAATCTGTCAGTGAACAAGCAAAAGCTTGAATTTCAACATTTTTCCCGTTCAAATATGAGCACGTCTATAAAATTGACATTGTTGATTCAGTGAGTTTTCGCTTTCAATTGAAGTTCTTTATATTGTTAACAAGTGAATGAAAACCAAAAAAAAAACAATTGGTCTTGCGGTTGAAGTTCATCGTCACATTCCACGGAAACAGGCACAATAAATATGGGTTTCTTTTTAAGTCAGCAAGATACAGACTAAAAGATATGCGTGAACATTGAACAGCAACACAAAGTGCAAAACATAAAACAAAGAGCAACGTGGCGGGTGCATAAATGTCAAGGACAATTAATTTATACAAAATAATTTATTGCTATTGCATGTTCTTTTTGCGCCACTGTTGAGTGCTATGGTAAAAGCGTGAATATACACGAACTACACAGCTACAACATTAACTATGTTTGCCATAATCTCATTAAATTGTCATTGTTTAATAAAAAAAAAAATATACATAAGCAATCGGTGAATGAGGCAAAATGAAAGAGCGGCTGAAATGATTGCAGCAGCAAGTGCAATTGCAATGAAAAGTAAAAGCAAACAGCTACTTTAGTCTTGATAGATCTTTTCGTTTGTTTGTTTGGTTCAATATTTTCATTTGCGATTATGGATTTGCTGGACGAATATCGGTTGCCAGTGCTGTTGTACTCTGTGTCACCATATGGATGAGGTAACTGTTGCTTTTGTGAAGTGGGTACCGGTGAGTAAGTGTATGAAGAATGTGAAATGCGTTTGATTACCTGTTGCTGTTTGTTAGAAGGCTAAAAGGGCGCAAAGATAACACTCACACACAGAGAGAGAAAGAGAGCGAGAGAGAGAGAGAGGGAGAGAGATAAAGATACAATTGCGATTGCGATTGTGATTGCGATCGCGCTCTTCCGCGTATACCACACAATTCACCAGTTCGTAAATTGTGTACTTTACAAACAGCAAATGACATCGACGGTCGCGCATTGACGATACCAAAGCCAACAAACAAGTAACAATTAACATACATAACTTTGGTTTTTCTTTTATTTTGAACATTGGCCGAAGTCAAGATGTCAAGTTTTTAAATGCATTTCATAAAAACAAACGACACACATACTCACAACAGACATACCGCTTCCCTGGCACTCTAAACATTTCCACAGCGCATGTTTGTTGTTGTGTTGTCGGCATAAAAACTGTGTCGCGCTGCCGATTTTGACATTGTAAAGTCGTTTTTGATGTTTTTTTTTTTTGTTTTGTTTTTATTCTGCTCTTAACACGACACGCCACTCATTTATGCACTGTGCATCGAAGCTCGGTTAACCGTTTTATTTACCATCTGCACAATTACCGCTCGCGTTCAGTGTCTGTCCAGTACGGATTTGGTGTAATCATCGATTATGATGTTTTACGAGAATTTTCGATTGTCACATAGCACAATCACACAAACACACGGAAACACGTGAAAACGTAATGCTCACGAACGAACAACAACAACAACAACAATGAAACAAAATGTGCGCATGATGAATGTAAATCAAGCATTTGATGTTGAAAATATGTGACTGGACGGACAAAGGTGTTGCTGTGTTTTATTCGTTGTTCATCTTCTACTTGATGACATTTTGTGTCGTGATCCATTAATAATGGCACATTTGCTACTGAACAACAACAAACAAAAATACGCAGCGATTCCGTAAAGGTAAACGTTGTTGAGATTGATCAATTAAGTGGCTTAACACAATTCTGATAAGCACTATGTAAACCGACGACAGCGACAGCGGGAGAGAGAGAGAGAGAGAGACAGAGAAAGAAAATGAACAAATTTCGTGCGGCGCCACTAAATAAATCATGCAAATTTTGTGACGCTGTTCAACCTGCTGAATGTATTTAACGAAAACGATCCTCTACACAAAAATAATCAACACATTGAACAATGTCAAATCTCTTTGTGAATTTTGTTTGAAAAATCGTTGCTTTGAAAATGCTCGGCGAAAAAAAATGTTCCAATTTTTGAGTCTTTTACTCAAGTGGAAGTTAAAATGAGCGTATTAGTTAACAATTATCTGCATTTTTGTTTGAAAAGTTTATGTCATTCAGACTTCTGAAAAAAAATGTTACAACCGAAAATCGTTTTGAATCACAAAAAATGTTGCATGACGCTCAGCTCAAATAGCATAATGTGTAGGCAACAATGTAAGCGCCCATAGATGCATGCTAAATGCAACAGCTATCCATGAAGGGAGCAACTAAATGTAAGCTCTTGAGCAATCAACCAACACACACACACACGCACACACATCATGTCATGTTGGCATGCATTTATAATTCCATTCTCCTTCCGATGCGCAAAGAATCCACAATGAATTGGATACTGTTAGATGCCGGTTGCTAAGCAAAATGATGATGTGCAGATGTGCACGGTACATCCATAGCCATACACATACACAAATAAAATATATGTGTGAGCTATTTCCAACCAGTAAATACTTGTACGTTTACGATGAAATGTGAAATTACAAACGAATGAAAAACAAAGATGCAAAAGACTTATTTACATTTCATTCATATGCCTATTTATAATTATCAATGTTTATTTATTAGATTGAACTTGAAAGCTTTGATGATTCGAGGGCGAAATTATGCAACAAATCGGAAGGGGGCAAAAACGAACTGAAAGAAAATTGTTTGAATTTTTGTTGTTGAAACATTGATGCTTGTTTTTGTTTTTGTTTTTGGCCTGTAAACTTCAAAGCATTTCTTATCGTTTAGCGCATTTCTCCACTCTTGTTCGTCAGTTTTTTGTTTGATGTGTGTGTGTGCATCACATTGTGTTTGTTTTTTTTGCATTTCTCTGGACGATTCAAACATATCAACATTGACTTGATTGTATTTGATCGTCATATGGTTTTAAAATATTCATCAAAACAATTCAATGGCATTTTTTGTGGAAGTTTTTTTGTTGTTGTTGTTGTTGTTGCTCGGAAGTAAATTCAGTTAGTTCTCATTCTCAATGTATCTTCTTGCCTCTCTATGCTGCAAATACATTTTCATTGCTGTTTGCTATGTGTGGCGCATCGAATTTTTCTTAATTGAGTTAAGATTACATAAATTTGTTTAACGCGTTACGAATGCACAATACATGAAACATGGATTTCAGAACTAGCGAATGAAAAATAGAGTTTCACTGTGTGTGTGTGTGTGTGTTTGTGTTAGCTCAAACCAAGGGAAGACACACTCATCTATCGAAGAAACGACGCATTCTATTTAAATAATAATGAATACTATAATTTGTTTGTTTGTTTTGTTTCATTTCAAAGTAAAGCTCATCTTTTTGTTATTTCAAAATAAATGTCGTGCCAAGATGTTGTATTCAACGCTGATTTACATCGCAAATCGGCGAGAAAAATCTACAGTAAAATACAATCACGCAACAAACATTCTACGACTCTCTTCTCTTTTTTTGTGTGTGTGTAAATGTTTAAACGAATCAACAACTTTGTGTGTGTTTTTTTTTCTCTTGCGGTATTGTGATGCAGATGATTGGAAAGCACGCATGAACAACAAAATAAAATACAAATGCTTTGCCAATGTTTTGACGATGTGAGAAGTGAGCTTTAAGTAACTAAACCGACACAGAATAGATCCGTCTGATGATTGCATTGAGAATTTTAACGCGTTCAGATTATGGTGGAAATTCCAACTTTGGAATTGAAAGTAGATGGAGGAAATGAGTCATAATATGATATTGTGGCTGAATTCTTTTGGCCGATATTCATAACTGTTAATTTACTTCAATTTCGAGAAACAATCTTCTACATCTTCGAGTGTGTGCGGTTTTAATGCGCATCATTTGGTAAATATCATAATTGCAACTACTATGAATGCTATACTAAACGTCAACAATGACCACAATATAAGAAAATGCGATTGTTGTTGTTGGACCTTATCGTTAGTTACGCAGTGAAAGAAGTTAGTACAGGAAATGCGATTTGGCGCATTATGATTTTGCTATGTGTTTTTTTTTTTTTTTTTTTTCATTTCTACAACTTTACCAATTTTGTTGTTGTTTTTACCACAAAGTGTAATACCCTAATACCTATTCTATGCTTTGTATGAAATACTATTTTTGACTCGGTTTTTCAGTGTTCAGCCAATTTTTCTACGAATTATGTTAGGAAAGTCAATCAAATATATACATAAATATATAAATATATATGTTGGAATTTGATTTTTCAGCACACACAAAGAAACAGAAATCAACAAACGTATACAACGCATTGTGAGCGTTGAACATGAAAAACCATCTGAAAAATCATCGACAAAAAGTACACACACAAAATTGACGCCCACTTATTGCGTGCATAAATTATTTATTTCTTCTGTTTTTTTTTTTCTTTAAATATGCACGTTCGAAAATATTGTTGCATAAGTGTTTCCATGCCGGTATTCGAATGTGTTTGTATGCGAGGCGAACGCAAGTGTTGAACGCTCATTGCGTACACGTACAATTGGAGTACTTGTTAAATGAGCAGTCAAAACATCAATTTTATGTATTTTACGAAGACATAAGCTGCACGCAAACACTTTTGAATCCATCCACACACAAACACACACACACACTCATACAGCACAAGTGTACACAGCCAAAGAGATTTTTACAATTGCAATAAAACCAAATTTGAATTCGAATATTGCAATAATAACCAAAAAAAAAAAAAAAAAAAAACACCAGCAAAAAAAACAAGCGAAACACACATCAAATAAAAAACCGTGAACCGCTTAATGGCAATTTCAGTCGCTTGAATAGTTTTTAGAATATTATTTATGCACGAAAAAGAATCAAATCAACGTGTGGTGTGATGGTGCATAAATAATAACAACAACAACAGCAACAAAAATCAACCAACTAGTTGATGGTCTGATGAATAAAATAAAGGTCTTTTTGATGATTGCTAAAACGATTAAATCTTGTGGTGTGTTTCATTTGGCCACATCGCATTCATCGCAAAATCGTGCACCAGCTACTTGCCTTAGCTCATTTGATTTCTATGTTTGCAAAAAAAAAGAAAAAACAACAACAACACAAATCAATAATATTTGCTGTTGTTGTTGTTGTTGATGTTTTTCTCCCTTTTCTTCGTAAATCATATCGAAGTGTGCAGATATTGAAATGCACATTTAATGATCGGCAGTTATGGACTTTATCAAAACGTCAATTTGTCGTGATTGTAATCATCGAGAAACCTAAGTAGCCACAGTCCAAACGAACAAAACACCATTAACACACATACAGACTTTGAGCTCAAGAGTTTAGCTCAACAGCCCTAATTGAAATTCTCTCTCATATTCATATTTGTTATTTTTTCTGTTTGTGTGTTTTTTTTTTCCTTTGAAATATCATCCAGCTATACTGAGGCAACGCTTTCAGCATTCGATTTCAAACAATTATCTAAGCCATAAAACTAAGCTAATTACGATGAATCAATGCAAACAACACAAACATAGTAAACATACTGTTTAATATTGCATATTTATGAATAACGGTAATTGCCATTCTAATATGTTGTTACTCATATTGGACATATGTCATACGAGTGAGGTTTAAGAAGAGGCTCACAGTGAGAAAACCATAAGCAATAAAAATGAAAACAAATTTCGTTAATTTGATTTTCTCTCTCACACACACACACACACACCCGGTCGCAACTGAACAATCACCAATCGATTCATGTATTTTTTGAAAGACATACACAGAAAGAGAGAAAGAGCGAAAGCGAGAGAGAAAATGGAATTGAAGTCACCTTGCACGCACTATTATGCATACCACTAGAAAATATCATCTAGCAAATCGTCATCAGGTGCGCGAATGAGTGAAAATGGTGCATACAAAATCAAACCAACCTATGGAATGATTAACACCTTTGTTCAGTAATCCCATTATTAGTTAGCCTATTCTTTAAAAGAAAAAACCTGTCAAGTTATTAGTTTCCTCAACCGGTAATATTGTGTAATTTTGAGCGCACAAATGATACTCGCTTGAAGTGTGCAAATGAAATGCTCGAGGCTCGTTAGTCTTTTTAGCCGAAATAAAAACTAAGAAAACGAATTCAATACAAAATACAAGCCAAAAATAAAACCAAATCAAAGTAAAAATTCATTCGTCGCATACACAATCATCATACGGAAATCGTTTGCCAATTAAACATTTCGAATGATTGAAAGTTTTGGTACAGCAATTAAAAAGTGTCAAGTGGAATTCCAGGCGATTTTTGTTGTTGTCAAATGCATATTTGTTGTATGTTATGTTGTTGATTCGGTTCATGTCGTTGAGATAGATTGCTTAGACGGAGGCAGTGCCATGCTTACACCCGACCAGTCGATGCCTATAAATTGTCGTTGCCATTTATCACATCGCACTCATTTTTTTTCTCTCTCCCCGGCCGATGTTAAGTGAGATCGAGTGCGCGAGAAGATGCAACTAAAGCCAGTCGGTAAACATACAATGATGGTGAACATCTGGGTTCAAAGCAAAGTTAATCAACTTACAACAAGGCGCTGGTTTTTCATTGCGCCAAAAAAAAACACACACACACTCACTAACACTCTCACGAGCCGATCGAGTCAAAGCCAAAGAGAGACAGAGAGACCAATTTCAAAAATACCACCAATTAATTTAGTTCAAAGGGCATAGCGCTTTGACAGAGTACGACAAATTCAACACGAGCCACTTAATCCCAAAACAAACAAATAAACAAACAACAGCAAACAAAAAACGATGAGATATGATGAGTTGGCAGTTATGCTGTGGCAATCGTGTTGTTTTGAACTGTTGCCGTTGTGATTTTTCATGCCTTTCAATTCTCATAGTGTTGCTGGTGCTGTTTGTTGTCAAATTGTTTTAAACTGTTTTTTTTTCTGTTTTGTTGTTTGTCATTCATTTTCTTTGCTCGTATTTTCCGTTTGGTTTTATCGATCGTGTAATTCGCGCACATTCGCGAATTGTATGATTCAAGCTGAAGTAGATTGTCGCCGATAAAAAAAAAAAAACAGATCCCGAAAAAAAACATCAGTTTTTTAATTGCACCTTCGCTGGCAACACTAAATTACATTGCACATCTTTTGATTTACATAAAGTGTTTATTTGAATTCCTTTTTTGCCATGCTAATAATAAATCAACGGTCGCTGCTTGTTTTTTTTTATGTGTGTGTGTGTGTGTTTGGTGCTTGTGCAACTCAACTATAAGAAAATTGACTCCGGATAATGCGACAAATATTATTCAACGCGATTATTCATTTCTCTGTCTCACCAATTATCCGTATGCAGTGCAGTGCCGAACCAATGCCAAGCTGAATACAAGTGTAATGATGTAGCACCGAATCGAAGAACATGTTTCGGCCTGGTGTGAAACGGAGAAATAGCAGAGACGTCTACAAAATAATGTGAAAATTCATGAGAGAGCCAAGACAACAAATGCAAGAGAATACCGATTTTTTGTTGTTATTTACATGTTGCTGTATCGAAAAATGTATCGCATCCGATATAGAAATTATGCATTAAGTGCCGTTTTCAAAGACACAGGCTATTTTGATATCAACATTTTGCAAACACTCAACGAATAGCTCCTGGGAAGAAGTTTGATGGGTTTTTGGACAGTTTTTTTTTTCATTATCTGCTTTTGGATTAGAGATTTAGGTATTCAAAAGAATTTGGAAATGTACACTTAAGATAAATCATTGAAAAATGTGTAATAAATATGGCACAGATCAAACCAGAGAAACCCTCCCCAATCTAGGGGGTAATTGCACAGTCTTTTTCGTAGAATTTCAAAGAATATTTAGGTTCTATGCATTCTGCATGAGCATTTTGGTGAATTTAATGAATATCTAAACAATTTCTGGAATATTTTTTTCAATATCGCTTCAAAAGTGTTTTTTGTTCTACGGTAAAAAACTATAAAATATCATCACATTTATAGAAAAAAAAGTTGCAGTATAGTTAATTTTTCATTAAGAATCACTTGGAAAATGACTTTTACTGTATTTGTTCCGTAAAAATTTATAAAATTGTTAATTGAACAAAGATGTGATATACATAACCTCATTCATTTATTGTAACAAACCAATATGTATGACGTCAACATTACTGTTAAAACTAGTTTTTTGATTCACCATATTCACACAAATTCACAGATTCGCCAAAATATTCAACACATTCACTTGTCTCAATTTTGGTTAATATACGTGAATATGAGTGAATTCGATTGCATTCTTTAGTTCGAAGTGAAACATTAGAAATATTAAAGCAATTTTGCATGCAATTCCCCCCTAGTCCCCAATGCAATTTCATTTTCTCACAATTCCACCATCAAATCGAATGTAATTTTGGGCTCAGACGCCTGATATCAGTAAACAAAAGTTCACTCAAAGCGAAAAAAAAAGAAATGAGAATTGTCATTTGGTGAAAAATGCAATGAAGTGAAACAATTGAAAACACTCTTCACTTGAGAATATGTAAATTATAAATGGAAGAATTTATGCAAAAAAAAAGATCGCACAAACGAAAAGTGATATTAGTTTTGTGTATTTTACCAAATTAAATTGCAATACAGAGACAAAATCAAATGTGATTTGAGCTCTCACCAAACGGAATAAATTCGCAAAGCAAAAAAAAAAAAAAAAATGTGTGTGACGACAACGACGGCGACAAACGGCAATCACAAACAGCTATTCCTGAGTAAACGAAATCTCAAAAAAATAAAACAAAAACAACTGAGCACATGTACACACGCACGTTACAATACTTAGGCTGCCTTTTGGGCTCTTAAGTTGTATTTGTTTGTTTTTTTTTGTGTGTTCTTTTTCATCCTTCTCTGTAGCATTCAGCAAGTGACGGAAGATTTATTGATGCAATTTTAAATTAATTGTATGCTCTTGCATACATTTGTTTATTTTTATTTCCACATTACCCATGTACTGCATAAATATTTTCCATTTCTTTTTGTTGCTGCTCTCTCACTGTATTTTTTTCAATTTTTTTTTTGTATTATTATGTGCCGTGCATTTTTTTCTTCAGGTTTTAGTTTCTTGACACGAATTCTAGCCGTACGAAATTGAAGACCAGAATTGAACGTGTGAATTGGAATTCTTGGCAGTGTCTTCCGAAAATCGTTGGATTTTGTATGTGTATGTGTGTGTGTGTGTGTGAGATTTTGTTGTTGTTGCTCAGCATCGCTGCTGAAAGTCACAGAAAACGATAACGATATTCATGTCCGTTTGTACCGATAAGCTGTGATTTTAACGAGCTGTTTTCATTAAGGTCGTCATTGCAATTGCACGATTTCCAATTGATGGTCCGTTTGAGGACGAGTATTAGTGCCACAGATGAGACAGCTGAACGATTTTCTTTTAAATGCTCTCCCCGGTGCCATTCGTTGGCGTCTGCGTGTTTGTGTGTATGCGATTCATATGGCCAAGCTTGAGAGCAACTGGATGAAGAATGAAACAAACAAAAAAAAAAAAAAAAAAAAAAAAAAAAATTAAAAAAAATCGCCGCGTTAGCATAATTTGAAAATGACATTGACCACTGTTATCAGCACATGAACATCGAAATAATGCGTGTGTGTGTGTCCATTTGGTTTGCATGCACATCACTCAATAATAATGCATGTCTTTAAAATGCACTGCACTCTGCTGCATCAATGCTGTCGGTCGACATTCATTCTTACGTGTCATATACAAACACACACACACACACACACACACCGTCCAGAGACTCACGTTCATTTCACAACATAAAAACAATCAAAGAAATATATTGCAATAAACAAAAAAAATGCCATATCCAAATGATATGCGCACAGATGCGCATATAAAAAGTGTGTTTTTTTTGTAATTTCATTTTTTTTTCTCTCTTCTTCGGTTGGTCTCTGGGTCTTGTTCTGGTTTGGATTTTGGTTCGATTTCTTTCCGTTTCAATTTTTCGTTTTAAACATTAAATGAAAGTTCGTGCTCGATAGTTGTAAGTTGTTTTTGTGTGTGTGTGTGTGTTTTTTTGGTCGATGTTGTGGACGAAATTCATTTTTAACCGTTAGTATTTTTGGGTAGACACAATCAATGAAATGATCGTTTGCATTTTGTTTGCTTGAATTATTTGAATCATGTGAAGCGTCTAAATTTCCATCGAACGATCTCGCTATTGATTGTCTCTTGAGTTCGTCATTATTTGCATGGGATACAAACAAACAAACAAAAAAGAATGTTATTTACAGTTCGAATCGAATGGCATATTCCAAGTGATTGTGGATGTGTTTTTGATGTGGGATCATTCAAGCGGCATTTTTCCATCAATGACACCAATTTTTTTTTTTTTTTTTGCTTTTTTTTACTTTTTTTTTTCATTTGTTGCACACATCTCGTTTTCAACACGAATCTTTCGGCATGATTCGCATAAAAGTATAAAAGAGCACCCACAGCAATAATCATACATGAATCAAAAATGAGCACTTTTTCTGTGCTGGCACAAAATTCCATCGACGGTGAATATATACAGAGAGAAAACACACCAAAGCAACTTGAAAAACGCACGCTGCTTTTTTTTGTTTTTTCTTTAAATATTCGTTTTTTTTTGGTTTTTCATAGTTCGTTGTTTTTTTTTTTTAGAATGTATTGAGTAGCCGGTGCATGAATATTTTTTGGTTATGGTTTGTTACTATTTCTCTCTGTGTGCTGTTGTTGTTGTTTTTTTTTGTCTGTTTATCATTCTGTTCCACCTTTTGCTCGCTTTATTGGCAGTGCTGCCCTGTAATTATATGTTGAATTGGCGAAATAAAACAAAAATGATACACCTAAAGGGTAATAATCATATAATACAAATGATATGATACCAAACTGAGAAATAACAAATCCGTGAGCCAGCCAAACCAACACGAGAATTGAAGTGAAACGAGAACACCAACAACAATAACATAAAAAAACACCAAAACAACGGCAACGCTAAAGCCAAGCATCAATGGCATCAGTGGCAGCAGAAGTAGCACCAGCACAACAGAGAACGCAGAGCCAGAAAACAGTGCAGGTTTTCAAAGATCTCTGCATTGAAAGCAATCAAACGCGAACCGGCCCTAACAATGATACTAAACTCAACAGAACAACAAACAGCAAGACAACACATCACACACAAACACACACACATACACAAACACAACACAAAATACTCAAAACTGCAAAATATGATGCAGAAAAATCACCTCACACGAAAGAGTGTGCGCGCGCACGAACAAAATTACACCAAAAGAGAAAGAGAGTAGATAAGACACAAGCTTTACAGTCTTGTTTGATATTTCGACTTTTTAATATCATTCGGTTGTGTGTGTGTGTTTTTTTCCGTCTTCGGGATTTTTCCTCGTTGCTGTTTTTGGTTTTTGTAGTTGCGTTTTTATTATTGTTGCAGTTGCATTTGCCGCCGTCGATGTTCTTGTCGTTCGAACGTTCTCCATCTCTTGCCCATTTATTTATTGTTTTTTTTTTCTGTTGTTCTTTTTTTTGTGATTACCTTTTTTTTATTATTGATTCATTTAAAAATGCATATAAAGTTGATATTCTGCCTGAAGTCTCCGCCAAGAAAGTAATAATAATATTATACACTTTTATTGTGCAATTTTTTTTTTGTTTTCTCTGGGTTCTTTTCTTGAAAATCTGTTTTCGTCATTTTTTTTGTCTGTTTCTGTATTTTTTTTTTTTTTCTCACTCCAAATACTCAAATGAGTAACAGAAACGCATATGTATCCGGTTCAAAAAACAATCATTTGATAAAATTTTTATGACTAAATGCAGTCGAAATCGATGAAAAAAAAGTGATTATCAGTTTTCTGGTTAGAACAAATAAATTTGCTTACACTTTTTTTTTCATCTCGAGATTTCACGTAATTTTTTTGTTGCAACATCATTTCATCGAAAATCAAATCGAGAAGCGTTCAAAAGAGCAAACGACAACAATATACGCTCAACAATCTTATCGAAGCGGATTGTATTTGCAGAAAAGTTCGTTAATCGCCAAAAGCGCTGCGAAACAAAGTCAGGCTTAAATTGCATATTCCTAAGCAATCTTTTTCGTTGTTGTTGTTTTTGTTGGTGTTTTGTTTGCCCCTTTTTTGTCTGCGGCTGTTTCATCTGTTGTTATGTGCTACTGTTTAATAACGTGTTTGGCTCACAATGAATGGCACGAAATGATATAAAACATAAATAATATTTCATGCTGCATTGTGATTTGATGTGATTTGATTTTGAACAGAGAGTGATCGGTCGTGGTGCATTGCGTCGGCTAACCTAAAGATGTTCGCTCTCTCTCTTGTATTATACTTGGCTCACACACACACACACACACACACACACACACACACACACACACACACACACACTTTTGGTTAAATATGCGATTCTGACATTCAAAATACGACATGAAGGGAAATTGGAATGAATAGCACAAAACATTTCAAGGTATTTTAGCTACTGTATTACAAATACGAATGCTAATATAACGGGAAGTGTCGAATACGAATAATACACACATACACAAGGTGAATATGGGATATTTCGATATTTTAACGAGAACGATGAAATCCATTTCGTGCAACAATTCTCAGCAAATAAGCGCCCCAAAAAAGAGGCCAACCATTTGTTTGGATTGGATATTGTTTTTTTTTATATATTATAAATTTAGTTTCTTGTGAATTGATCTGTATCAATCGAACGAAAGAGCGTGTGTTGGAGGTTATTTTTTTTTTGTGTGCCGGAAAGGATATAATGACACGGTATTATGTTTGTGCGATCGATTGATCGAATGGAAAATTGGAACTGTTTTACTTTCAATCGAATGACCGTTATTTTGAAATGGCATTGTCCGCAATATTTGGGCAAGTTTGTTTTAACAATCTTAAGTTTTCGATTTTTTTTTTTTTTTATTTTTAATTAAATGATGCATGATTTTTTATTTTCTCTTCAAATGATATTAGAGTGGAACGAATGTTTTTCATTCGAAAAAATTCGATACGAAAAACATTCGAGTAATGCTCATGTTAATTAATCGAAAATGTTGTTGTTTCGTTCGATCGGTCAAGGGAGAGAAAGAGATAAATGAATAAAAATTAAGTCATTTACACTTTTCTTGCTGTCTTATATGTTTGATGGTGGATTGTGAACCATAACGGACTCCGATTGAATTGTATTATTACAGCAGCAAGGAGTATTTGTGGAATAGTTCGTCTCACATTGTATGATGATTTTATTTTTGGGTTTGATTCAATCTAATTTGATTTGTGTATTTTTGGCCAGACGACTGTTTTGTCTTTTACCATTTGAGAAACAACAGACAAATAAAACCAAATGATTCATCATTACCAACCGAACACATGTGAGCATTGTGCAATGTGCATGCACCGCGAATAGTACTGGCAATAATGTAACAAACAATAAGAACACTCAACAGTTTGAAGAAAGCATGAGATAGGAAGAATGTGTGAAGCATCAAAATAATGAAAAGGAATATTTATTTTTAATGACATGTCTTGTTTCCTTTTCAATGTACTGTTTTTCGTATTTTTTTGTTTGTTTGTTTGTTTTGTTTGGTTATGATTTTTGGTTTGGTGTTCTTCTAGTTTGGTTGTGTAGTCCTGAGCATTTCTTTGGTGTTTGTCTCCTGAACTGTGTGCAATTTTCATATCTGAATCGAACCGAGTCGACCAAATCTAAAGAAACATCTAATAAATTCACATTGCTAAATCAAACTGAAGCACTCTCGCATACACACACACACACACACACACACACACATTTCACTTTATTTATAAGCAATTTTAAACATAAATCAAATGATGTGAATTCACGAATGCACATTGCACACAAATCATGTTCATGACACAATTATGTCTGTCTTTTTTCGTCTATTTCGAAATAGGCAATAGTGTATTGCCTCCTCATCGTTCAAATGTTTGTGTGTGTGTGTGTGGACTTTTTTTTTTCGTTGCGTCTCACTCTTACACAAAATTGCCATCCAATTTGCCGCATATATGCGCACTATAGTGCGATCAAGGCAATCTCTCTGTGGTTGTTTGTTTGTTGTTTTTTTTTTCTCATAATTTACTCGAATCATTTTTCTATATCATCCGATCCAAATCAAAATTGATCTAAATTTACCAGAAATACTAAATCGTTGTGATCGTTTATTTACAGCAGCAGAGCGCAAGATTTCTGGGCCCAACGCGAGAACGAAGTCCCACATTGCCAAATTCATTGGCTGGACAATGTGTTTCAGCTAACAATAATCATCCGTTGCATCGACCGTGTGCGTCATGCTCAACCGATTTGTGTGAACATCATGCGACGAAACCGTTTGGTCCTAGTCCCATTTTCAATGAATCGTGTCGAAGGTAATTTTCCGAAATTTCATCCGTTGCTTTTGCAACATTTTGTGTTTGTGTTTCATTCATTTTTGTTTTTGCTGTAATCCGCCTATTCGATTGCGGTAATGATGTGCTGAGTTTGTTACACCCAAACATACACACAATTTTATCGTCCAAAGCAAACTAAATTGAATGTTTGCTTATGTGATGGAATGATGGCTACAGTCACTTTAAGCGGTAATAAAATTTAATTAGCTTAAATTCGGTATTGCAGTTTTGGTAGATTTGCAATGAATAGACACGAATCTCTGTCAAAAAAGTGGTATCAAAAATGTAACAATTTCATTCATTTGCCTATCAACACCTCATTTCAAATAGATTCATGTGTAATGAACTGTGACAATTTTTCTAGTGAAATAGTTTTTTTTCTTTTTATTACATCAATCACATTTCAAGCGATTACTCGTATTGTAATTAAATTTGCTATCAATTTATTACATGCACAGCACACAAACAATTTTATATGGATTTGGAAAATAATTTGCTAAAATTTGCCAACAAAAAAACAAAAAAATCTGTCATTATTTCACTCCAATTTGTATTAAATTAAATGTTTGTGTCCCGTTTATAGGTTGTAAATTGAGAAAACCGCACCAAACACAGTTCAAAGAGTCAGAAGAGAGTAAGAGTCTCATCAATACATTGAAAAGAATATATCATTTGATTGTTTATTCTTTTTTGGTCACCACACAAACGTACGCTGTCCAATGTGTCTCGCTGCAACGCGAGCGTGCGTTTCAATGTGTTGATGAAACATTTCCATTACTCTTAGTACTGCGTTTGGTGTTGTTTTTCTCAATATTGAACATCTAAGCGGGGCACAAACATTGATTCGAATGCAAATTTCAAAGAGATTATTGTTAGCAACCGTACAAATACGTATTTCTCTTCTTTTTTTTTTTTCTTTTGTTAACAGTTACGAGACATCAGACCGAACCATATTTGATGAATCAGGCATTGGATACACAGATTCACACATTGACAATCGGATAGAATGCACAGAGCTGGGAAACAGTGGCAAGACCTATGTTCAAATGAAATCCGAACCAAGCGGAGGTGTGAGCAGTCCAGAATCGTCAGCTGAAATTGGCGGCGGACCGGATGATTGTGCTGGATGTGGACGTTTAATACAGGTAAATTGATACACACACACACACTTTAATTAAAGCGAAAAATAAAGTAAACATTTATTTTACATTCGATTGCAACAACAACATCATCGATACAATGCCAATCACCGGCCCAACTGATTCTTTTATGAAACTGTTTATGAAATTCTCAACTCACACTCATTTTTTTTTGACACACAATCCGATTTCATTGGTTGCATTTTCGATAGCAAATCTATATACATACATACAATAACATATTTCTCTTCTCGATTAGGATCGATTTTATCTATCAGCTGTTGAGAAACGATGGCACGCCGCATGCCTGCAGTGTAATGTATGCCAGCAACTACTTGAAGGTGAAACGTCATGTTTTTCACGTGGTGGAAATATTTATTGCAAATCGGACTACTACAGGTATGAATTAAATTAAGTTCAAATACCCTCCAATATACACAGGCTCCGTTCACATTTCCATTTCCATCTCACATTGTTCCGTTTTGGTCAATTGGCTCACTTGATTTTCAAGTGTGTTCAAAACTCGATGGATAAACCATTTCCCATTTTATCAATGCGAAAACAAAAACAAAAACACGCAGCAAGACCAAATGAAACGAGTACGTGCTTTCATGGGCTCGGTTGATCATTCACGTGCGCGCACTCGCGCGCGTTCACGCACACACGCGGTGAGAGATAAACATCAAGCACCGCAATTGATATGCATACAGTCAAATGGTGTCAATCTAATTAACTTATAGCAAAGTTCAATGTGCACGAAAATGTGCAGAAAAGAAAAATTAAATAAGAAGATACAGTGAGAGAGAGAGAGAGCGAGCAAGCAAAAAAACTACACGAGCAAGAAAATTCTACATGCACTTGTGCATGCAACCAGCTGCTATACATATCGAACGAATGTGAACCGAGCAAAGTGAAGAAATATGGCCATAGCCGATAATAGGCAGAGCAGAAGAAAAATAGATACGAACAATTCATGGAGCGCGATGTAATCGCTGCCGATCGCCAGATCGCGTATGTTAAACAAATTATATGCAGCACATAGAGATTAAGAGCGATTTCGAGGCACACGGGTAATCGAGAAAGAGGGAAACAACAACAACAACAACAACAACCAGCCGCACACAACAAAATCAATTTTATGAGAGTGTCGACGGCATGTTATATAAATCTAGCAATCGTTTTGTGATTCTATCCAAAGATAAGGCAAGTGCAGTGCGCACATACATAGAAATGAGAGGGAGTGAGGGGGGGAGGGGAGGGGGGGTCGTGCAAACCAGGAGAGAAAACAACAGAAACCAATTCATTTAACATAAGCATTCAAAAGATATCGACGACATTGCCGTGTCGATTTGCCTATTTATTGCTTATGGTCTCTTTGACTATTTTTGTGCTGTTTTCTTTTTGTTTTTTTTTTTCTCTCTTCTCTTGTTTGTGTGTGTGTGTGTGTTTTTGTTTTTGCAATCGTAAAACATGCACGAAATGGAACGAATAGATCTTAGCACCACCAAGTCAAAATCGAATGCAAAATAGAAGCCGTTCAAGTTATTTCAACACTGGCACGGCTTGGCTGTAGTGGAAATGACAGCCTGCATGCACTGAGTGAACAATATAGGCAGCAGCAGCACAGAAATCTGATAACAAAAAAAAAAAAAAAAAAAAAACGAGTCACTGAAGACAGAGGAAAGTTTAAACGTGCAAATGATCGTGTTAAAAAGTTGCTGTTCATCGCATGTACATTGTACAAACACCAAATAATCATCAGCAAGTGTATGCTGAACACGACATGGCACTTCAATTCACAAACGCTGTGTTTGCATTATCACATTTGCGAGCAGTGCACACATACACACATCTGATGTCTCATACGTTTGATGTGCCACCATTTCTCATTGGCACATCAACGGGCAATTGTGATAGTTTTTGCTTTGCATTTCACCCCCATTCGTGTGCACTGTGCTGCTCACACAATACATCCGCAATTTATCACTTGATTCCGTTTTGTCCGTGTTTGAATATTTGATAGCTTTATGCATGTTTTCCCTTATGCATGTGCAATACAATGTTTAGAAGATTCGGTGAGTTGGTTGAAAATCAGTGCACCTGTTCTGTGGACTCTTTGGAGCGTATTTTCCACATTCGAATTTCCATGAACTGGCGTCCCGTTTTAAAATACTCAACACTCAACATGGACTTTCCGCAACCCATACATTAATCCAAATTATATATGCTCCTCTACCATTTACCATTTCGAACAGTTGAAAAATATGTTGATATAATTATGATAATTTGTCCTTGTTTAAAATTGATGGGGTTTTGGCTGGCATTCCGTTTGAATGCCAATTGAATTGATTGGTTGCAATGCTTACTTTGACTCACATTTATCGGATGTAATTATGTAAATTTGATACAATTGCGTCTAATTCGTTTTTATCCCTGTTGATTGATTAACAGAACATTTATGTTGCACACGATACAAAATCCAAGTCAAAACCATCGATGGGATATTTTTTTGGACGTGACGCTCACAAATGGCAACGTATTTGTTTGTAAATCGTTGGTTTGATCTTTAATTTCGGTTAGACTATGAATTTAAGTCTGTTGTCATTTTCAAAACAACAGAATGAACAATTTAATCGATAAATGGATCTTAAATTGCGTTCTGTTCATTCATTATTTATCAAATATTCCGAAATAATTTTGTGTTGTTGAATACTGCAACATTTTATGTTTACAAAAATGTGTACAACTCGGCGAAAATATATGTTCAAAGCTTATTAAAGTTCTTGTAAAATAGATGGCAGAGAGAGACAGAGAGAGAGAGAGAGAGAGAGAGAAAAAGAAAGAGAATGGAGATTATAAAATCCAGAAAATAGTTGCGTGTGTTTTCTTTTTTTTTTTTGTATGGAATTTGCAATAACAATCATTTTTCGCTTTATTGTTTTGCGAACGAGCAAAACATTTGATTTTAAATAAATCACTAATTTGCGATTAGTTGCGTTCAAGGTATGGGTTTGGTTGTAATTAATCTTGGCGATAGAGTGTGTCGATGTGTTTTGTTCTATGTTCGTTCTCTTTGCTTCACACAATGTTGTTATGGCCATTGGCTGGAGGATTTTATTTCATGTGCTTTCCACACATTAAGAACGACGCCTGTATTCGAGCATTTCGATTTTTCGGACATTTATCGGTTGCTCTGTATAACATGTTTTAAAGTCTATCTAAATCCTAAAATGCTAAATCTAATGAAAACCAAATAAAAATGTGCGAAAATCATGACCAAAGCGTGCCCAAAGAACATTTATTCCAAAATTTGCAAAGAAGAAAAAAAAAATGCCACATTCAACAGAGATAAATATTGTGAACGCGATACAATTCTCAGAAATGCGCTGCCACTTTGATCACTTAACCGGAAAATAATTGAATTTAAATGCGTATTGAATGTTGTGTATGCACTTTTGTTTTGTATTTATTGCGGAAAAACGTTTTATAGAGCGCAGAGGTGCAAGAATATTGTACAAGGGCGAACGGATGAAAAAAATAAAACAACAACACAACGGCGTAACATAAAAAGAAACGAGGCAAACGCACATTTCTCTTGTTACATTTTGAAGTTAAGCCAGAAACAATGGGAGATGATTGGTTGGTGTTCACTTTGGAAATTATTGCATAACCTTCATTTTAATGCGAAAATAAATTGTTGTGTGTGTGTTGAGATCTTCAACGTCTCTTGTATTTCGCTATTCGCTTTTCTCTCTCTCTTTCTCGCTCTCTCTCGCTCTATCTATCTCCTTGGTTCGGTTCGGTTTGCGCACCGTCGCGCGTCTGGTGCCGTCGTTTTGCAGTGAACACTTGGCGCGATACTATCATGATTGAGTGCATTTTAAATGAAAAAATATTTTGCTACTTGCCAGTTTTAATTATGTTTATCATAATAAATTTCATTTTCACTAATTGATAACAAAATAACATGAATAATGCATCAAGCGATTTTTTTTTTTTTTTTTATTTTGAAATTTTGTACGCTGTGTTTGATGTGTTGAATTTCATTCCGTAAATAAAAGCTTTTACAAAATTGCAACTTTGTTGATGTTAAAAATAAAAATCCAAAGTTAGTTCATTTGCAACGAACTGGAACTACATATTTTTGTAATTGTGATTGAAAATGACGTTTTGTTCCGGAAACCAAATGATGAGCTGTTTTAGTTGGTTTTTTTTTTTTTCATTTTTCCATTTGCAATTGCTTTCTCGATATCACACAGACAACAGATATCGTTTTTATTTTCTTGGAATTACAAAGGATATTTTTGATTTGTGATGCATTTGTTTTCCTCTTGTCATTTTCTTCAAACCAATTTAAATTGACTTTCATGAAAAATGTATACAAACACTCACAAAAAAAAAAAACTCCAAAAATATGTTCAAACACGTCATTTAAACATTGAATGTGTGTGTGTTTTTTTTTCTCGTCCAGAGAGTAATAAATTATATCGTTCATTTTCCATCGCTACTAAATCAGGACGCATCTCGAAATGTTGTGCACGAGAAAGGAAATAAATTTAAGTGAGAAAAAAAAAGCGAAAAGAAATGCGCAATGAGAGAAAAGACACAACAAATAAATTCAAAACCGAATAAAATTTTTGTTAGCATTGATGCGAAAGTAAATAGTACGTGGAGCTGAGTGTACCGACCGAGAGAGAGATTTGACCCGTGGCAAATGAATGGGCAATTGCGTTTGTGGTTAGTGTATGAGTGCTGGTTCGGTGAGCGAATAAGTGAGTGTGTATGCCATCTTTCAATATCATTCGTCTTGTTTCGTTCGGTTCGGTTTCATTCTCTTGGTTTCCATTAACCTTCCGTATGTGTACCAACAAACGATACACACACACACACACACACACACACAATAAAAAATTACACCAATTACTACTTCCGTTTAGACTAATTAGGAGTGGAAAAAAAAGAAACATACACATTCAACGACCCAGCGAAAGAGCGATTTTCAAGCATAAACACACAAATCGTCAGCATAACATCGAGCGACAGCGTCAGCGCCTTATTCTATGAGCACCCGATTCATCTTTTTATCTTCTTGAAGTTTTGTGATTGAGTCTTTTCTGTGGCGTGCTCCTTTGGCATTCGCTTTTATCGCACTGAAAAGCCGTTGGAACGGTGGCAATAGCCAGAAAAGAAGAGGCAATGCCGGAACGAATGAACAAGAGCAAAAAAAAAAACAGAGCAACGACAGCAGTAACAGCCAACATAACTACAGCAATGTAGCTCTGGCTGTGGCTCTTTCTCATCCTTTCTCTGTGCCAAGCCGGCAGCCGAAGCACACATTTCAATTCACAACTGCGTTTTATTTTTTTATTTTTTAAAACAAAAAACGTATCTCGCGCCTTTTATCCGACAGCACTTGACTTCGATACATTTCTATGTTTCCTCCACATTTGATTGTTGTTGTTGTTGTTGTTGTTGTTGTTGTTGTTGCTGCTGCTGCTGCTGCTGCTGCTGCTGCTGCTGCTGCTGCTGCTGACACGCCACTTCCACACACATTTTAGTTTCAAACACAAAACGGATTCGCAATACCGTTATTGAAATATCATGTACACGCATATCTACAACTCATATTATCATTTATGCCGAGACGGTGACGATTGTTGTGGCGGTGGCAGCGGCAGTGGTAAGCGATAAATTTTGTTCGCTCTTAGATTTGGAGTATTTAATGCATGGAATGCAAAAATGTGTAAAAAAAAAAGCAGCTAAGTAACAAACACAGAAAGAATAAACAGAAAATATGTATAAATATCACACGATTAAAATGGATGATGATCAACACATATTAGACTCTCTTGCTCAAGCTCCACTCGCTTTTCAAGTATTCTTGCACGAGACTTTATTTTGTGTTTGTGTGTGTGCAGAACACATTTGGCTCATCATAACTTAACGGTAAATTACTATAAAAAAAAAAATGGTGCCTTTTTTTTTATTTGTTCGTTGTTGCCATTTTCGCCCTTAAATGATCAAAGCAATGATTCTTCTTATGCAAAAAAGTTTGAATCATTAAACACAAAATCGTAGACATTTTCAGAACGTTCCGTTTTCCAATGCAGCTTCTTCGGCGATAAGAGTCACCATTTCGGAGTTCTTTTTATTTGCGCTTATTTAATCAACGTTAATCAGCACAAAACATACTCAGCGATGTTGCCCAAAAAAAAAAAAAAAAAAAAAAACGTATTCACTCTTTGATGTTACGGCATTCTACTGATTTATATATGTATGTGTTGATGGGAGATAATCATTATCAAGCGCGTAAACATTGACAAAAAAAAAATCAGCAAAATCAGTATATAAGAAGCTAGAATGTGTGGACAGAATCTGGTGTTGTCGCATCACAACCTAGATCAAAAACAAATTGACAATGGACAAAAACAAAAACACAATGAATTCATTTTGAAGCATCTTCAGTGTGGATTTTTTTTTTTTTTTAATCGGGTAGCCACAATCCAATTGATAAAACCATTAAACATCGAACGTAAAGCAAACGGGATAAAGGCCGTGGCTTGAAATAACAACAAACATTGAAAAAAAAACAACAACAACAACAACAACAACCTCTGTCTACTGTTTTGGTTGAATGATGGCCATTTATGTGGAAGCATAGAGGACAAGAGAGACGATGCAGTCGGATCAACCAATGGCTGATTTGCACACACATCAATCTGTACTCACTTTCATTCGATTCGCCCGATTTGGCCATACAATTCGAATTGATTTGCATAAATTATAAATTGTGCACACATTTGTGTGTGTGTGTGTGTATTTTTCCTCTCATCGAATTGGATGTGTGTGGATGCAGCGCGCATATATTTTGCGATCGCCACCGCCGCCACCGCCAAATTGACCATTTATTCTGGTCAGCTGTTGTTCTCTTTCTAACAAATATCCAGTATCCAGAAATGGAGCGTGGAACGTTTCGAACCTGTAGATGATGGACGAAAGCAAGTGAAAAAGAACGAAACGAAACAGCGTGTGCGTCTGTTGTTCTTTTGTGTTTTTTTTTTTTCGCAATGCTATCTTGTGTCTGTTCGGTTTCGTGTATTCTTGTTGTTGTTGTTTTGTATATTCACTGCATTCGTATAATATATAATATTGAATACGTGCGTGTACTCTTCTATTTTGTTGTGATTCGTGCACATTTATCGTGCCATGCCGTTCGGTTGCTGATGGCATTTCGTTGATGTTTTGCGCTTCTTGATGCTACTCGAATTTTTAGTTCGACTCTTGAATTTATAATATTATTTCTGCCCCGTGTGTTTGGATGTGTGTGTATGTGTGTTACAATGCATTGGACAATGCCAGCAGCACCATTAGAACTTTAAGCTCATGTGTAATACAGATTCCTTCGTTGTTCTTCTTTTTTTTTATCTCTCTCTCTCAAAAATCGTTGTGCTTCTGCAGAGAAAAAAAAAACCTGATATTGTAATCGGCGCCATTATGGTCACACAATACATTTCTCTTTGCAGTAGCCATAGTAGTAGCTGTTAACCGACCGCATGTTTATTCTTTTGCTCATGTTTCATTCGAATTTCATTTTGCACCATATTTGTGAGTGTGTGTGTGTGTGTGTGTGTGTGTTTGTGTATGTTAACAACAATGATACCGAAAACTGGTAGAGCGGCTAGTAGCTGGACCAGTGTTGTTCCAGTGTCTATAGAATTGATTCTTTTGTTTTTCGTATTGAATCTTTCGAGATACGATTTTTGGTTGGAAATTCCAATTGGAAATGGCCGAACATTTGATTTAAAACCCAAAAACAATGTAAATGCAAATATTTAAAGTTATTGGTAAAGTCTGAAGGTATTGGTTAAAAATGAACACTTCAAAACTAAATTTTTAGCTGATCGATGTGATAATGAGCATTTGACACGCTCACATATCAGCTGCAGTTCAGCAATTTTTCCTCTTTTTTTTTGTATACTGGTTGCTCTTAATCATGTACTGTGTATGTTTCGATTGAAATTGTTTCACCTCATTTCAATTTTTCGTTTGTAAGTGACTTCAATCTATTATGTTCGAAATTCACGGCAGCTCAATGTGCACTTGAACTCAAGCATGTCATATTTAATTATTTTGTCATATTTGAGTTTCAGCAACTACATTTTTGGGACGCTCAATGTTGTTGTTGCTACTGTTTTGTTGCTCTCTTTTGTTCCATTCGATGTGGCAAAACTACGAGTATGATGATTGTTAATTACACAATAACACCTACATGGAGGTGCGAAGCAAGCGACATTTTCGTGTGTGTGTGTGTGTGTGTGTACTTATATATTTGATTAATTATAATGATCGTAATGAAAACAGAAAATAAATGTAATGACAATGAACCAACCAAACCGCATCACAAAGTCAGTGTTAAACAGTTATTATAAAGAAATTTGTCACGCCGAAATGAAATGAAAAGCTACAAAAAAACGAGCAATGAGAATGCTATTAATAACAACCAGTGATACACTTACCGTCGCTGTATATAGATATATTTTTTTATTTTTATAGTAATTTGGACAAATGATCAGTTTAAATGTGTGTTGTGGCGCCATAATGAAGTTATTATATCAATGTAATTTTTTTTTTGAACCATGATATCTTCATTTCAGTGGGCCATCCTCAAGAAAAGTCATTAACCATAGTGCCAAACATTACACACGTTTCGTATCGCAGCACTCTTGTGAGACCAACGGTTCAGGTTTATATTAGTAAATTGCCCCAAAAAAAAGCAGGCGACTAATAAATAGATAATTTAATTTCGGTGTATTCAGTTGTGTGCATCATCACATAAAAATGTCACACACTCACAAACGTTTCCAGTTCAAAGAAGCGAAAGAATGCATGAAATCGTCGATTTTTTTTTTGTTATTCTATGAATAATTTCAACGGCGTTGTTGCGTTTTTTTTTTCATTTGGTTTCACATCCATAATTTAATTGACTTGTTGAGGTTTTTGTTTTGTTTTGTTTTGTTGGGACAGCCCATTGTATGAAAAGGTATGTGTCGTGAATGCTATACACCAAATTGATTTTGTTTGTATTTTTATGCACTATATGAAATATAGTGTGTATCCCATTGGACTCGCAACTTATTTCCTGTTAGTATGAAGACTGGTTTCAAAAAAGGGAACAATTTGAAATTCTTAAGCATTGCGAGCCAAGCCATGCTCAAAAATGTGAACAAATGGAGGATATGCCGCCAACGTTATAGCTATAGATAAGTCGACTACCGTTTGATATATTTTAAAAACGAGAAACGCGTTTGAAATGTATAAACCATCCGCCAATCTGGAGCGTCTTTTTTTTTCTCTCACTTTTCAAAATCGATGGATAAGGTTGAGGGATGGCTATGGGCTTACAAAAGTCCTCCATTTCGGCTGTTGAAGTCCAATGACACACGTTCTACGCAACGAGTGCCAAGTTCAAATAGATAATCAAAAAAAAAAAAAAATGGTTGAATATTTGTTCTGTTCTGCCAAAGAATAAGATTTAAGTGGAACAGAAGAAAATCTATAAAATTCGACATTGATTCAGCAGCACAATGCTGTAACAACGTATTTATGTGTCACCATCACATCCATCGTCATTGAGTCATTGAAGTGACGATTTTTTGTCTGTTCGAAATGCCGCCGCGTCGATAATTTTTTTTTCACTTGATAAAAAAAAAGAAACTCACAATTGAAACCAAAATTGCTTATCGCTGTGAGTGAGCATTAAGTATGTGATTTGATAATGTGGAAAAACGTCTTTGCCGGCACAAAACGATAACCTCGAAGCTTATCATCCACAGCATGCAAAAGGCCAAACAATGGGTGCATCGTGTTGATAAAATAACATGAGAGAGAGAGATAGAAAGAGAGAAAGAGACAGGGAGACTTTGTTGTGACATTAATTGTTCTAGCTGAAAATTAAAATTTATTAAAAAATCAGGTGGAATTTTTGGCATTCTCTTTGTATGCTGGCTTTTCTTTTGTTGTCAACACATAAATATCACGTGCGCACAACTGACACACTCCATACCCCGCCGGTTTCTTTGTTCATTTTTTTCTTTTGTCACATGTTTTTTATCATCACACACAGCAAAAATCTTTAAAACGAAAGACACTCAGGTCTCTTGTTATTTGTTGACTCGTTCATTTTCATTCGTGCATGTATTAATTACTCTTGTATGAATTTGTATGCAAACTTTACAGGATCTGAAATAAACGAATTTTAAATTACACACATTTGCATTCATCTTTTCATTGCGTAATTTCTTTCGGACGATGCTGTCCCGTAAATACTACTTTAAAAAGAGGATAATCTAAAATTGACTATTTTTACATCAAAATGTAAAATACTGAATACAAATTCAAAGGTCCCATAAGCTCTTGGCTAATATATTCAATTTTGAAAATGAGAGAATTAAGCCAACCGTTCAAATACCAAAAACAAAAACAAAGAAAAAAACACAACAAAAACAACAATCAAATCAAATAAAAATGGACAGAAAATGAAGGAAGACAATCACTCTCTGCTCTTATCTCTTGCAGTGTGTGCACTCAAATAAAGTTGGAAAATTTATAGTTTTTAAAACCGTTTAAGCAACTGAAACCGCATTTAATATTTGAATCGACACCATTTGCGCAATAAACAAGCAATGGATAGCTCTTTTTTTTTGTGTGTGTCTACTTCACCATTATTTTATCCCTGAACCCTGTTCACAGTGCGATGAGCACCAAGCACTAAAAATTTGTTTTTCGTTTTCTTTATTTTGTTAAAATGTTGTATGAATTTTTAAAAAGTCTGGTTGAACATTAAAACAAAAAAAAAAAATGAAAATACCTGTGCATAAACTATAAACAACTAAATTCAATTTAATGTGGATAGCTCGTGTTCTGATTCCATGGTCATCGGTCTTCTTTCACATGGTCAATGTAAACAATTTATAATGACCATCTAATGAATTCGATAAACTGATAGCAAAAAGTGTCTTTGTTGTATATACGATACACATATATGTAACATATATAAATCCCAAAATGCATTTTAAAACCCCATCGAATTCATAATACGAATTTTCATTTTAATGACGATAAAGAGATCACAGAGAAAGAGATTCCATGGATGAATTCAACTGAAGCGCCAAAATGATTTTTATCAGTCATTTTATTCAAATAAACTGATATCTGAACACTAACCACATAAAATTTACCTTTAGGTTGCAATGCATAAACTCAATATTCAACAACAACAAGAACGAAACAAACGAATGCCTTAGTGTTGAAGCTCAAGTAGTATGCGATAAAAAACAAAAAAAAAACAAAAAAAAAACAAAAAAAAATGAAAATAGAATCATAGATCGTTGACGATGTTGTCTATTGTGCGTGCAAGCGATGAGTCCAGTAACCTGTGGATTTTTCTCTTCGGTATTAGTCTTTTTTTTTTTTGGTTTGTGTTCCACTATAATTTATGGAATGGTCATTCTGACAGATAGCATCATAAAATCGTCATTTTATTTATATTAATTTTTACGACTTAAGAGCCGTTCTCGAGCTAGTTCTACTCGATCGTATTTTCGCTTGCTTGCTTGCCTCTTTCTTTGGATCTCAAATAAATTTGGTTTATATATGCGTGTTTTTATGTCGTAACGTCGTAATGTAATAATATCGTAATACTTGTATTTTCCTTTTATACTGCTTTCATCAAATTTATTTATATTATATATATAAATATATATTTGTTGTTGTTGTATTTTTCATCTACTTGGAACGTTCGTATTGTATTCACTTTTATTTATTGCTGCACTTGCCGGTAACAAATAATATTGAGTGTGTGCCTTCTCTCTCTCTCTTTCTCTCTCTCGAATTAAACTCACCTAGAGTCCATTTTACGAAATCGAATCGGAATTAGTTAAAAACAAAAACAAAAATGATCACATGGTCAGAATCTCCATTTACATCGACAACAAATCCTCGTTTCGGTTTGAACATACTCCATAAGTGTGTGCATTTTTGTTGTTGTCGTGTTGATTTCATCGAATTCACGCATTTGATATGAATGACGTATTTAGTATATTTCTAAATGAAATAGAAAACGGGGAGGGGGGGGGGGAATTAATGCCGACGACGATTTAAGTGAATTCACAAGCGAATCACTTCAAAAAATCGTCCGAAAATCATTTGAATTCATTCATTGGTCGCATTTTCGCCGATTGATTTCATGCCAAATATAGGAAAATCCATTTATTATTCAATTACAACATCGATTTGAGTATTTACGACTGCAAGTTTATACACATTGAACCATTTTTTTTCGAGAATGAAATGAAGAAAAAAAAGAAGAAAAAAAAAATCAATATTATCGATAAATGCGATGTGTGAGTTATATTTCCCTTAGTGCGTGGCCAAAATATGTGGACGTTCTTGTGAAACAGTAACAAACAAAAAAAACAAAAAACAACAAAATTTACGTGTTCAGTTTCGTTTCGATTGGATCGACGGAGCAGAAACAAAAAAAAAATCCACACACCAGATAGAAAATATACAGCAAAACTGAACATTGTGCATGCATTTGGGCATTTTTGTTGAACGATATCGTAGCAAAATCGTATCAACGTCGACATTCCGTATGAAGCACGGACACACGTTCATGTTTATATTATGGCCAGGCGAAACATTCATCTTTGGAATGTCAACTAGTTTTTTTTTCTCACTCTCAATGAGAAAATTATGTGATTTTTCACATTTTGTTGTTGTTGTTGCAGTAAATGCGATGCAAAACCACAACCAAATACTATTTTGTATGCGTGTGTTGCGATTTTCCCGATATAGTCGACAAGTTTTCGATGATGAGGAGTACAAATTATAAAAAAAAAGCTCACATACAAACCAACAAACTGTGTAAACTTGTTTGGGGATCGCGCGAATCACAAATCAAAAAAAAAAAAAAAAATAACACAAAACTATACATACATAGTCATTTTATTTTGATACATTTTTATTCGATAAATGAGTTGCTGTTGCCATGCTGTGATCGCATCGATTCACGCGCGCGCACTTTCGCGTCATGTGCACAATTTTGTGTACAACAGCCATCATACACACCACACACGATAGCGATCAACATTTTTATTCACATTTAAGGTGAAACCAAATTTCATAATTGAATTTACATTATCAATTAGATTCTCTCCATAATGTGAAACATTCTTGCAAAGTATGGGAACGATACGAAAATTGTATATTTATACGTGCGTGCGTGTGTGTGTGTGTGTGTGTGTGTGTGTGTGTGTGTGTGTGTGTGTGTGTGTGTGTGTGTGTGTGTGTGTGTGTGTGTGTGTGTGTGTGTGTGTGTCCAACAGTCGACCAAACCATCTCTATCGGCGTATGTGCCATTTGTGTGACAATCATGGCAAAATGGTTGATTTTTGTTCGGCTGAGAAATAAATAAACACTCCAACTCCGGTTGTTCCATTACCATCTAAATTTGACCATCTAAAATGCAAATAGCGCCACTTTAGACATAATCCTTCTCTGGTTTTGAACATTTTACCCAAACAAAAATCATTAACACATTTATTTATAACATTGGATGGTTCGCCCTCGCCACTTCAGGGTGTTGTTTGACTCATGTTTAATGGTCAATATTTATATTGGTGAAGCAGCGTTACAGCATTCAATGCAGAATTTATTGGGGGGGAAAAAAAACAACAACAACGTTTTGTTTCGTTCCATAACTGCAATCTGCTTTTGATTATCGAATTATTATTATAGTTTTTTTTTTGTTGTTGTTATCTTTAAATCGTCACAAATAAGCATAAGAAACACATAAGACAGCAGGCACACGATGGCATTCACAAAATATAAATATCTTCTTACAACTACGCTTTTCTGTTTGTTGTTGTTGTTGTTGTTTTTTTCTTTCATTTTGTGTTTCATCTTTTTCCTTTTATTCATTGGCTGTGGAATCAGTGCATGATTGCGCGCGCGCATGCAAACGCACTCGCGCTCAATGGTCTGGACACCGACCGAGAAAATGCATATAAAACGGCGTCAAAGTGGTACATATTCCATACAGTATGACATTCTAAGCCTTTTACTCTCTCTCTCTCTCCCTGCCAAATGGCCACAATAAAAATGAACTGTGGATGTTTGGCGCTCGAGACCAAATGGCCAGCAAATACAGAAGAAAAACAACAACAACAACGAAATAAACAAGATGCATACTCTTAGATTATGTGGTGATCTGTGGTGAATGGATTTTTGCCGCTAAGGCAAAATGTAAACAGAAATCACCGACCGAACCGAGAAAAAAAAAGAGAAGCACAACAAAAACGACGATCACGACGACAGGGAGACGAAAATTAATAAAATTAAATAAAAACAACAACAACAACAACAACAACAAAATATAAATAAATAAATAAATGGAATGGCATTAAAAGAAGAAATTGAATCAAAAGACAAGCAGATACCAACGAAAGAGCAAGTGTGGTGAGCATATTCAAGAGGTTGAATGCTGGAATTTAGTTGTTGAAGTTATAAATTTGTTGTTGAAATTATTTATAGCTCTATTACAAATGGAGGCTGGATATTTGCCGTTGTGCGTAGATAAGATACGGCAAACGGGTAACACCAGCCTAGCCAGTTAACCGGCCAACAGCTATCATGTATTCCCAAACGACTAAAATTCGATTTGAAAATATACTATAAAAGCAACACCGTGTTGATATACACCGAATGAGCCAAGGCCATAAGGCGATTATATTTATCTATGCGGTTGACATGTACCTGCTGGCTCATGATCCTTCCATTTCAATGCGCTGGTGTTTTGTTCTCTTTGTTGTTGTTGGTCATTTTAGATCGGCTGTTGATGCGATCGTCTTTTGTCTATATATCAATATCACCTTAATTTACATTTTCGGGCACATAAAGTACACATATTTTACGTTATTCATTTCGGATGATACAATCATAAATTATTTTGTGTCCTCGTCCACCTCCTCTTCTGAAACAAATGCGTTGTTTCTTCTACTTCATCTTCATTTTCTTCTGAAGTCAATTGTGTGTGTGTGTGTGTGTGTGTTTTCGTATGTTTCTTTGTCATTTGTGGTTGCTGTTACTGTTCGGTTTGGGCTCTGATGTTGTCGTATCCATTTGCGCGCTGTGCTTTAAATATTGCCTTTTTTGTCATCTACACGATCGACAGCGCTCACATGTGAGTGGTTTCTGTGTACATTGCGACGGTTGGTTCTCTTCTGTTTGGCGTTGAGCTCAACTTGATTCGGTTTTCTGTGTTCACATTCGCCTTCCAAATGGATGTTTATTAATTTACCATAGTTTAAGAAAATTAGTAATAAAATTAAATGACATAGAATATAACAATAAATTATTTGGTTAAATAGACAGCGAGTGAGAGAAATGAAAAATACGATTCAAATACCCCAGCCACAAGATAAAAACCATATATAAGTTTATTTATGCAGATAGAGAGAGAAAGAGAGAGAGAGAGAGAGAGAGAGAGAGAGAGAGAGTAGAAAATCAAATAAAAACCACGACAACAGCAACAATAAAAGATACATGATCCCAATTGGAGGAGAGCGAGAACGTCGAACCATCCACACGGAAGATTTTTTTTTTATTCTTTTATTTTTGGTGGATGCATATTAATTGAGCCAAAACGATAACGCGCGATAACATATTCGGTGTGTATTCTTCTTTGCTGTCTTCCTTTCGCTTCCCTCTCACTCAAAATCTCTCGTGTATTTTTTTTTTTTTTTTGTGGTCGCTGGTTTTTATCGTCGTATTCATTTTATTTATTGACATTTTTCTTGCGCTCAAATGAATGCGCACGGCGTTTAAATGATGTGTAAGCGATCTTGGTGGATTGATCAGTTGCAAGCAAAATCAGGAATCGAGTGTGTGAGCGTATATTTGTCGATTGTTGAAGTGTTTTTTTTTCTTGTTCGCTTTTTGTTTGCCGTTTCATTTGAATTTTGTGTATCACTGTTGTGTGTGTGTGTGTTTTTTTTTCTCTCTCTCTCTCCTTTCGTTTTGGACACTTAATGTGCTGTAATAATGTCTTCTGAGAAAATCAACACAGGTTTGTTGTTGTGATTGTCGTCATATGGGATTAGTTTTTTTTGTTGTTGTTTTCTTTCACGAAGAAATAACCAAACCATAATTCACTTTTTTTGTTATTATTGAATGTGAGTGATTGAGGCGCGCTAACGCTAAAACGCGTGAGAATTTTCGGATTAAGCCTTTCCTTGTTGGTGTTGTTTTAAAAGGCTTTTTTTTGTTTTGTTGATGAATTTCTCATGTGAGCATTTGTGTTCAACTGTGTCATCATCATTTGGCGCATGTTTTTTTTTTCTGGTTACTAAATCAATCTACTTGACTATTCATTCATTTTCATTTATTTATTATCAGGTATTATTGAGTGCAATGTAATGATGATATTTTAAACTCCCAAAATGTTTGCTGCAATTTTGTTTACTGATCCATTTTTTTTTTTTTTTTTTTTTTTGAGCCAGCAAATTTAAACAATTTATTTGAGATGCTATTCCATGGACCATTTCAAATGTGTAATTGAAAATAGCTGACTTCCAATTTTTATTTTTATTTTTTCAAATGGAGGATACAAAAGAAAGCGAATAATTCATCTACTCGTTTCGGTTGTAATGTAAAATTAATTTGCTCACGAAGTTTAAAAAAAAACACACACACACACACACACACAAGAAAGAATATATTTAAATAATAATAAAGACCTGAAGCGCCGATTAAGTGAAAAAACCCACGAATATATTCTTTATTTCATCATGCTCAGTTGCATCCATTATCTGAATCATTTAAACTTTTGTACGCTTCAGTACAGATGGCAATTTACTAAAACAAAACAACAACTAGAGATACTATATGAAGTACATGTATGTTTTTTTATAAATAAAAAAACGAAAAAAGGTATTCGCGTAGATAAAAGAAGCAACACGAAGAAACGATACGGAATAGAAGAATGAAATTGAACCACAAACCATAGAATTGAAATGCATATGCTCTCTCTCAAAAGGAAATGAAATATAAAAAGAGCAACAGCAGCAGCAAACAACAATGCCAAACCGACAAATGCCCTAATGGAATTTTCGCGAAATAGAAAAGAAAACTTCTTCAATGAAAGAAGGAATTAAAGAAACACACAAATATATATATATTTATATATATATATATAAATATGCCGCACACGAAATTTTTTGCACAACCAAACCACTAAGCCAGCCAATTCTACGGTCACACGGTTAAGATTTAGATGCAAGTGCGCATGAGCACGAGCAATAACACTTTGCATTCTCAATCTAGACATGCTCATCAAATGGATCAAGTCAGTGATTTTGATTTTCACATTGAATACGATAGATCGCAGATGCGATTCAATTTCTCTCTTCTATTTCCATTTCTTCACAGTTTTGTTTTTTTTTTTGCGTTTCATTATACGGACAATTTTCATCAATTGACATGTTTATTGCATTTTTGTTGTTGTTGTTTTATGATTTTGATTTCAAATGGAGCTAATTTTTGTTTCTTATCTTGATCCATGGATATATTTGCCACTGTCTAGACTTGAAATGTGTTTGGCGCTTGGAAAAATCTAGTAGACCGTGTGACCATACAATTTCAGAATCGCTTACGCTTTAGCACTTTAATAGCCAATTCAGGAAAAGCTAAGCATCAAGTGCACGAAAAAAAAAACAAAAATGAAATGCACCAAAATTAGTAAAATATAGCATTCAGAAAACAATTTATTAAAATGAAAAAAAAAAAATAAGAGCAACAGCAATACAAAATTATAATGAGTAACAGCAGCCGAGGTGATGAGCTACATACACTGAAGAATGTGTGACCGCATCATTACGTTGAAACTTAAATAGAAAAAAAAAATTACTGAACACAAATGCACACACACACACACACACACACACACACACACACACACACACACACACACACACACACACACACACACACACAGGTAGCTACTAGCTAGAGAGCAAGCCCAAACGGGGCAAACACAATTCTGTTATGCATACCTTTGTGCACGGCATATAATTGCACTTGTTTCGCGTATATTTGTTTCGATGCAAATACTCCAATTCCTGTACTCGATCTACAAACATTGAGCGCGAGCAACAGAGAGCGACAGTAAGCTTAGCAAAATGGGGGAAATGTGTGTGTGTTGTTGTTGTTTTTTTTTTTTTTTTTACTTCGATTCATGAATATTCATAAAAATGTGCAATTTGTGTCTTACTATCTCCTTTTGACATGCGGCACCTTTTCCATTCGTCAAGCCTAGCTTCTTTAATCGCTGAACGATTGTTATTATAATTTTTATTAAAAGTTTGTTGGTTTTTTTTTACGTTTTCTTCTCTCTCACTTTTGAATGAGAGAAAGAGAAAAAAAAAATCGAGTATGTTGCGTGCTGAACCAACAAAGGTCCCAACAAAATAATCATTATTATGAGTATTACTGTTATTATGACTGCGATTCACCCGTGTGCTTTGTTGTGCGGTGCTGGTGATCAGATGAGGTTTTTTTTTGTATTTCCTACTTTTCAAGTCGAATTGTTTATTTGAGAAGTGCACATTTCGTTTAATTTAAACAAAACGCACAGAGAGCGAGAGAAAAAAAACACAACACCAAATGCAATGCTCGATCGCAATTCGCATCTCAAGTGAATGCGTAGGTCGGGATTTGTGTTTTGTTTTAGCGCCTATGCCGGTCATAAAAACACAACAACAGCTTTTATCATACCGTGCTGTTGTATCGTTATGCATACCAATTATGCCAAGCCATTTTCTCTCTCTCTCTCTCCCGCTCATTCACTCATTCAGCATTTTCATAAAGCATCTGAACTGCAGCCCCGAATTGCATTACATTTGTTAACGCAATTCATTGTGAATATGCAGCATGCGACGCAGAAAATGCCTAACCAACAACCGACAACCGTTTTTTTTTTAAAATATTTCTCTCGCTAAATTGTGGATGCAGTTAGTTCAGCAAAATTCACCAAAAAAAAAAAAATATTCAGTTTTTGTTTCTTTCAACATTTATTTTGCTAGAATATTAATTGATTTGCTTACGTGTAAATAGTGTCATGGATTTTGGTGTACGTGCGAATGTGTGCGAATGTGTGCGAATGTGTGCGAATGTGTGCGAATGTGTGTGTGTGTGTGTGTGTGTAAGTGTGTGACAACAATGGATTGTGAATGCCGCACAATCGTCACACATTGCGTGGCATTCATTTATCACATCGTTTGCCCAAACAATCATAAAATAACACACTGACACATTAACGTTTTTTTTTTCGTTTTTGTTTTTTCAAGAAAGCGAGTGAACGATGGTTGTTTCGTTGGGTCGCTGCTTCAAATCATTTTTTGATATTGTTGGCTGTCACTAATTTTACAGAAATCTACACTGAAATGCTAATGAGCGGCCGAGGAAAATTTAAAATGGGAAATTATTTTGTTAATTTGTCAAATCGTGCATTAAATTGACCACTTACGTCTAGTAGATGGCTAATCAGTTCGTTTCAGGGCGGAGAAAATATTATTCACCCATCTAGTTATTTACCAAACAAATGAGACCAACACAAAGTAAACGGAAAATTAATTGCGATTTTATAGTGGAGTTGTTTCATCATTGTTTGAAACAAAACAACAACAACAACAACAACAACAACAACAACAACAAAAAGCAATATATGCGATAGCATCTACATGATATTATCAGATGGTCGCTCCTTTTCGTTATTTCTTGTTGATTAATGCATCACAACATTTTGCTACAAACATGCCCTCGGCTAAGTGTAGACACTTGTGAATGTTGTGTGTCCGTTCTCAAGGTCACTTCTACACGAATTTCAGTTATTTTGATGATACCTTAAGCGAGCTTAAGTCTGAATACTACTTCTTCACATTTATTCCCCTATTTCATCCTCCTTTTCAGCAGTCCTTCGCTGTTTTACTTTCTTTTGCCCTCGATTTATTTCAACATTTCGAGATCCCGGCTACTAATGCAGCAACAATGAAGTTATCATTTTGATAACTTGGTAAATTGCATTCACCTGACAAAAATTGGCTTACTAAGTGTGGCGGATCCCATTTAATTTGAACCGTTCACATAAAAAAAATAAAAAAAAAAACGAAACCACTCTGCTGAAATAGGCTGGACAAGAAAACAGTGGTTGAAGAAAGCACAAAAGAAACTAAAGACAACAAAATAAATGCGAAAGAGAAGTCAGGACAAGTGGTTGCCGCACCGATTAGAATTCTATTTACAAAATACATTTAGGGCGGATAAATGATGTCTTGAACGATATCTTACTGATATTGAGTTTTGTGTTTAAAGTGAGCAGAGCAAACTTCACGTACAACATAAGATTTAAAACAAACAAGAACCATTTCAATTTACTATTCAGTCGATAAAAACACATCACATGAGTTCGGCTAGATCTATTTCTTAAGTAAGTGGTTCTTGCAAATCTCCCGTATCCACAAATTAAACTGATTTGATACAACTGAAAGCCAACTGAAAATTATAACCATAAATCATTGAGATACAGAGCGTTTTACGTGCTTCGAATGCACATTTACCGTATGTATTTTCATTTAAATTCCGTAAAACAAACCCAAAACAAAAATCAGTAAATATCAAATCGAAATGGAAACAACAAATACGGCACGCATCCACGTGTATTTGGGAATACAACGAGATTGAGTGGAGATTTGGTCGAAAATCGTATTTGATTAAGAGATTAATTGGATTTAATCCGATTTTATGCTCTAAAATCAATGTACATTCATAAATTATTTGTTTTTTTTTTTTTTTGTTTTTTTTTTTTCAAATTTGCTTGTAATTTTTGGCACACTGAATTCTGGTTGTTCAGTAAATTTCAACTGTGAATTTGGAGGTTTTATTGGTTGTGGTGTGTTGCTGCAATGCGACCTTCATGTTTTCACGTAAATCATCATTATCTTCGTTTGAATCAGCTGGTTGCAGCCAAACATTTGATGACAACAGACACATTTATCGGTCCACTGCAAAACATGATACTTTAAAGCGATTTTTGTTTTATGTATTCATGTTGTTTTTGTTGTGGTTGTTCTTTAAGTCGGTAGCAACAAAAGAAAATATGATACAAATAATCCAGCTGCATGAAACAAACAAAAATTCAGATGTGGACATTCAACCATAGTCAACGAGCACTTTTATATATATTCAAGTACGCATTGGATTCAGTGTTTTGTACCTAATTGCAATGAGCTATAATTGTGGTTGTGTGTGTGTGTGTGTGTAATTTTATCCAAAAACATGAAACAAAAAACAAAATCATGATTAAAACACGCATAGGTATAGAAAATGCTAATCGGATGATACATTGTATCACACTGTATCACACTTTAAGGCACCATGTTGCCTAAGACAAAGATTCGTTTAATATCGTGATTGTTTCTATTCTATTTTGAGATAATCAAATCTGTGCGCACTCATATGCACGCGAATTTTTTTCAAATAATTCGAATAGAAAATCTTTACCGTTATCGCTATGAGCACGCATCAATATTCTTATTCCATGCAGTCAGTATCTACTCATTGTGACCAATGTGCATGCTTTCAAATTGATGTAATATAAGAAAAAACAAAAAAAAAAAAACAATCGCCTTCAAAGTTAAAACCTGACAGGCCAATGAATTGGATTTTTTTGTTTTCATATTCGTTTGTAAAGTTTTCTTAGCAACTTTCAAATGACATATATGATGATTTAATATGAATCAATTGGATTGCATAAAGACAATGGTTTGCCTGAGCATGCTTATATTTGATTTGAGCCAAGATACCGCTTTGAAGGTAATACTTTGTTTAAGACGTAAATTTTGAATCATTTATGAGCTCATTTGGTGAAAAGCATTTTTTACATTTTTTGTTTTCTTCTTTTTAATTTGCACGAAGAAAACACAAAAACATTGCAAATGCATTTGCAGTTCATGAATGTTGTTCATAATTTTTTGTTTTAGAGAAAAAAAAAAAAAAAAAATACAGAAACATATTCTCAAGCCAATTCAATGGCAAACGAATATATTTCGTGTAAATGGGCCCACTTTCGTTGTGTCTTTTGAAAACATCCTTTAGTATATTATTGAGGCCTGAAAATTGCTTGATTTACCCATATTTCAGTTAACCTTCGCCAAAAATGTTTAACGAACATGCAATGGAATTGTTTTCTTTTGGCATGTTGTTGCTGTTTTTGTTGTTATTGAAACAGCATGAATAATTGTGTTACGAACGACAATGATAGCAATTGAAGTTGCACACACGAGAAAAAAAAACAACAACAACAACAACAACAACACAGGCGATGCGCGCACTGATGAAAGACATCGTATTTATGAAAATTATGAATTTGTGTTTGCTGAAACGCTCATCATATATGTATATATAGATATGTTCTCTCCTTGGCGAGTGTAATTCTCTTGTTTCGAATTGAAATTTCTTTATTAGCACACACACACACACTGACACACAGGCAGACGCACATCAACAGAACAGTTTCCAACATTTACATTTTTTATCGTCCGAGCAAATTGTGTATCCGCATGCACGTTTGTGTCACACACCTGTCTTCAAGTGTACATGTAATTTGTGCGTATATTTTGCCTGGCATGCTATATTTATTTTGCCACATCGATTATATTTTGTTGTTTCCCCGTTTTCGCATCCACATTCAGCACTCTCTTCAACGTTAATTTATTTCATCTTTATTATTTTATTACGACACAAATTAACTTAAATACAAATTGAGTGCATATATACTTCAATTCAACGCGATAAAAAAAAAAAAAAAAAACAAAACAACACAACACAAAAACAATTGCTGTAAACGCGTTTGCTGGAAGCGTTTGCATGATAAATGGGCATAAATTTCTCACCATTTAAATTATAATATTGAATGAAAATGGTAACGATGTCCAATCGAAGTCACATCTTCATTGCTGTTGTTGTTGTCATTCCTTTTGGTCACCCGAAAATATTTCAACAGCGTCTTTTTTTTTATGGCTCGATTGTGAGATGTTCATTAAGTGCAATTGCCAGTTGACATTTGGTTCCGGAATGAAGAGCTTAGGTTAAAATTCAGGTGATGACCTCAAATTGTTATTCACTGAACGACACCAATCAAATACAGCAACACTTAACATTGTCTTGATATGTGAATACAATGTGGATATGCAACACACCAATAAAACAAGTACGGAAAGTGTCTTTCTACTTGGACTACCGTAACATTCTATCGGATTTTATTTATTAGCCAGATCGATTCGAACATGATAAATTATTCTGCGTGAACGTGTTTAATTCAATTCGAACAATCAAGATACAAATGGAAGCCAGCGCAAAAGATTTATTGTCACATAAAACGATGTAATAAATCCGATTTATTCTCACACGTACACGAAGTCTCTCTACCACTTGAATTCAGAAGAACCTCTGAATATATTCATACATCAAAACCGATGACAGACCAATAAGCACGTTTTCTTATGTTCCAATTTCACTTGTGATTTTATTATTTAACACCGAATTCCAATTATCATCACATGATATTCATGAATTATTTTGAGCATGAGTGTGAGGAAATTGTGACGAGACTACAATCTCAATCGCAAGTATAAAGAATACATATGAAAATTATGACTTTTGCACAGCGAGTGGTAAATTTAGGGAAAAAAAAAAACAAATTATAAATACAGAATTTCGCATTTTCACGGTGTTGTGCAATTGGTGCATCCATGTGCACAGTTACCTAATAAAGAATTATGACAAAAATATCATGCAAAAACCAATTGGTCTTAAGGCGAATATTGGCGGTTGACTTCGTAACATATTGATCAATGTAGAGAACTCAATTTATCAATGGCAATACTTGGTGCTCACCGAAGAAGATATGTTGTGATGCTGAAATCAGTATACGTATAAGGAAAAAGGTCGACTTAAAATTCGATCTAGGAGGCGATTTTTATTTTATGGCCATTGCAATAAAACGAAACCGACACACACATACAGCGTAGTAATAGCTTAAGCGAAAGCAACAGAATTGCCTAAAGAATACATACAGCAACTGTTGATGCAACATGTAAATGTAATAAAAACAACAACAAAAAAGCGCATTGCGTTCGAAAAAGAGAGAGAGCAGAAGAAAAACACACTAAAACAAACTCGAATTACCTCATACAGTTAGCAGCTCATGTTCAGTGACACCGTTTATTATCCACATGCTTTGGAAACTCCAACTGTTATTTATGCGTGCACTTTTCGAAAATCTGATAAGAACTCCGTGCACGAAAACTTACGTACACACACACACACACACACACACATACTGAGGACAACATGGAAAAATTGGCAAAATGCAAATACGTGAAAAGAAGTGCCATGGAAAAAGTACGTGGAAAAAAATCCACAAGAAAAACAGATACAATAAACACACCCGATAAAAACAGCTCGGCTAGAGCGAACAAGAGCTGCAATAATAATTATAAAACCATATCACATTTCAAGTGGTTGTGTGTGTGTGTGTGTGTGTGTGCAGAGTTTGCCATTTTCTCTGGCATCGGTATCGGAACAAACGCATTTTCCATGTTGCAGTGTGTGCTGGTTGTGGCTGGATTTCGACGTCGTAAGAGTCCATTATCAATAAATTTAGTAAAAATAACCGAAAAATGTCTCCATGCTTAATATATCCATGAAAAGTGTTCTCGTCGAGAGACAGAGACAGAGACAGAGAGAGAGAGAGAGAGAGAGAGAGAGAGAAAGAGGGGGCAGAGACGGTCCAATGATCTATAGCCGCACTTTCGACATTAAATCATCAACATATCAACCATTTCTTAGCACACATATTACGCATTATGCTGTCATGCGATGCGGATGTTCGTTGAACTTAACCCAGCTTGTCAAGTGGTTGGTTGGTTGGTTGATTTGTGTGTCTCTTGTGCCTCTGTGTGTGTGTGTGTGTGTGTTGCAATCGTTTACCTTCAATTTGTTTCACTTGCTGCAGATATTTCGAAGATCGTCAGTCCAATCGAAAGCTCGCGTACAACAGAACCAAAGGAATCACTTATGGCATGGATGTTTGCGCTCTGCTTATCTTGTTATCAACAGTATCTAAACGGACACAAATAAATTACTGGCATTATAATTAATTGCACATTTACATATGAATTATCGGCTAGTGGCTTGACCGGTGTTTGATCAGACAAGCATATTAAATGTGCGCGCACACACAAACACACACACACACAAACACACACACGGACTAGAGAGGGATTGATTCGACATGAAGGGTGGCCAAGTGGCCATACCGTTTTTTGTTTTTGTTTTTTTCAAGACAATAAATTTTACCGATAGCAAAAATGAACACATGAAATAAAGTGAACAAAAAACCAGAAATGCAAAAGATAGCTCATTGCCATAATTCTTCTGTGGCAAAAAAGACACACAACCAAGTTATACATACGAAATGAATTTCTTCGCTCTTTTTTCTCTTCCTCTCTCTCTCTCTCTCTCTCGCTTTGGCCTTCCATTCCATTTTATTGGCTGATTTTTATGACTCACATGCTATTTAATCCATGAATATCAATCAACTTTCAACCATCTTCAAATCGATCTTTGCGTCGCAAACACACTTTTAATTTTCTGACACTTTAAATTACAAAAATGAGCTCAGTTAAGGTGATCAATCAACGGCACAGTGGTGATTTTATAATCGAATTTATTATTGGTCACAATGAAATCAGAATAAAGATATTTTCTTTCTCTCTCACTCTCTTTCTCTCTCTCTCTCTCTGTGTGTGTGTGTGTGTTGAAATTCGTTATTTCTTATTTCGTTCAAAGAAGTTTATGAACCGTTTCCGATGAATTCGTGTAGCAACTTCGATCGAATCATAATATATTATAAATATTTGAAATTGAAAATTGGTGTTCACAATTAGAGTGACATCAACACTCATCAACATTTCTCTTCATTGAAATGTATTTCAAATATAATTTTTCCACATTTTCATCATTCATCACAGTTTTGCGGATTAGATTGGCTGACATTCACGAGCAAATTTTATTCTCTAATTCAACATCTTCTTCGTGGAAAAATCAGTTATATTCTGTCTCTTCAGTGAAGAGTCTTCACTTTTCATTTGTGTCAAACGTCATATTTTATTCAGTGATTTTCATTTATAGACGCAATGTTCAAGCTCAAATGTGTGCCTCTTCATCCAATAAACGAAAAAGCAACAACCATCTTAAATCTTGAACATTATATTTTATTTTCAATTTTGTGTGAATGAAATTACGGAACGAAAAAGGAAAATGGGAAAAATCGGCTATAACTGACGGCAACCGATCAGACATGCCACAACAATGCAACCATAGTGCAAATGCATAACAAACGGTATTATGTTGCGTTGCATAATCAAATGTTGATGCCCTGCCATTCTGAGCACACACAGAGAGAGAGAGAGAGAGTGAGTGAGTGAGTGAGGTTTTACATCATCATTGTGTTACCATGTATCGAAATAGAGAAAACAACCATGCGTTCAAACACACACACTCACACATTTTGGGTTCTGTGCGCAAAAATGCGGCAATGCTGAACTTCGCTTTTCGAAATGACTGCTCGTTGTCGTCATCTGCATCGTTGAAGACAATTTTCAAGATAAACATTTCTACGCACTTGGATATGCCGCATTTCTTTTATGAGATATTTTTTTCTCTCGTTTTTTTTTCAAATCGCGCCCAACAGGATAATAGCGTCGGCAATGGGACGCATTGTGGAAATAAATGTTATGCAGAGAGAGAGAGAGAGAGAGAGAGAGAGAGAGAGCGAGCGTGCAATTGAACAATTGCTTGTGTTTGTACCCCGATGCATTGTACCATGTTGTACATTCGTATATATGGTGAGAGTCACAGAGCCCAAACACCAAATCGCAAATGTGAAATACTGCGGAAAAAAAAGGAAACAATGTCCTGCTGTGATAATATGTAGTTTGAAAATAATATGTGGCATTCGCTTGTTTGTCGCTGCAGTTTTCAAATGAGTCAATCCACAATTCCACAATTCCGGGGGCTGGTGTGCTCATCGTTCACATCGTACAAACAACATTTGTGCGTGTGTATTTGAATTCTGGGAATGTGTTCGATGGGTGCTCTGAAAATTCTATTTAACCAATATGCCAATTATTTCAACTGGAACAACAATTGAGGAATGGTTTGCATTTCGATATAGATTTAGCATTTAGCATTTGCCGGTGTGTAAGTGTATGTGAACTAGAATCATATTCATTCTTTTACTCATTTAACCGATTATCCGGCGGATTGTTGGCAACCTTCAATACTTGTGCATTCTTTTTGTTTTGTCTAGTGTTTTGTTAAGCTGTTGATTTCTATGCTTTTCAAAGTGAGATTTGTTTCTGTTTCTCTTCTCATGTTTGTTTTGCTGCGACTGCTGCTGCTCTTACATTTCATCTGCTATACATTGTCAAATGCATTTATTTCTGGTTTTTATTTTGGGTGTGCGTTTCCGACTTTTAAGCCCCGAATGGCATTGTCTATTAGCTATTTAACTGATTGAACAAATCAGTGATGCAGCATGCTGTCGTACTGAAAATTAGACGTTTTTTTTTTTTTTTTGTTTATTTCGTCGGGGCTATTGAATGAGATGAACTGTCACATCTCTTGAAATGTGTGCGTTTATATTGGAAAATCAAGGTGATGAATGCTTGGCGCTTTGTGTGAATTGATCCTGTTGCTGGTCGATTCTCGTTTGTTTGTCCCTTTGTGTGAATGTACCGCATAAACACATGCTTGAACGACAATTCTGTTTGTCGCACACAATTTACATTGTTACCGAATTATTTGCATTCATTAATGATCCGATTACAGCGATTAAGCCGCTGACGCCTCCCTTTTTCGAAAAAAAAAAAACAAACAAACAAATGAACATACATTTGAACGCTTGTCCAAGTGCTGTTATGCATGCGATACGGATATCTCTTAGGCATAAATATATTTGGCCTGGACACAAATGACATGACTACAATGCCATTCGATCGTCAAAATCAAAAATGTTTGAAAAATCAGAAATCAAATCCAAAAACAAATCCGAAATATATACACAAAAGCATGCTGTTCACCACAAACAACACCATTGATAGCGCGATCAGCGCTACAACAACGCCCTGGTATTTGCAATTGGTAACAGAAGAAAAAAAAAAAAAACGAGCACAGCGCCAGCCAGAGCCAAAGAAGAGATGAGAAATCAAAGAAAAAAAAAATTATATACATGAAATACCCATACAAAACCCAATCATAATAATAGTATCAGCCGAAAAACATATGTAAACACAGCAGGATATTCACATTTTGTTCATCATTTATTCGATTGGTTTTAATTTTGTTCATGCCAGCGACGCCATGCGACAAATGTATAGTTATCGATAAACAAATTCATACCGTTTTTTGTTTTGTATTATTCTTGTGTTGCTGTTGTTTGTGTAAGTAAATTTACCGCAGTATGTAATGGCAACAATTTAAAAAAAAAAATCCATAAAAATCACAGCGAATAGATCGAGATAATGTGTACAGAGAAAGAGAGAGGGAAAGAGATAGATTGAGAAGAAAATCGTCATATTGCCTAAAACGACACATTCAAGTGGCTTGTTTCTGTTTCACTGTTTCACTGTTCGTCGATTTGTCATGACTTTTATGATATGTAATCTCAAGATGGAATAAAGCGTATGGTTGAAGAGCAAAACACCAAACAAACAAACAAAAAATGGGTGAGATAATTTATTAGTTTTGATATCCAATGTCAATTTTACGTCTAATTTATAATGTATACTGGTATACGGATGCTGAGCATTCAAATCTGTTGTACACACCGTTGATTTGTTTTCTTCGAATTCTATTTAGATCTAAAAATCGGTGTGAGGTGAAAACTTCTTGCCAAAAAAAAAACAAGAGACACACAAACAAATAAAAATGTTTAACATTGTGATGTGGCTTTTGGCGCTGCATGATTGATTTTAGCTATTTGAAGAAATAATTGTCGTCGGTCGAATTCACGATGATCACATTTTATGCACATTACAACTCAACAAGATCAACGTCGTCACACAAAACGATTTATATTTATATTCAAAGTATTGTGCCATTAGCACTTCAAAGTCAAAAAACGTTCGAATCGAATTTTTCAAAACCCAACGCAAAAACCAAAGTCTGACATTCAAAACATGAGCAAATAGCGACGCCACACATTTTCGACGTTTTTTTTTTTGTTTTCGTTTTTGTTTTTTTATTCCTTTAAACTTGAAAAAATATGCATACGCCCTTGTTCGGTTGCCCGAATGGAAGTGATTTCGTTCAATTTTATGATTGCAAAAGCCATTTTTGGCGCAATTAATGTGAACGCATTCAACACGTTTACACCATTTGCGAAGCGTACGAAAAAAAAACAAAAAAAAAATCGAGAGTTCAACCATCTCTAATTATACTTCAAAATATCGCCTATTAGCACTGCAGATTATGAGCTCCAACCAACCAGACTTGAAATTATTATAAGATTTTTTTTTTTTTTTTTGCTTCGGTTTGGTTTCGTTCGCTTCATTTTCGGACATATGTGTGCTTCTTTTTGACTTGGCAGAAGAAAAAAGAATCTGTTTATTCAATGTTTTGTTGTTGCTGGTGTTGCGGTAATAATTCTCCGCGAAAATACGATCATAAACGTTCGGTGAAAACACGGGAAATCAAAATCTACAAGAAATCATAAAAATCCAAATATCCCCTGTATGCGTGCATGAAAACTAATAAAATGTTAAACATTAAACTCATTTGAAATGTTCACTATTCGGTCGTTTCGTTCCTTCAGGAGATCCCTTTCACTCGGGTTCACAGCAAATCAGGCAATTTTATGAGAGATAAAAAAGTAAATACACACACACACACATGCACATTTCACAGGCCCCAAAAATGTGCGCATTTTACAAATGTTTTCAATAAATTTATTTGTTCGAAACGTCCATTCGCGGTGGATGTGAGATTGTTGATTGCGATGAGCCTCATGGTTTTTGGCTCCACATGTTGAAGATGTTTGCCGCTTTTCTACTGCTATTGGCTGCTCGCTATCTACAAAATAGCGATGGAATAGACAAACATTTCATGAGTGCAAACACGAATTGTACACCGCCATATCAATCGGATCGTATCGATGCAATCAATACATTTACCAATATGTTTGCAAAAAAAAAAAAATTTGCCGAATAAAAAATAAACAACGCCAATATACAATGAAACAAACGAGAAAGATGAAGAGAAGAGTAGGCATTAATGCGCAATCTCGGGGCATTCGGAAAGTGAATTCATATCGAAATGTTATCGCTAAATGTTGAAATGGACTCGAGTACACACACACACACACACAAACGCACGCACGCACGCAAAGAGCGAATCTATTTACATCCTACGTTTTGCTTTTGCTTCGATTCGTTTATTTGATGATTTTTTTTTTCGTAGTAAAATCCGTTGTTTGCATTAAACTATACAAATGTTGTATTCAGTCAGTATTTGGTGTGTAGATGTGTGCTTTTTTCTCGTACTTTTTATCGACCGAAGAAAAACAGCGGCTTAAAACTTCGTATTTCTCGGGCAAAATAGCTATCCTTGTATTACCATTGGATATTACATATATTTTGTGTGTGTGTGTGTGCTGAACACGGTAGTTATGTAGAAGCTAAGCGAAATATCTGACGTTATCCCCCCGCGCACAGCGCGAAATTGAAGAACGCAGGAGGCGTAAAGACAAGAGAAATCGAAACGAAACTTCCACCGAGAAAATGCTCGAATTTGCTGTTAGCACATTTTCTCTCTCTCTCTCTCTCTCCCTCTTTCAATAAAGAAGAGCGCAGAAACGGAGAGATGAAATGAGAAAAAGGAGAGAAAAACTCTATCATGAATCACTTGATGATCAGTAATGCATTTCGTTTCCATGAACCGACACCGTGGCTGTTGATGTTATTCTCTCTCTCTCTCTCTCTCTCTCTCTCTCTTTCTCTCTTTGTTTCTTTCTCTGCCCCATCTGTCGGCATTTTGCCCTTTCCAATTTCCATACAAATCGAACGAGAATTGATTGGGTGTATGGGTTTTTGTTGTTGTTTTAAATTCATGCATATAAAACCAATGTATTTTATTTTTCATCGTGCTGCTGCACAATATATCGTATGCTCCAACAAAATGTAAGTGCTAGAGCGCACAAGCTAGCACAAAAGGTGCTTGTGGGCTTTTGTATTTTAAAGGAATTCAATAAGAACGGAAGAGAAATGAAAAACAAAAACAATATTATAAACGCGCGATTCGGCTGAAAAGCTATCGACTTGATGCAATGCATTTTGCATGAACCGATCGTAAAATGAAATGGAAGCCAAACATATATTCACAAGATATTTATCATATTCATGCTATTTTGTTGTTGTTGTTGTTTGCCCTTCTTATTCACTACGGTGCTGATTTGCTTCTTGTACTTGCCAGCCTTTTTCCACATCCACAGTTAGCATCTGTATTGTTTTACTGCGATTTCATTCTATTCCATAGCACTCCCCAACCATACAGCCTTTTATAAGCTACAATCTCTGCCGTATAATCATTGATCGTTGGACATTTTTAAGACACAAAAAACGGCAACAACAATGAAAAGAAAATGAATGCATACCAAAAAAAAAAAAACAAACAAACAAACAAAAAAAACAATGTAATGGAACAAAAGTGCAAACAAATCGGAACCAAGAGTAACGCTTTCTGAATGTGTACAGTTCCAAAAAAAAAAAAAAACACTCGAAATAAAATACATTGGCAAACGTGTGGCTTAAACCACCAACACAATTGCAATCATTGCTTAAATCAAAAGCACCTTAAAATAACATCATGTGCAGTGGGACGAAATTTCACTCGGCGCAAAATATTGTTGGATTGGTTCGCCTTGGAATATACCATCAGAATTTTTGAACTTCCATTGCCATAAATGAATATTTTGGAGAAATATCTCCAAATATCTTAATTCGGCTGGAATGAATCTATTTTCAAATTACTCACACTACGATGTTGAACTGAAAAACCGTTGAATCAATACATCTATTGAACCTGGTGAGGCTCTCTGAATTTGCCTTTGTTTATTATTCACTCTTGCATATTTTCAAATTTTAGCTTTCAATAACAATCTATCGTATCACAAATCCCCAGCAGTTGCGCAACATGGTAGCAATAATTCCATAAATTTGTACCATAATTCAAAAGAATCGTTTTGATTAAATTACCGATTTGAACAATGTTTTTTTTCTCGCTCGCTCCCTCTCTCCCTCTCTCTCTCTCTCTCTCTCTCTCTCTCTCTCTCTCTCTCTCTGCCTTTCAAACAGCAATAATAAAATACAAAAAAAGAGAACCATTTGAAAAATTAATGAATGCGTACCGATTTCATTTGAAATTATTAACAATAATTTGTTAGAGGCAAGAAAAAAAAAGGAACAAAATAACAACATACACACAGCAAAGCGTAGCGCAACATTTTAAGACAACATTGAATTTAAACGGAATACAAAAAAAAACAAAAAAAAAATTACCGAGTAAATGAACGAATAACTTTGGATGATTTTCCCACCGATGTTATTACTGTTTGTGAATATTCAGTTTTGTGAATGCGCGTACGCATTCAGCTCGCCCAATCAAGGTCTATGTGAATGAAGCCGAGAACTCAAGATTAACAAAACCAATAATCGGTTGTGCGCCCGCTACATTCAATAATAATCCCATGCACTCTGGTCTTAGAATCTATGATCACATGAATGGTGTACACCAAGATAGAGACAGTATCACACCACGGTAGCACTTGTTTCAGAAGCATAATCCAATAGATTAGTAAATAATAATCTCGGAAGATGGATCTTTTGTGTGGCGATCACATCGATGCGCCCTTTTGGTTCATGATCATTTTTTTTTTGTTTGTTCATTCGTTTTGTTCAATCGATTCATGATTGTTTGATGTGACTGCTATTATCATCACAGTGGAAAATATTATAGTTCGGCCTGAGACTTCGGCGAAAATTTCCATTGCTTCGCGCGGGCCGCTTCAGTTTGCAATTCACAAGCAAATAACAATAAATAATAAATAATTTGTTTTATATAATTATCTATGAGAGCATCAACAATAGCGCCCTATTGTTCCAACTTTGATTCCATAGGCTGAGAAAATTTCAAGGCGATACAAAGAAAATCGAAATTAGTTGAAGAAACAAAAACCAAAACCAGAGAGAGAGAGAGAGAGAGAGAGAGAGAGAGTGAGAGAGAAGCAAAGAAAGCTTGTTACTTTGCTTCAGCGACAGCGGTGAGGAAATGAGCACGGAATAAGAACTGTATGTTTAAAGCAATAATCATTCAAATTGATTATATTTGGTCATTTTTTTCGGTTCGAAATTTACTCGGCTTAGATTAAATTGGTGTTCGGTTGATTGAAATGTTTTGATGAAAGAAAGATACAGGTGTTTGGCGCTTTAGTGAACAATTTCAAACATATCTATATATTGTTTTTTGTTTTGTTTTTGTTTTGTTGAATGAACGTTTCGCTTGATCACGGCCTAATCAAGTATTTTGGCTGATTTGGATTTATTTTAGCCCTCATTTAAGCTGTAATTTTTTTTTTCTTATCGAATGATGAAAATCCAAAATGATACTCAATTTTCATTTTGCTCGAAAGAAAAACCGTTTCAACGAAGCAAACGATGTTAAAATATGCATATGCATTTTGTGTTTTTATTGCGTATTTGAATGAGCTTCATGAACGCATAAATCAATGGGCTGGTTTCTCTCTTTAAAATGATGATTTATTTCACATTAATGTGCATATGAAGTGAGTTAGTTTTCGTTGGTTTGTGTGTGTGTGTGTGTGTGTGTGATGTTTTTTCCTTCTGGATTGTTATGATCAACCAGTCCGATCATCAACGGGTTAAAACGTGTTTGTCGTTTTTGTGTAAAATGGGTGTTTTTTTAGCATTTGAAAATTTATGGATTTCGGAAATGTGCTCACCAGTACATTACGGTTCGTCTCAGCGCCAGACATTCGTCATGCACTTACAAACATTTATGGATTTATGTGCGACGATTATATTTTTTGATGGCCACTGTTGATATATTTTCATTTCTTTTCTGTTTTTGTGTGAGTGTTTTTTTTTTCATTTTTCAAAGATTGTAACGCAATTCTACGTAAACTATGCACATGACCATACTTTTGCACACAAGTATCAACTGTAATGTCTTTATTATGAGTTTGTGCCATTTATTTAACATCCGCCTCGGGTGTCTGTTTAGCAGTTAAAGTGTGCATATATCTATATATTTATTAAAATCACATTAGATTTATATGCGTCACATAGAATGAGCGAAAAAATAAAGGTTTATTAGTGCGATGACAAAAACTAACGATTAACTTAACACGTATGTGTTTAGAAATGATGGAATTTTCGATAAATTTTAATTGTAATTGTTTCTCTATTTGGTTTTATTTTGCAGGTTGTTCGGCCCAAAAAGATGCGCTCGTTGTATGGCCTCAATAAGTTCCTCAGAGCTCGTGATGCGTGCTCGCCACTTAGTATTTCACGTTAGATGTTTTTCATGTACCGTGTGCAATTCACCGTTAACAAAAGGCGACCAATTTGGTATGCGCGATTCGTCAATATTTTGTCGTTCACATTATGAAATTGCATTGGAATCGCCAACAACCACATCGTCAACACCGTTGGGCATGACATGCCAATATTCACAGTATGGTTCATCACCAAATGGACACACGAGCCCAAGTAGCAGTGAAAATGCGGCCATGAAAATTGGCACTGCAAGCGGTTACTTTGGCCCAGCAACACCACATTCAATGGCTGGTGGATTACCACAAACGCCACGCCAAAAAGGACGCCCAAGGAAGCGTAAACCAAAAGATATCGAAGCAATGACCACAAATCTCGGTGAGTTTCAGTTTCATTCTAATTCACACACACACTCCTCATTACCTGAACTGTCTAAGAGTCCAGAATCCTTTACGTTTTTTTTCTTTTGTTTTTTTGTTTTTTTTTTTGGTTTTCAATTCATACAAATTCCAAATCACAACAGGTTCATACCTTCAATATTTGACGCTTATCACATTGAATAAAAGAAAAAATACTGTAAATTTTAAAAGTCGGCCGATAATCACGCGGACGACAAACAAAAATTGTCAGTTTGAACTTTCTGTTGAAGTGGAAATTAATTTACGCTCATTCATGCCGTGAATGGTTTTTTTTTTTTGGTTTCCTTTCGTCTGATATGATGACTCTCTTGGGATCGTGTGAATGTAGTACACACATTTCGATTGTGTCATTTTAAAAATACGTTGCCGGATTTTATTTTTATTGCCAATAAGAATTTTGTGTCGATTTCAACCAAAAAAAAAAACACACACATATACACAAATTTGCTGTTCATTCAGAAAAATTCGAATTAAAGTGAATAAGCTTCATCCGGTGTGTGTGTGTGTGTGTTTGTGTGTGCAAAAAATCCGATTCATTAAATTTACAAGTTTGTGAGATTCTTGCAATGCACCAACACATTCGAAGATTGTCTGCTTTTTTTTTGGGCATGACGACGAAAATGACACGGTGGCAGTATAGGTTGAAGATATTACGATAACCTGAAAAAAATATATAGAATCGAATAAAAAAAAGAAGAGAATTCTTTCGTGTGCTAAAAAGTTATTAACAAAATTAAAATTAAGAAAGAGAGGAAAACAAATCTGCAAACTATTTGTGTATGTAACAAGGGAATCAAATGCGATTAGGGACTTAACGGCCCAAACGATTGCTGCTCTTCGTTTTCACGTCTCTGTCTCTCTTTCTCACTCTCTCTCTCTCTCTCTCTCATCATTGCATTTTGACTTTTCGATATGCTTGATTCTTGTTTGCGAAATTTATTTTATGATCGCTCATTTAATTTTGTGTGTGTGCAGTGCTTTAAGTGCTTTTTTAACCCATAAGCGGGCAAGGCTTTTTTTTTAAACCCCAATACACATGGAGTGGACAAAATATTCCGAAAATACACAACAATTTCCGAATATTCAATTATTTTGAGTGATTTTTTTTTGTTTGCTATTTTGTATTAAATAAAACATATTCGATTTCGTTTATAAAGGAAACATGTGGTAAATGTCACGCGGAACGTTAATTTCAAATATAAAATCTCATATTAAAGTTGATCGTCATGCCTATTCAAACAAGTCGTGTTTGGTTTTGTTGTCTATTTAAAAAGAATATGACAGTTGCTACTAAATAGTGAAAAGTGTGCTATTAACTTGGTCATAAAACAGCAACAGTGTTTGATAGTCGGCCCATATGACATCCACCGTTATCCGTTTAAGTGGCAAACAAAGAAATGAAAAAAAAAAATCATCAAATCCAATGGCAATGAGCAAACCAGCCCAAACAAAACGAATATTTATAATATAAAATTTGAATAAATGTGACATTTTTTGTTGTTGTCGTTGGCCGAATCGTGCGCTTTTGATTCGCACAATGTTTCTGTTGGCTCTTTGTACATTTGGTGTTCACGCGTATTTTCCAACCTTTGGTTGCTTTAGATTTAATTGCCGTCGAACTTGATGTTATCTTGTTAAATTCCGCTTTGTTATATACTTAATATTTCGTTTAATCGATACATTTTACTGTAACATTTTGCAAATTTTAAACATATATGCATTTGTTTGCACCACACATATTCACACAAGGTTTGATAGGCGAATTACATTCAACAAATAATTAATTTGTTGCCAAAAGTGACAATGCAGAAAGGCTAATAAAAACACGCCATGAGAGAAAACAAACAAAAAAAAAAACAGACGAAAGGAAAATGTGAAGAAAGAGACATGTTAAAATAAAGAAGCAATGCTAATGTTTTTGGTGCGACTGCTGATCACCACAGCCACAATTAATGCATCGGATGTCACAGAGTCCAAGTTCAGTTATCTCTACATGCACAAACCGCACTTCATCTTTCGTTTTGGGTCACATTTGTGACTCATTTCCAGTCAGTTTGCTTTTTGTTTGTTTGTTTGTTTTTTATTTTTTTTAAATTTGCAATGAGCTTATTTCGTATGCAAACGAATTCTCATCTCTTTTATTTTCATTGTGCAGTGATGGACTTTTTGCATTTTATCATCACTTTTTCCACTTTTAAACTGCGCTCTTTTGTAATATCATTTATTGCTGAAGTCAGGAATCACCAATCAATTTTATTAGAATAAGTGTCAATTAACCTGGTTTTGATTATCCTTTGACTTCTTGCAAATTAACTGCTAAATTTTGGACTGCGATTTGTGTTGGAGCGACAAAAGCATTTTGGATGTGAATATTGATGTTCAGTATTTAAAACCAAATCAAACAATTTCTGAGGTCAAAAAATAGTCCTTCAAGAAAACCGTAAACAGAAAATGAAAAACTCTCGTGAAATCTGAATTTATGCATCGAAATGTACTGAGAAGTCATACTTTGATACACCTAATCTTACTCTTCCATTCTCGAATGTTGGAGTTGAAATGTATGCAACAGAAATTTAGAATGATGCCGATCAAAATGGTCGGTTTTATGATTACGTTTCAACATTTAAAAAAAAAAAAAAGTAACAATAGCATGATGATAGAAAAGGAACACATCATCTTGAGCATTGTGCAGAAAGACTTTATACTCACCTTTTTTTTTTCTCTTGAAGTGATAAAGCATGTGGCTGTGAAATTTCAACAAAACAAAAGTGAATCGAAATACTAAGAAATAGAATGCCATAAAAATCCGCACAATAATAAAAAAAAAAAAATCTCGCATCTTTATAATCATAAAATAAGCAAGATGAATACAAAACAACACACATAACAACTGAAAGCAAAATAACAGTATTTACAGCCTGTAATTTAAAGATTGAAACTTCATCGAATGAAAATGAAAAAAAAGAAAAATAGTGAATGGAAGGACAATCCTTCTCTTATAAAATTGTTATCTTTACAAACAAACAAAAAATACAGAAGAAAAAAAAAACCATGACCGCGTGAGCTGTCTCTTTGCTTCATCTCGGTTTCAGAATGTTCAAGTGATTATTGGGTTAGACAATGATGTTGCCACTCTTCAAAAACTGTAAGAGAGGTACAGAGCGGATTAAAAGGATAAAGTCATTCTATTGGTCGAAAATAACCAGAAATCACAGGATCAAATTGAGCCGCAACTGTCTGCCAAATAGTTTCGGTGATTCCTATAAAACATTGTGAGTGAATCAAATTGAAGATTGTACACCCCGCTCCCCGTTCACACGTACTACCTGCCTTTGGTAGATAAAAGCAAGCATAGCGGCGCCTATCCGTTGCTTGTTCATTCTTTGGTTTTGTTTTTCCCTCATCTTCTGCTCACTTGAATTAAATGTTTTGAACATTTTGTGTTCGAATGAAACATAACAAAAAAAAAAAAAAAAAAAATAACAAAAAAACGATTTCAAAATCAAACCGATTCAGGATTCAGACCAAATTTTAAAAGAGTTACAGACATTTCAATTACATGTTTTTGTCTTTCGTTTTTTTTCCGTAAGTTACCCGTAGTAAATTACGGATTTATTTAATTTATGAGTAATTTGTATTTGAACCGTTTAATTGCATCGTTTAGATTTGAATTCGGAATATTTGGAATTGGGATTTGGACGTGGTGGTCCATTAAGTGCAGCTTCGCGAGCTAAACGAATGCGAACATCATTCAAGCATCATCAATTACGTACCATGAAATCGTATTTTGCCATCAATCACAATCCCGATGCGAAAGATTTAAAACAATTGTCACAGAAGACTGGATTGCCCAAACGAGTTTTACAAGTGAGTGTTATTTCCGTATTTTATCTTATACCTGCCTGTGGCACAACACAAACCAATTGTAAATTATATTCATTGAAAGAAAATGAACATAAGCTGTGAACTGCTTTTTTAATGACATTTTTTTCTTTTTTTTCGCAATTTTTTTGCTTTTTTTTTTCGTTGTATTTTGTTGTGTGTTTTTTCTGAACTTATCAAAATAAAAAAAGGTATGGTTCCAAAATGCTCGAGCCAAATGGCGTAGAATGATGATGAAGCAAGATGGAAAAGGTAGTGATAAAGGTGACGGTTCACTAGATTTAGATAGCTACAGTCATAGCCCAACATCGTTTATAATGGGCGTTGGACCACCCAGCCCTAATTCAATTGATTAACAGTTGAAATTAAGGCAATGCTTAATCGGATTGATCTCATTGCACGAACGAATTCTATAGCTACGAAACGGACCGTTTGTATGCACTACCGCGAATAAGTAAATCACTACCATTTCGTACATCTTCGACCGACCGACCGACCAACCGCCCGCCCGCCCGCCAGCCCCCTCAGCCCCTCGTACATCAACATCAACATCACATCAATTCAAGTGAAAACCAACGCCGAACGAGACAATGAAACAGATACAGATTTAACATTTTTAAAAAAAATGCAGCGGAAAGTAAGCAGCAATATAGACAAATGACAAATAACAATCAAATGGCATACAAATACATTCAAAGTATTCTTTTTCGATAACATCCTAGTTCAGTTTGAAACAAACACACGCACACACACACACACACAAATACAAAGAGAGCAAACACGCATTTGAGCATTTTGAATGAGTTTGGCTAGAGTTAAATAATTTAAAACGATTATTTCTGTTTTCCCCTTTTATTAGTTATTTGAGAAAACACATGCACTAGTAGAAAACTATCGTATGACAAATCTTTTGTGAAACATTTACTATTTATTTAGAACGAAAAGAGAGAGAGAGTGAGAGAGAGAGGAAAAACAAAAATGGAATCATCAAAAATGGCAAAAACAAAACGAAAAAAAAAAAATCATTTAGGGAAAATCGCAACAGAAATGTTTTCGTCATTCATATTTACCGTATGCGATTTTGTGCTTTGTATCATTTGTATTAAATACAATATTCAGATGCACTTTAATATGATTGTTTTTATAGACACGACATGATGAAACACACATTTTTCCGAATATGGCATTTGAAATTCTATCATCCGGTGAAGTGAATTGAAAAAATGTTCCTGTAAAATTTATAGACCAAACCATTATTTTATTTTTATCATTACTAAAGCACAATATAACACATACACAACTATTTAAATCGAGCACGAGAGCTTTGAGAAGAATGAAAAAAAAAACAACAACATAGAATCGAGAATGGAATTTTTGAAACGGTTAATTTTCGTTTTTTTTTTGTTTTTTTTTTTTTTTTTAAACTCATAAATGTAATTTGTAATTTATTTTAAATCCTATTATGCAAACAAAATTAGAAAATAACCCACACACACACACTTAGTGGAGGTAGGTCTATTAAAACTATATGAATCATATTAAATGATCTAAAAACACAACAACAACAAAAAATGAAGAAAAATCTGTATTTTCAGTTTTGAATCCGTGTTCGTTTCTTCAAAAAAACTTAAGCTAATCTTTCGAACTAACTTATATGTGAATAAATTAAAACAATTACATTAAACAACAACAAACAAAACACTAAGAATAGACAATTAAATGCATTAATTGAAATGAAAATCATTTAGATGTAATTGATACAAAAACAACCACAACAAAAATCAAGAATAGGTGACGTTAATCTCTAATTCACATTGTAATTGGTTTTAAGCTCACATTTCGCATACAATTTTGTGGAAAATAAAAGGGTTTTTCTTTGTGTTTTTTCTTCTTTATTTTATCTAAAAAAAAAAGGCAGCAGCAGCAACAACAATTCTATAAGATTTAATGGAAGAAAATAAATTAAAAAAAAAAAACTATAATAAACGGTGAAATGCGTATAATTTAAGTAAACCCCCTCCCCCTCCCCCCCAAAAGACGAATTATATTAAGCCTAAAAAGATTAATTGTAAAATAATGACAAATGAATTAGCCAAAATGCAGAGATAAAAAATAAAAGCTGAATGTGTATTTAAAAAGTAAGCAGATGAGCACTTGTGTTTTATTCTTTTGATTGGATTTTATTGAGGCGAAAAATGGCGTATCGATCAAACTATGAAACATGTAAGTTATTAACGAAACGATGAAGCGACACCACCTTCAACAAATGGAATTTCCAACGTTAAGAGAAGAAAAAAAAAACTATCCACCTTGGAATCTTTCTCACTCTCTTCTAAATTCTGATAATAATATTTAAAAATAAATAAACGATAAAAAAAATTGAATGGATATGAATCTTAGCTACGGTATAATTGAAGGCTATGAATGTTGTGCATACGGATCCAAATGGCTGACATCGCATCGTAATAAATCGGCCCTTTAATATCGGCAATAAAAAAACAACAAACGTTCACAGTCAAAATGCCGGCAATCGATCGGATATTGATGAAACACGACACAGCAAAATAGACAGTTCACAAACCAAGAATATATATGGCTCGAATGGCAGAACCACAATCACAGTATAATACTATAAATGTGTTACGCGAATTGCAATAAACTTGAATCGCTTCTTAAATTAAAAGCGAACGACAAGACATCAATGGTTTGGTGTGCGATAGTCTTTGATTGTTGTTGTCGCTCTTTCTCTCGAACGATCATAAAAGTTGGCCGAGAACATGGAGCTGAGATGAGTGTGTAACATTTTATCCATGTTCATCGCATAATTAAAATGAATAGCCGGCGTTTTTTTTTTTATTTTGCTCATCGCTTATCCGTTTTTTCCTTTTTATTGCGAATTTTCACCAAAAAAAAAGAACATATACTAATGTACTCATCGAAACATTTTTATATACATATTTTTGAACATATTTTACAGTTTAACGCAAATTTAAAAAAAAAAACGCAACCATCATGCGTGGTTTTGACAGTTTTATTTCAATTTACCAAGTAATTTCCATGGCAATCGAAAATCACAATCCGCAGTGCATTAAAACCGATGAGTATTTTAATCGGATTTGGTTTTGAGCGCGAGTTGAATGCTGCTTGAGCAATGAGAAGAAAGTCTAGGGGGCCTATGTGTCAAATGAATCCCACGCAATCTATTGCAAATTGGATCACACCAAATGGATCACAGATTCCAGATTCGTATGGACTCGATATAATCGTGTTTTTCTTTGCATTTGAATACAGAGAGACTCACGTGAACTTGGCTTACTCAAGTACACTTGAACTCACGAATCCTGCGATTGCGAATTCGCACAAATCTCACAATGTTTTGGATTGAATACTACGGATCCAAATGTACGAATCTCTTATATTTCTTGCGAATCGTTTTCTTTTTGGTTTCAGCGTAACTCAGAAGCCCCTAGGAAAAAGTGCATTAAAAAACTGTGGAGAGAAAAATGATTACTCTTCGCATATTCGTGTTGACAATTTACGCCATTTCCATTGCCATATGCTTCATGTTTATGAAGTTCATAAAATTATCAACGATTCGCTAATTTGTTTGGCAATTAAACAAATCGAACAACTAATTTCAGGTAAATTGTTTCAAAATTGTATTATTAATTTGTTGTTGTTGTTGTTGTTGTTGTTGTTGTTGTTGTTGTTGTTTTGGCGTTTCATTTGTTTTGCTATTTTTATTTGATGAGAATTTCGAGAATGACGTGCTAAAATACAGTAAACAAACGATGGTTTATGTATCGTTGGCGAACGGTCAGAGCATGATTCTTGGCAAATAAATTGTAAAATGAGTGCTCATTAAAATTGGGGTCTCGGCCTTTCTATCACTTTCAATGTACAACTGTTCGACTGCAAATGCATCAATTGGCACGTGAAGTTTTGAAGTATTTTTATCGCTTCTCATATTTTTTTTTTCGTTTTGTTTTGTTTTCTCCTCGCAATTGTGCAACCCAGCTTTTTTTGTGTGCTGTTGTTGTTGTCATCATCATCATCATATTTTCAATATCAATAAAATAATTTCGGATGTGGTATTTATACAACAATTGAGGCTCTTTATTTTGATTAGTTTCCTTTTCAATGTGCCACACACATGGCTGCACCATTTTGGCGGATCATTTCAAAAATTGAAAGTTTTTGGTTATTATTTCACAACTATTTCTCATATATAAATGTTTTTTTTTTTCATATGCTCTGTTGAAAATGTGATGCTCAAGCGATCTGGTTCAAATGGTTTGATTTTTTTTTTTGTGGGGATATGAAATATATAGGAGAAAGTGCCATGGTTCATGACAAATGCAATCAATGTAGCGTACACAGGCTGACAGAGCGGAAATGTTTGAAACGCCCATTAAATATGCTGAATATACGCTTTACTTTCACACAAAATCTTTATAAAAATGTTTCATAAATTAAGGCGCAAAGCGCAAAGCAAGGACAGGGATAATCAAAAAAGATGTTATAATAAATACATTGGTCTTCACACCATTTGACTATAGAAAGAACGCAAAATATTATGCTATTTGTCAAAAGAGGATCGATTCATTATTGAAAACCGCTTTAATACAATGGCCATTTGGGTGGAAAATGTAACAATTTTTGGTTGAAAAAAAAAAAAACACACACACACACAAGTCACTTTTTGTCGGTTTTGCTTCGCTTGGTCGCATGTTGGGACAGCATGGAACGCATGCTTCACAAAATACGATCGCAACATTAAACGATGAAATTTGAGACTCCATTTTTCGGTTTATGATGAAAAGAAATGTGCATGGAGTTGGTGCAACGCGAAAGAGAGCGAGAGAAAAGGAGAAAAGAATGACGGCGCTTGGCGATAATACACACATTTCACAAACCGCAAAATCCCGTACAACAAGAACAAGAAACATCGAAGCCGAAACTCATTTTTAAAGCCAAAGGGCCCAGGGGGAAGCAGAACATTTTCTTTCTTTTTTTCTTTTTTTTTTCAAATGAAACAACTTTGGGAATGAGAAGCGCAAGGCATTTTTGTCGTTTTGTGTCCTCATCATCATTTGGGATGAGAAATTTGAATAAATTTATGAAAAAAAAAACACCGCAGCCGCACAAACACACACACTTCATTCATATGACACGGCCACACTACGCACGCACACCCGGCGCTTTCTTTTGAGTCTCAGATTTCCCGTTACGCATATCGTAGGCCCATAAAATATACCCAAAACCATTTCAATGCTCTTTCTCTCTATCGCTCTTAAATTATGACTATTAATTTCTAATTGTGACGCATTTTACCATTGGTTCAGTGAAATTGGTTGCAGTGCGTAAATCGAGTCCCAATTTAAGAAAATATGATCATGTTGCCATGGCATGTAAATATGAACATTTCGGTCGTTGTTTCAAAACTCCGAAAAATTTATGTTCCATTTTTTATTCGTTATATTACTTTGAGAAATGACTTCAGTAGCCCTTCGTTCTTGTATTTCTTTTCACACATTTTGAACAATTTCTTTTTTTAACCAAATAATTTTTGTCTGGGCATGGAATACAATTTTCTCGTGGACCAGTGAAAAAGGGGATGTAACAAATGTAACCGCATCTTTGACTCATTTTTTTTTTCTAAGAAATTGTCATCAATAAATTTCACTATGACCGCGATAACAAAAAGCCCTAAGAAAAAAAAATGATACACTCAATCAAAAGGTTGGCGTTTTTTCTTCTTGACAATGTTTTATTTTTTTACTGGTTTTGAAGAAAAGCATTTTTTTTTTTTGTTGTTGCGTTCGTACATTGATTTTCATTTGACTGTGGTGAAACATGAAGAAAACATTCTGTAAAGTCCACCATTTCGTATTCATTTCGAATGTTGTTGATTTAGTCGTAAACAACAGTTACTAGGGCTAACATTTGGTCAGTTTGTCGTTTATTAGTTTTTGAGCTGATTGCAATCATTTCATTCGCCAAATGAGACATTTAGTGGTATTTCGTTCAAACATGATTCCAAGTAAAATTGTGCTGTTGCATAGAGTATCTAAGTAACCAGCTAAACAGTTTTTTTTTTAGCTATTTTTTTATTTTTTTTTTTAACTGTTGTTTAGCACTGACGCGCTCATTTCAGTTTTGTAGGTCTGCCATCCCATTACCTGCAAATGGCAATGCAAAAATTATAGTCCCAACGGACCCAATTTGTAGCCTTTTATGCCACATATTAATGTTTGTTCTATGTCAGAGTGTGTGTGTGTTGTTTTTGTGGTTGGTTGTTATTTTTATTAGCGAACTTTAGTGGCGTAGCGCGTGTGCCATCTAAAATTACAATCCGCACACCCAATATTACTGATGTCAGCCAATTCCACACAGACATTGTACGACCATTTCACCCAATATATGAAACGATGACGACCGTCGACATTGCTAAATCGTTGCAATTGCTTCTATTTCTCTTTTTTTTGTGTTTGCTTGTTTCTATTAATATAAATGGCTGTCATCAATTCTCCGAAGATGTTGATACGGTATGAATTTCCGAATAATGAAATATGAGCAAAAGTGTCTGTGAATATCTGGAGGTCTTTCACAACACACTCAGTCATTTTGTGCACAATATCTTTGTTTCGATTGATTTTCTAGCAAAAAACCAAATACATCGCATCAAAATTGAATCGGTAGATAAACAATAAAAAAAAACCTTTGACATGATCAACTGATGTCTTAATGATTGATATGAAATGAACAGCAGCATTCATTTCGGTGTGCTTTTCTATCTTTGTCTCTCTTTTGCTAACTTCTGTTTTGTGGGGTTTTTGTTGTTGTTCTTTTGCATAAATATGTTCCGTGTGCGTTTGCCTCGTGAAATTAAGATGCGTATACGTCTATGCTAATGCGGATAATAGCCGAGCATATCAACGGGCCAAATTTAAATGTCTGCACGTATGACGTGCAATAAATGGAACAAGACAAGATCCCATGTAATGGATGAAAAATCAAATGTAACGTTAAGTTGCGTTCCATTGAGAAAATTCCCCTGAATTTCATTTGAAATGGCGTGCTGTAAAACGCTGTTTGAGCTTCTCAACGTACAACGCAATCAAATGTGGTGGAACGGTTGCCGTTGTGGTTCGTTTGTATCACACATTCAACTCGTTCAAATCTTTTCTCTGTTCAATTGCATCTGTGATTGAGTCGCATCGCAGATTTGTCGTATGTTCAAAAAAATATGCAGGTAATTACTGAAATTGATTTGTTGTTGTTGTTGTTGTTGTTTTTAATTATGAAATTTCCAAAAAATTAATCGTTGTTCAACCGAAAATCGATATTTTGTGCTGTTCAATGAATGTTATGCAACTTTTAAAAACGCCTTATTAAATTCAAGCCCACCATTTGTGTTTGTTTGATGCCGACACTATGATTGCGAGTTGCTGTTCATTTGGGAGCACGAAATTGACTCTCTTCAAAATCATGTGATGCAGAACAGAACACATATAATATGTTATCAAACACCCAAACACAAATTAAACACTCATTCTGGCTGTTTTCATGAGATCGATCGAAATGAATTGGAATTTTTGGTGGTGATCCGAAAATGCTTTGTGATGGCACACTACATAGCCCACCAACATGAAAATGTTGTGTATTTAAAGGCATAGAAACGGAACAGTGACAAAAATCACAACATATCACTAATGAGCACGTCACGTTTTAACAAAGAGTCCTTACTTTCTGAAAATTTTCCGCCCATTAAAGCGTAAAATTTTACTCCCTTTTACTTATGCCGTATTATGCAGAGCGAGGTTGCATATTTCGTACATTTTGACGCAGTGAATCGATCACAGAACACGATATGACAAAGATAGAGAATTCGTGTGTTTCGGCATACATGTGTTCTTATGTCGATTGTTGGCGGATTTGTAGCTACTTCCTTGAGTCGAGCGGATTGGAATATTCGACAACAAATATATATATATATATATATATATATATATATATCCCAACTGTGAACGCGAGTGTGCTGTGTCTCACTTGAGTGTGAGCACGAGAGTGTTGTTAGTGAAGAAAACATATACACACACACATATGAATATACACAAAAAAAAAAATTGGAAACAAAAAGCATCAGATTATGTTCACTAGTTGACATGTGTCTGTCTTCGTATGCCATTCGGAAATATGGATTGAACCGTTTGATCTTTTTGATTTTTCATCCGATTGTTTTATCTCTGTTAGCCTCTTTTTCAGTTCGCTCATCAGATGTGCTCTTCTTGGTTTTAGCTTCCATTTGCCTGCACAGTTTTTTTTTTCATTTGTTCCACTTTTGAAACAAACATAAAGAAGCGATTTAAGCTTGTTTGACACGATCAAAATATAATCTGCACAAATAAATATAAATATGATGCACCTGATGATCATGCAGAGAGATTGAGATAAGTGCAATTTTCACCCTTCAGCGCATGAATTTCACTAAATGACCCAGTCGATTACGAATAAATCGAAATATCAAACAACATAAACCTGATACATCAACATCTGAGCCACTGGTTCTGCAAAACCATTCCATACGAACAAATCGCTTTTTATTTCTCTCTCTCTCTCTCTCTGTCTCTCTCGCTCGCTCGCTCTCTTCCATCTTCCTCTCATTCTGTTTTGTTTATCAGTCATGTATACAAATGATGTTACCATGTTACAATTTAATCTCTTTCGATTGATAGCATATTCCATGGATTTATTTTTCACCCCTCATTTTATGCTCTCTCGCTCCCAATCGTTTTTCATCGCTAGGAACAATAAACGATTTTGTATCTTTTCAATGATAAATAATATGTATAATAGCGATAACTCAATTCATGCGTAGCATATTTCCTGTGCCAAAAAATTGTTGTTGTTGTTGTTGCGCGCGCCCTTTTTTCTCTCTCGTGTATTGAATGGAAAATTAACCGCATGATTTAATAAAGTACGAGCCATGACAAAGCATTCAAATTGGAGTTTCTGTGCATCCGATTAGAAAAAAAACAACATACAAATGAGAGAGAGAGAGAGAGAGAGAGAGAGAGAGAGAGAGAGAGAGAGAGAGAGAGAGAGAGAGCGAAAGAGATCGATCCTTTTCAGCTCTGATGTGGGAAGGATGTTACGAGGTCCTTATTGGTGCATCCTTTTGTGTTGTACGCGATGATTACAAACATCAACTGGCTCTGGTCGACAACGTAAGAGTGTTTCGTACGTATTTTCTTTGCGCTTGAATTGAATGGTATAACAACAACAACAACAATAGAGAGAAAAAGAGAGAGAGAGAGAGAGAGTGGGATAGAGTGGGAAAAAGCGACACATCAAATCAGAACGCTGCCAATGATTTTTATATTTCAATGTTATATCAAATACAGTCGAGAGTTGTGAGCGCACGGTGAACACATTGGTGTTCATTATTTTGTTTTCGGTGGAATTGAGCTGGAGAGCTGTATTCCACATTTTTGCTACCGGTTATTATGACAGTTATAGCGTTTTAATGGTAAATCCATCATTATACAATGGTGTGTTTTTCCGCACAAACTGCTAAGGGCCCACCTGCTGTGGACCGATTCGTACTTTGCTGAGTTTTTTTTTTTCCTTGCTTCTATCATCCGACCCCAAAAGCAGTGCGGGAGCTGAAACGTTTTGAATGGTTCGGAATGGTTCACAGCAAACATATCACTCAATTGTTTTGCATTTTATGTATACGCACAGCAGTAGCAATTCTTTCAATGCAACAGTGGTTGACTGTCACGCAGAACAACATGTTTTTTTGCAAATACGACAATTGGTTCGATTTCAATCGAACAATGCATGATCGAACTAGGTCTATCGAACTATGCTGAAAATGTGACGAAAGAAGTCGAATGCCAAGCGACACGTGCAAATTAAAATCATGTTTATTTTACCAATCACATCAATCGGAGAATGAAATGCCCAACCAGAAAATAATGGGACACAGAAGTGAAAAGCGTTTCATTCTATGCGCTGAAAATGCTTGCCACCGACACGTGCGCCAACACAATAGAATTTATTTCTGGTGTGAGAATGAGAAGATATAGAAAAAAAAAACAACAACAAATAGCCGAGAGAAGGATTGGGTATTTTTCCATTCAATGAGTATTTTTAGGTGGAATTGGAAATGTATTCCTTACTCACAAACACTAACTGACCAAAAATGTGAAATGATATAAAATATTTCCACAGTCCATTGATGCATATTTTTTTTTTTAAACTACAAGTTGAAGATAGTTTTAATTGTTGTTTTTTTTTTTTATTTAACTCGTAACGTCCAGATATTCGCGCGATAATATGCATATCATCACATCGTTAAGATTATTCTTGGATGTGTTTGGGTGTCTGCTGATGAGTGCATTTTGATGAAATTCATATTTTAACATTTTTACCGTTGAATTCGTTTTGTTGGCAAATATGTAAATGAGAGCCGCAAACGAATCTATTTTATTCATTCATTTTCTGATTTTATTATTTTAGTCAGTGTGTGTGTGTGTGTGTGTGTGTGTGTGTGTGTGTGTGTGTGTGTGTGTGTGTTGCCAAAATGATGCAAATGTTATTTAAATTTTCGTCTATCGGAAACGACCAGATGCATATCATATCACAAATATCACACGGTGACATTGACGTGGTCTCCATTGTTTCTCATGGCATTTTTTTGTTTGTCTGTTGTTGTTGCACCAGTAGTTTGATTGTGAGGTGCAAAGACCAAACAAAAAAATGCTATCGCAACTCGACCGGAAAATCTGTTCAGTACCTCCGCTTGGCTTTTGAATTTATTATTTCAGTTATTTATCTATGGCTTTGAAATGAAAGCGAAACAACAAAACGAAAATCCACGCTGAAAATGAAGTCTCACAAATAATCAAAAAAATATAATAAATGTAGCCATTGTTGTGAAATTAAAAATGCGCAAATTTAACCGAAAATCAAAAGAAGAATGATACTGTACAATAAAACAACCGAATGCAGTCTGCTTTGATTGAAGGTTCTTCATGTCTCTTGTTTAATTTCATTTAATCGTTTGTTTGGTTCGTCCATTTGGGCGAACATCCACCCAAAATCCGCGCATCTACTGAATTCGTTGCATTATTGAAGCTATTACATTAATTGAATGTTGATTAAGAAACCGTCTGAAATTTTTATAAAACTGTCTAAATTGTTATGAAAAGTGTCTAAAAAAAATTGTATATTATAGAATGGATTTTGGGCATTTTTTCGAAAAATTTTGTCAATTTCGCAAAAAAAGATGGTGAAGTTGTCGAAAATTCTCAAAAAAAAACTCCGGGAATATATCTAAGTCATATTGCCGCATATTGCGAAAATGTTGTAAGTCATTTTGCGAAAAATTGTACAAAAATATATACAAATTTAGAAAATTGATTAAAATTTTCTGCAAAATTGACCAAATATGTTGTAAAATTGTCTGACGAAAAATATATAAACCTTAATTGAATACTCTTGTTATTTTGTGTTGTTGTTGTTGTTGTTGTTGTTGTTGTTGTTGTTATTGTTTTTGATTTCGGTTTCTGTTAACAATTGATTCTCTCAATGGCCCAACTAACACACCTTAACGAACCAACCGGACGCTTAAATGCATGATAAGATTAACATATCCATTATCAACAATAAAAATCGCTTTTTAAACGGATTGTAAATAAAATGTGTATTTTTATTACGAGGCACATATATTTCATTTGAAAAAAAGAAAAAAAAAAACCAAAAACAATAAATGTAAATTATGGAAGAGCGAAAATAAAGAGAACGCTCAGTCAAAATCAACGTAAATAAAGATGGTATTTTTATGCGGCTTAAAAATTCAGCAAACACTTTACCGTTTTGCTTTCATCACGAATGCATACAATACTTTTGTTTCGATACCGTCAACAATTTCCATAATTTTGCAAGCGCCTATCATCTCATTTGTATGGGTTTCTTTTTTTTAGTTAGATCTTTACGGATTACTGTGATTTGGATGTACTCCAAAATTTGTCCAACAAATTTTGGCAAATTTTATTTAATTTTAGTATATCAATTGTTATCAAAAAACCAGAGGAGAAACTTATTATAAACTCATAATCATCAATAACTCATTCCTTTTACAGTGTGCATCATGAAAACAGACAAAAAAAAATGGTTAATTTTGGCTTCAAATTTCCAAAGGTCGGTACGGTAAAGATGTATTACCATTTTTGAATGGAACGCTTCATTTCGGTTTGTACAAACTCAAAGAAATCGGAGGAAAAGAAATATAATAAATTAAAATTTTCTTCACATTTTGAACTTGAACTAATAAATCCACTAGAATTACTTAGAAATGAAATGAAAGCGACAAGACAAAATGACATTTTCGCTGTAGTGGAATGCGTATGCTCATGTCGCTCATATCGCATATACAGCATCAATATTTAAAAAAAAAAAGAAGAAAAATAAAACATACCTACCAGAAATCATTGTGGTTGTGGCACATTATTCTTATAATGCTGAACAGAAGAGAAAAAAAAAACCTGAAATAAACGGGACAAAAAAGTATGAGCCTTGGCGTTGTGCTGAAAAAGCGAGGAAATACAATACCCAAAAAAAAACACACACACACACACACACGAAAAAATCAGAAGAAAAAACTCATACTTCAACTGTTGCACCAAAAATATCTGGCATAAGTCACTGCAACAGCTAAATGATATATGGTCGGAGGTCGTATTGCGCACAAGTTCTGGCCTGTCTTTATTTTTGTTCACACGCACACGACATCTCATAACACAACAGCAACCGCAACATCGACAATGACGACGAATTTTTCTCCTTGCGCTCGTATTTCTTCTTCAATTTCTTTCTCTCTCTCTCTCTCTCTATGCTCCCGCCCTTCCCTTCCTCTCTTTCTCTTTCCATCTTATTTTTAATTACAGAACTACAGAGTTTGGTGTATTTTTCGCGCATTTCATGGTGCATACGCAATGCATTTCACATATATATATAACGGCATCTGGGGCTGCCTGGATGCATTTTGGATGTACTGAATGGGCAAACGGGGCCATCCATATCCATCCAGTAAAACAATCATGTATATCGTATATGCGTGATCTATGATTATTTCGTTCCGCGATCTGTCGTTCTCGATTGTAGCTTACACACATTAATCGTGCATATATTGTTCGTTTACATGGCTTTAAAAGTTCGTCTTTTTGTTCGAGCTCAGGCACTCTCTGCTCACATTAAAAGTGTCTACATAAAACAAAAAAAAAACTGTTTTTTTTTCAAACCAAACTATTAATTTTAATTTTCTGAAGCATTTTTTCTTCTGAAGCATAAACATTTAGCATAAATCACAGATGAACAGTTTTTTTTTATCCTGTATTTTTCGTTTTTTTTGTTTTTGTTTCTTGTATGTGTCGAGCGTTCGAAATGAGCAAACTAAAAAAAATTATGTATTTGCTGTCGACGTAGAACGTGCAGCAGCGAGGGTGTAAAACTGGATTGAGTCGACGTGAGCGCCCTCAGTTCGTAAAGCAAAATCAATGCTATTGAACAATTCAATTCAGAACGAAACAATGCGCCAAGTTTGAAATTTGTTCATGTGTCCGCCCCATGTTCACTGCACACTTGCCATGTATTCAAAGTGCTATCGTCTGACACTTTTTAGCCGATAAGTGTGATCTTTAGCGCATTTCAAATGCACTTTATCATTGCATTTTGGTTGATTATTGTGTATGTTTATTTGATACCCAAGGGAAAATTATACGATTGGATTGCGATAAACTCTTCGGGCATTTTTTATCGAACGAGCTATTTGTTGTTAGTCTTTTTTTTCTTTTTGTGTCTTTTAACGCTATGAATGCGTACTATGCATCGATACAACTCAAAAATGATGATCATTGCAAATGAGATGTCATTTGGTCATATTTTACGAATTACCACCTCCACCGTCACAGTCATTGACGCTGTTGGTGCAGTCAATAAAACCATTAACCGTGTTCAACACGTTCCACATTCATCCACATTTCATTCGATTCCATTCGTTGTTGTTGTTGTTGTTGTTGTTTTTTCCTCGATAAAATGCACTAAATTATAATTTTCGTTGGAAATTTATTTCGTGTCAAAAATATGATTACACGTGTTTCTACACACAATATGCTCGGTTACGATCGAGAGCACCTTTATAAAAATCAACTCACACACATGTTCATGTTCTTCAATTTGGGTTATTTTTCACGACGTGTGCTATTTTTAAAATAATACTCTCTGTCCTTAAGATGGTTCTCTGTCCGGCTAAGAGCATTGCAAAGCAATACATGGAAAAGAAATGTTATTGGTGAGAAAAAAAAAGAAGAAAAAAAAAATCCCTATCCAGTTAACGTTGGGCATTTTTGGCTTAACATTCACATCAATCAAGTGTCACTAGACTTGCTAAAGCTTCTTTGAAAAACAGAATCATAATGATTCGATTCCAAATCCGTTTATGTGGCAAAATAGAACAAACCGCATACACGCATAAATCGAATGCGATATGAAATTTGTCTGACGTGTTCCAATGTACACCAAGCATAACGCTTAAGCAGAAAAAATGCTTAATAATTTATCAGTTGCAGTAGAATCATTACCGAATGCAAAGGAACGCATTACAATTTACAAGAAACAAGTACTTCTGCGAATCGTTTTTCATCATTAATGCAGCTGCAGAAATTGTGGAGCACGAAGCACCAAAGCATGTCATAGACTCCGAGTCTCTTGAAGAACATTTCGCAAAAACAAGTGTATTATGGCGTTAAATGAAAAAGAACGCATTTTCCATTGACTTTTGTGTATCATTTTGAATAAATTGAATCTTTGGCACCACAATGTACAAAACAAAACACATAAAAAAATTACAATTCCAAATGAATTCGTACATTATCAATCTTCCTGCTACGCATTCTTTCAACTTCATAATCTTTAATCTTCTTATTGCTGAAATTTTTTTTTGTCGAAAAATAACAAAACACTTGATATTTCCGCTTAAAAATTCGTCCTCTCATCGTGGCTCGACTACTTCAGAAGAGTTTTATTTACAATAGAAACTGAAGCCTCCCCCTAAAAAAAAAACACACACACACAATAATTCTTTTCTTTCGGCAAATAAAAATAAAACATCTTCAATCCAGAAATTATTAAGTAGCCGAATTTAACTCGTCGAAATAAGAAAATACACTTTTCATGAGAAGCCAAACAATTTGAAAGATATTAAAGCATTTCGTTGGTGTATCAATTTGAGTTGAAGATTGTTTTTTTTTTTTTTTTTTTTTTTTTTTTTAATTTACTGATCAGTTCATAGTGATAAGCAATATCGCAAACAATACGACTTTTGGTTAACATAAACATGCTATTTCCGATATCAGGTGAAAACTACAAAGCATCATCAAAACAAAAAATGCCGAAAATGTGATTTAATCATTATTTACACACACACAAAAAAAGAAAAAACGAAACCGAGCGAGCGAGAAAAAAAGGCGCAGGCGCATCCGACACAAAGAAAGCCAATGGTGTCGATAGTCGACAAGTAAATACAGTAGTCTAGTAGTCAAAATGCTGTAAGTCTTTAACACATCGCCAGTCGAACGTTAACAATCTGGAAGTGCGTTTTTCTTCAAGCGATCGACAAACAACAATAACAATAACAACGAAAAAATGTGCGAAACAATTGAGTTAACATTTTAGATAATAAAATCACGGACCAAGACGTCTTTTTGACTTTTATAGCATATGAGAAGATCATTGAGTAGCCGCTTCAAGATTGCATTCGGTCGTTGTTTAACATTCGGTCTTTAAATTATGAACTGAACAAAAATATACACAAACATCTAGTTTCTTTTCGGTTTTTTTTTTCTTCTTCTTCTTCTTTCTACGGCTTTTTGATGAGAGACTTTCCCGTTGCTGTAGTTGTTATTTATTTGGTTTCTTTTTTCAGAAGTTTTTGACGATATTGTGGCTACTTCCCGACACGAAAATCATTTGCCGTTCAAAGGTTTTTTTCGGGTGTTATTTTCGGTTGCTGTTTATTTATCAGCTTAGCACATTTCTAATAACTCAACCTTCAGCATTCTTGGTACAGTAGTCGGGTGCTGTGTGCTCTGTGTGCTCTGTGTATGATATTTGCCCATAACAAATATTTAAACATTACACATCATTCGTAATTATTAATAAATAAACACACACATGAAATAAGAGCTCGAACAGTGTTACAACAACAATAGAGTCAGCCATTCGTGTAAGCGTGATATTGTCAGATTGTCAGAGGTAATTTCGACACACACACACACACACACACACACACACACACACACACACACACACACACACACACACACACACACACACACACACACACACACACACACATATTCACTGTTCACTACCTGTACTCATTTGAGTGACTGGCACAATTCAAATATACATATAAAATATAGATACATCTTCATTGATTCGGTGGCATCGTGGCACGGGGGGGATCAAATGGAAATGCCGAAATTGACGAGTTCTCACTTGATGCGTTTTCTGTGTTAATTGTTGTTATTGTTGGCTGCAGGCTTGTATTTTCTCTTTTGCACGTTCATTCAAATACAGATGCATTTGCTCTCTTTCTATCACAATTCTCCAACAGGAAATTAACAGAAAACACAATAGTGTGCCGAAAATGAATGAAATGTACACCATTCACAACAACATCAACTACCGATACCATTTGTAAGTTTTATTCTCTTTGTGATGTTTGTTGCTGTTATTGTTGGTTATGTTCGATGTGTGAAATATGAACTTTATTCGATTTGTTTATCGGCATTCAAATGATCTAAAAACACAACATAAATATGAAACCCAAAACAGAATCCAAACGGAATCGGTTCGTTTTCATTCTAACCGAACATTTCTGCAGCTCATGACGCATTTTGATAAAAGAGAAAGATGATTTATTGTTGAATAAATTATTATCAAAGCCATATCGGTTTTCTATATGGAAAAAGCGATTTTAAATGATCGAAGCTGTGCGCAGCGCCAACACATTTCATGTGTTGGTGATTTTTATTGGTTTTTATTTTATTTAACGAAAAAAAAAAATACAAAATCATCAAATGGAAACCAAGAGAAGATTGGTTGATGAGCATCCACTGATCACATCGAATATACAATAAATTTTCCGGCCTCTCTTGGGTATTCGCATTTGATATTTTTCCAACTCAGCTCAACCAATTTTCGCTGCGTGGCTATTCGTTTTCGTTTTTTGGTTTTTATCAACGCAATGGAACTAAACCTAGAACTGAACAGAAACTACACATAAGAAATATATTTCCAATTATGGTGATATTGATATTGTTATTGTTTTACTCGGTTTGGAATATAGTCGCCATTGAATGGCAATGGTTCGTCAATTTCCCACAGAGACATGGGCGCCCAGTATCTAATTTCATCGAGACATTTTTTCGCTCTCTCTCTCTCTCTCTCTCTCTTTTTTCTTGGCTATATTTTGAGGGAAAAAAAATCAAATATCGAGTAGAAACATTGCCACGATAAAACTCTATGAACCATAGACTATGGTTGATATAGATCAATCTCGCTGCCACCATAAACTAAACTACCATAGAAAATGGACAAACAAATAAATGTGTCAGATGAAAAAAAAAACACACACACACACATAACAATAAATGTTGTTGGATTTATGTGTCTTCGCAGCGCGATTCGACTGCTGAGTAATGGCATCCTCCAAAAAACACATTTCACTTGCATTTAAGCCGTGCTTTTGAACACAAATGTGCTTTTTATTCTGCGATGTTGAAATTTATGTTTGCCATTCAAAATCTCGAAAAATTGATATATTTTTTTTGAGAATATTTTCCATGAATCGAAAAACAAACAAAAAATGTATGAATATGACATGTGCTTGAACGTAGAGTTTTTGGAGAATTCTTAATAAACGACATGGTTTACAGTATTATCGCTTAAGAATTTCGGTTGCTTTCTATTTCTCTTATTATGTCTTTGCGCTATTTGTTAATATCTCTGCGTATGGATACAGCACATGATTCACATTCAACTTAAATCATCTTCTCGTGAACAATGAACGAAAAACAAACCGAATAATTTCCTTTTTGTGTTAAATATTGATTTATCTAACGACCGACAAAAAACCAAAAAAAAAAAAAATGCAACCAGTTTTAACTTAACAACAGTTTAAGCGCATGGCGCAGATTTATTTCGTGTCATGTACTTTTTTGTTTCAACACACAATTTTCCCTCTCGAATTTGATTGGTTGAGACCACGCCATATACAATTCCATAATCATTTTTCATATCCTAAATGCCCCAAAAATGCTGAATTAGATGGCACAACGTGGACTGTAAACACATTTTGCGTGCATGCTGCACGTCAACCGATAAAGAAAGCCAAGAAGAGAAAAAAAACACACACACACAAAGAGAATGTAGCACCAAATAACAACACAACATCGCTTAATTACCCTTTTTCTTCTCTATCCATTCAAATGGAAACGAACGATGCAAAATTACTTTGAAGCCGAATTCTAACCGAAAAGAAGCAAAAAAATCTGTTTGGCTCTTTGACAAATCATTTGTTTGAGTGAAACAGCAAAAAAAAAACTCAAATTGAAGCAAACCGTACGGCTTCAGCACACACACACACACACACACACACACACACACACACAAAAACCCGAAGCACACTCGCAAATCCTTGGCAAAAAGGGAAATAAATACATATTCCAAGAAATAAAAATGGTTTAAAACGCGTTTCGGATATCAACATTCTTGTAAAATCGCATGCAATGAAGACAAATTTGCATTTTAATTTATCGCCATGGCCAATTTGGTTCTACATCATTTGCATTTGTGGCATGTGTGTTTTCTTATTTTATATATATATATATATATATATATATATATATATATATATATATATATATATCGATATATCTATATATTTTTCCGCTGGCTGCCACTGCCTCTCTGTGTAAACTGTTGCTACTTATTTTTTTTTTTTTTTTTTTTTTTTTTTTAACAAACCGGGCATTGATTTGACTGCTACTACGATTATATATTTAACGGTAGTTTTGATGCATGCATCGATTTACTGCAATAAAATTCATATAATTTCTGTTGATTATTATCGAAGGTGTAATTAGCGCCCCGGTAACGAAAATAATGACAAAATATAAAAACGACAGAGCAGACAAACCATCATTCGCATCGATGGCATCAGAAAATTGGAAAGTCATTTTGTTTCGCGTGGCACAAATGAATCGACTTGAACTGGCCGGTTGCCACTTTGCTTCGGTGAAATTCGTTGAAAATCAACGAACCACCTTTTTTTCTCTTGTTGTTTTCTGTTCCTGCTGTTGCTGTTTTGTGTTTTATTCTGAAAGCCTGCCATTTAATTGCCACCAATCGATCTTGTGTTTGCTTTATTCATTTTGAAATTGACATTATGATACACCTCTTTTGCGTTTGCTGTTTGTTGTTGTTGTTGTTGTCGACAACAAGTCGTTGTTTACTTTTGATGATAGTTTCTTCAGTGAATTGGCAATTTTATCCTCATGTTCACATTGTTCAAATTTCGGTGCACTTGTGAAAGAGATGCACTCGTGGTCACGTATGAATGTAAACAAAAAAAAAACAAACTGGGATTTAATATGAATAGAAGAGTTTATGGTCACACATTATTGAATGCCATGCCATTAAGAACAATTGAGCAAACACAAAATAGCATCATATAATAAAAGAATGGCTGCACCGCAACATTTCGCATTCATTTTGAATTGTGCACGAATGCAGTGCATTCATTGTACAATGTGATGACAGCTCAAAAGAGCTAGAAACATGGTATTTATTTTATTTTAAAAAAAAGAAAGAAAAATGTCGGCATTGGCATCTGTATACCGTCCTGGTTTCAATGAAAACACAATTGTGAATAATATTATAAATAATAACACATTTGCATAATATTTATCTTCGTTTTAGTTGTACTCTTTTTTTTTTATAGCGGAACATGAAAACCCACGAGGCTTACGCATTAACGGAAAAGAAAATGACACACACGAAACATAAACAAGAAAATGAGAGCATTTTCATTTGAATTTGGCATTCTTGAAGGCTCACGTTCATTATATCTTTGAACTTTTGCGACTCTTACAATTCCATGTTGCAGAAAGTGGCACAGTTTATCTGATTAGGAATCAAAATTTGCGATGAATAATTATGGAACATTTGAACATAGACATAGAAAAACATGTAAAATAAAGCTGTGAAAATAGCTTAAAAGCACTGAAATTGACATTAGAATTTCAATTTACTATATCTGTAAAATGAACGAAAAAAAATCACAAAAATAATGATCGAAGCCATTGCATTAAAATGTGAATGCGTTTAGACATTTGATCCACTATTTTATGCGATGTCCAATTTTGAAAATTATCGTTTTTGACCAAATCCAATCGAAATTGATGCGCACATTTTATATCGGCCCGGATGGCAAGAGAGAGAGAGAGAGAGAGAGAGAGAGAGAGAGTTTTCCCTTGATTTACAAGTCGAATTCCAGTTGATTCATTGGCTTTCTGGTTGATTTTGAATGTGATTTTTGTGAGCGTATTCTGAAGCTAAGCTGAGTGTGCCGCATTCATCTTTCATGCCATCAACAATGGCCTGTTAGCAGGTATTCGGGAAAAATTGATCAGTAGCTGTGTGACGATTTGGAAACGTATCTTTTATTTCTGTAATACCACTAAATCAATAATTCATTGGTGCAAGATTTATGGTGGACATGTTCATTTTGTCTTCCCCTTTTTTATTAAATAAAACGCAGAGAAGAAGGAGAAAAAAAAAACAACAACAACAACAACAAATCAAGTAACCAAAACCAAAATAAAAGCAAACCAAAGTAAAAACTGTCAAATAAATAAAACATTTTTTTGTTTTTTTGTTTTTTTTGTTTTGAAAAAACAAAAAAGAAAGAAAAAAACACTGTTTAGCCTCGTCTATGTAGTGCGATCGATTGCAGACGCAAGTAGCCGCTCCTGTTCACTCTTCACATCGAACTGACGTTTTTCTATTAGTTTGCTTGCTCGCTCGCTCGATCTTTCTTGTGTTCACAATTTGATATTGCGATCCGGTTCAATCGAAGAGGAAATGAAATGTATTTATTAGCGAATATCAACATGGCTGCGATTCATGCCAAATTCGTTTCATCTCATCTTGGTTTAGCATTGCAAAAGCACTTGGTACCATCATAAACATTCGTTTCGAAGTGACATTTTGTGAAACGCATAACACAAATGTAGGCAGATAAATCGCCCGATTCCACAAAGCTAAAACAAACCGATTCAATCGTATTCGTGAAATTGGCCAGCTTATTGCGCTATCGAGCTGGAAAAATGCAAAACAATGGTACACAAAACAGCACACATATTCATTGCACAGGGAGATCAGTCTGAGAGTGTGGTTGGACACTTGCATTGTGACAGAGAATATGTGCGACCGAAATTGTTTTTTTTTTTTTTTTTTTGATTCGCCATCCTCGATTTTATATGATTCGAATTTCATCATCCATTTTACTATGGATTTTCCACATAAAATCCAAATTCGTAACCGTTTCTCTTGTTTCTCTTCCCATTTTTTTTCCATCCATCGTTACGACGTGCTGTGCGTTAACTGTGTGTATGACTGGAAATTTTTCGGTAAATTGTATGGCCAAAACCATTTTAAAATAGTTTTTTTTTTTTCCTTTTTTTCATTCAATGGAAAATAAATAATTCATAGAAATTGTAACGATTGCGTTTCATCTACAAATCGAGTATTTCGCATAAATGATTCTGTGACCATCATTAGATGAAAAAGAAAAATAAAAAATGTGTACCAACGATGCCAGTTCAAATAAATTAGCCACAAAACTACTACCATTTATAGGATGATTCCTTTTTATTGATTCTTTTTCGCTTCGCAATGTTTTCAGTTACTTACCATTTGAATTTAACAAAATCCAATCATCACAACACCAAATGGTTGTGGACAAAAGCCCATTTAGTTAGCTAAGCCCATGCAATTTTCGTACACAAAAATGCGCTTTAAAAAAAAAAAAAAAAAAATGGGCATTGCTTACGTAAACTCCGTGTACACTGCATGCTACGGTCGGCTGAATCAAATTGAGTTTGAAATCGTATAACAAGTAGGAAGGAGGGAGTTGCGTTGAATTTGCACTTTACACAGATCATCGAATACAAATAGAACATTAAATATTTTCTGTAAGAATGGAGTTTATTTGGATCGTTTTGTGAATGATGAATTTTGTACGCTGCAAACGCATTACATGAAAACGATCGTCTGCATTACATTCGATCGCTTGAAAGTTTATAGCTTAAGTTGTATCCCGAACGAGTAAAAAAAAAACCCACCTTATTTATGGCTTGAATTGTTTAATCCGATAAAGGCAAATGTTGTCAATTTGAAATGCATTGTGTGCTCGCGTAATCGAATCAACGTTGGTTTTGTGTGTGTGTGTGTGTGTGTGTGTGTTTGAGTGAAACAATAAAATCAGTATCGTTGCCATGACCGTGAAACTAACACATAAAACAAAAAACAACAATTCTCACTTGGATTGTAAACGAAAAACGGTTTTTTTAGCGTTTGAGATTTTTGCAAAGCCACACAAAATAAAACGTAAATCATAAACATTTGCACGCAATGTCATTAATATGCATTTATTCATAAGCAAAATAGAAGAAGCGACAAGCGGCCACTTGAGAGTTGAAAAGAAATTGCAATAAATGTGCGCGGTGTGGTGAAGTGTGTGAGCGAGAGATAAAGATACAATAGAATTGTATGACAGTTTAAAGTGCAACGTAAAATGGATTTAGCACTTTTAATTACATGCTGTAAGTGATTATAATGAGCGGTCATTGAATATTTGATGGATATTTAAAATATGAAACCGCAAATGATTACTGTGCATAGCATAAATTGTTGTTTTTCGTTTACGATTTTTCCCTATTGTGACTGGTTGCCCAGTGTTGATCATGCATATGCATATATGCGTAAGTTTGTGCACACAGTGAAATTTGTTTTTGCGAGCCACACACACACACACACACACACACACACACACACACAAAACAAATTCTGAAAACGTCATCCGAAATATAGATGATAGCATCATTAAATATGATAACGCCAATATCTGAATTGTGATGAAGTTAATCGAAATTTGGATAAAATTATGATTGAATTTCAAATCAAATCAACTGACATCTTCATTTCGTTTTGGATGACATTTATAGGTTATGTTTTGTGTGTGTGTGTGTGTGTGTGTGTGTGCATACTTTATACATCTTCCTTCGCCCCTCAAATAAGAATATAATAAGAACAGGTGTTACTGTGCCAATTTTATATTCATTGATTGCATAAACTGTGGCCTATTTCGTTGAATTGAATCCAATTTGGTGTTGATTTGTATTTTTGAGATGACAAGAATCCAGAGAATGCCTTCAACATGTTTGTTTCCCTTACATTTGAATCAATCGTTGCTACATTGCATTTTAACGAGACAACCCAAGTGAGTGAGAGGCAAGAGAGTTCAGGTTCAAATTATTGTTGATTGCATGACAAGCACCTGCAAAAAAAAAAAAAATGTGTGTTTGTGCATTTGTATGGAGAGAAAAGAAAACAATTTCATATTTCTCTTCGTCAGAGAGTTCGGTATGAATGTCGGTGTTTGTTCAATAAACAAAAATACACCAACCCAAATAAAAGAGAGGGAAAGAGAAAGATAGAGAGTGAGAGATAGAGATTGAGAGAGAGAGAGAGAGAAACAAACCCAAGGAAAAAAAAAACTTGTGAAGATAATTATATATGTGCATGTTTTAACCATATGTAATTAGATTTTGATATATCTGGCTAGTTGAAAGCGATGAGCACACACCACATGCAATGCCACCAACATCAGATAGTCTCAACGAGATAGTGGCTGTATGATACGACCGTTTTACAATAGTCATACAATTGCAATAGCATACAATATTGAGAGCGCAGAGAGCTGTGAGCTGTGAGCACTACATAAAACAAGCCATAGCCATACATAAAGAGGTGCACACATCGCACACGGCACAGTTACATGGTTGTGACTGTAAAATTGCCTTTACCAATTGCAAGTGAATTGATTCATTTATTTCACAAGGTGATGGAATGGCCTGAACACTCAAACTTAACCAAACCAAACTGCACACACACACACACACACACAGAGACACACATACTCGCACAAGACAAGAAAAGACGAAAACAAACTCGAACCACACCATGGCAAAAGAAAAAAATTCGCATGCACGCTTTAATATTTTGTATGTATGACTTTTGATGGCTATCATCATCTTGATTGACGCGTCAAAGGATATGCTCGTCACTCGATTCTCTTCAATCCATGCGAGTTCTCTGTGTGTTGAACTGAAAAAGACACGCGGTGCCAACAATAAAATACATTCGACTTTGCCATTGCTGGTGCTGTGGCCGTCATTTGCTCCTGTTACATTTTGCTTCTGTTGTGTGTTTGTTGCTATTTTTACACTGCACCAGTATTACATATTTTCAGTTTCTTCAAAATTGAAACATGAAAATAACAATTCGTTTCCCGTAGCTTTCCGTTTTTTTTTTGTTCAAGCTTGAAAATTGAATTAAAACACACATTTCTGCACTGATGCGTTTTCACTTCGGTTTCGCTTATTATTCATATTCATTACACCATTACCAGCTTAAACCGTATGTGCTGTTGATGTTGCGCGTCGAAACAATTGAGCTAGAGTGAGTTTTATGCCATGGCTCAAACACACATACACACAAGACATATTACTATATTATGATACTATTGCTGTTCGCTTGTCGTGTTGGCTCATGATGCCATTGCCAATGTGTGTGTGTGTACGCGCGCGCGCCTTCTTCTTTCGAATATTAATGCAAATTTATAGATTTATGCGTAATCGCATGCAATCTATAGTAAGTCATTCATTTCATTTGACTTGTGTGTAACGTGTATCAATGTACCGAACATAATAATTAATGTTCCTTTTTTCTTTATCGTGCAACAAACTTGAGACAAGTCGAGAGAGTCGCGCAAGAACATTTCTTGGCTTCATTTTACTTCGATGGCTCAATGAAAGATGTTAAGTGACGGTCACTTGATGATGCATTCAGGTGAGAGACACATATTTTTTTTGTACACATAAAAATATGTCGAATTGAACCGATTGAATTTGAAAAGTCCACAAATTAGATCCAGAGAAATGCGCCAATCCATTTTATGACTCGAGCCGACTCTCCGTGACATTTTTTTTTTCGGCACAAATCATCAATTTTAGACAATATTATGGATTCTCTTTTACTCTGAACAAATTCAACCAATCCATTTCTCGAACGGTGTGTTCAGAAGTTGAATAAATGGGCAGTCAAAATGATATTTAATCATTGAAATGAACGAAACAGATGAGTCGGTCATTAACCATTAAAACACACTGCGGCGAGCACGTGAAACACACACACCACCACCTCAAATGGTAATTGTGGTTTAAATACGAAAATTTATGCAACAAACATAAATGGCATAAATTGCGGTTTGGGCAAGTGTAAGCCAGACAGTAAGTTCGGGTGGTCGGACATATCTCCGCCGGCCGTTTTGCATGACCAATGACGAGAATATTTTGAAACTGAGCTAGATTGAAACAAAAACAAAAAACAAAAATTTAAACTCTCGCATAAAATCTTCTTGTATTAATGAAAAATGCAATTGTTGAGTGAAATTACTGAGAAATAAAACAATTCTCTTCTTAATTGCACGATGTTGTCTAAAAATGTTTGTAATTGGTGAAATTTTGTCCAATCTGCTAGCGAAGCTATGTCAATTTTCAATTTGTCACATTTCCGCCGGGAAATTATGTCCAAAATGTTTAACAAAAAAATATCTTTATTTTTCTTTTTTTTTTTTAAATGGCGAAATTTTGAAAAAATTCCCACGAAGATCCGGCGGAGATGTGACCGGCGAAGATATGAGCGGTAGCCAATAATTTCAGCAACAACAATGTCATGTCAGCTCAACTAAGCGAACGTTGAAATACGATGGTATTCAGCGTCAATGCGTAAAGTTTATCCTGAATGTTTGATTAATATGGCTAAATGGTTGAGTGAATTCTAATTAATACAAAATTACTTAATTTTATTTTACGTGTTTGATATCAAAATCTTGAGCTCATAATTTAAAACGCTTTTTATTTCGAATGAAGACTTGCTTCTGAAAACATTTCTGTGTGTTTATTTTTTCCGGGGGTTTTTGGTGATTTGCGGCCCACTTTATGTTTATGATACATGCTTAATGCTCACTTAACAAAAATGCCATGATAACGACAGATTTCATATGAGGCGCTGAACAATGTTGCTGCATTCATACGACTGTTTCTTTCCGTTAAATTCGTTTTTAGGATATAAATCAAAACCGTGGACGTTTCTGTGCATTTCGGCATAAATTTAAACGAACAAGTTGAGTATCAAAGGTCAATGGAAAATGAAGATGTAATTTGAACAGAAAACACACATATTGTGCATATGATTAACATTCGAATCCATCATTTTCGATAGATAATTTAACTAATTGATCATTATCGAACGTTCAGCTTCTTGAATAAATTATAGTGAGATCGAATCAAATGGCGATCTATTGAGCAGTACTATTTCGTGGGAGACATGACAAATCAACAACAACAACAAAAATGGGATTCTCATTGTTAAATTTTTCGTAAATGAACGAGAAAGAAAAAAAAAACATACACAAAAATAACAAACCCAAAAATCAATTGAAACAAAATGATTGCGCCGCCATTTCGGCATGTTTGACTGTGATGATGATCTGCCGCAAACACAAACACAACACAATAATTACGTCGATTAGGTGTACACCTACCGTGCTGTTAAAAAAAAAAGAAAAAAAAATTCAAAACGGTAAGAGTAATTTAGAATTTAATTTTCGGTGATTTGAAGCCATTGCCCAGTCGGGCTTATACATTCACCGAAGGCAGCGTGTGAAAAATATAGCACACACATTATTTCTGCGGCTTTACTCAAGGTGCACCGAAATATACACTTAACGGCTCCACATGAAAATGTGTACACAGATCTGTTCTGGTTTCGTGTGTGTTGCTGTTGTTTTTTTTTTGCTTTTTTTTTGAAACCTAAAATGCTTGAAATTAAATTGAAAATGCGAAAGTATAGCAGTGTACTGTTGAGTTACTCGGTTGGATTAATGAATCGTTGGGTGCAAGAGAGCGCGCACACGCCCGTTAAGCGTCATAATCACTAGACGGTAACGTAAAATGTGTTGAAAAATGAAGAGATCACTTTCAAGATCGTTACCTGTCACACATTTACCAAAATTAATTTTAAGCATGATAAATTCATGTGCAATGAATTCGCAACTTTCAGAATTACATTACGTATTTTTTTTTTATCTTCTCGATGTATGTGTGTGTTTCCTTTTCTGTTCATAATTCGGGCCCGTATAAACGAAAAAAAAAAGAAGTCTCAATGAATTGAAAATCGAATGGATTCAATTCACACAGTTACACAAAACAGCAACGACTTTTCGATTCTTTTGTAGCCATAATTATGATTGAAACTATTCATTGTGACTGTTCGCGAGCTCAATTATACAATGCCGTTCATTGAATGGCTCAATGACTTGATGATTTCATTCAGGTGTAAGATGCAAGAAACTGTATCACAAGACGAATGAAAAAAAAAAATATATAAAACCTGTGAAAGAACTTTCTGTTTGTGTAGTCTGTTGCTGTTGTTGTTGGCTTTTTTTTGTTGTCGTGGAATGGGTTCGAAATATGTGTGTTGTTTTTTTTTTTTTGAAAATTGGGCGGTCACTGAAACAGCGATCAAAGATTGCGCACCGAAAAAAAGAAAATCAAATCACACATAAATCTGATTGAGCATGGTGCGCATGACTAAATCATACATCGTTGTTATTTTGTTTCGTTTCAAATGTAATCGAATTATATTCCCCTTTTATCAGGCTATTGAACATTTCCATGCTATTACGTTTTTTTTTTCTTGTTCGTTTTGATATTTAGTTATTCAAAATAACTATTTTGTGGTTATTGCTTCCACAGCAGGTCTTGGTTATTCTAGATTTTGATTTAGTATCCCAAAAAAAAGAGGAATAAAAACCATTGACATTTTACTACGACGAACCAAACAAAAATCACGAAGAATATCCAAATTTATTTATCACTCTTTTTTATGTGATACAAAGTATTTTCATATTAATGTGTCTGTTCTGATTCTGTCGTCTCATTTTTATCGATATCAAAAATAACAGCAACAACAACAAAAAAAAAACGAATCAAAAATCAATTTATTTTACCCAAAAAAAAAACACACACACACATACACATATATATGTCCCAAAAGACATGTGCAGACCGTTTATGACGCTTCAGTTTGGTGAAGCCAAGAGAGTTTTATTGTCTATATCCCGCTGATATTGAAAGGCATAAGCTGTCATTTGTGTCGTCGATAAAAATGAAAAATTCGATTGAAAGTATTCAGTTTGACTGACAAAAAAAAAGAGAGAAGATGTGACACCTATTCATATGCATAAATACACCAAACACACAGACATACACATGGAGACATGATGAAGAAGAACGAGAATGATACAAAGTAAAGACAGAGAGAAAGACAACGATGACTCTGGATTTTTGTCTTCCTTAAATATTTCAACTACTCTTTTTTTTTGTTTGTTGGCCTCGATTAATCATCTCCGTTCTTGTTCGTCCGGTTCCTTTTCATTCCGCCAGCGCCTCGTTGGTGTTTTGAGTCGATCGGAATTTCACCATCGGCCAAATATGATGGATGTCTTTTTTTCAGCAAAACGATTCAAACGATTGGAAAGGAAATGATGGGCTTAGGGCAAAAAAAAAATGTGTCGTCAAAAGTGGAAAAGAGATCGAATAAATCAATGACTTTAATGACCATATGTTATAGTTAATATAGTTCAATTGTAGACGAGTTTATCTATTAATATTTTGTTGTTTTTTTTTTCTTTTACCTTTTGTTTGTTGCTGGAACCAGACTCTTGACTAAATGTCAATCATACAGTATGATTCGTTTATGTGAGATATGATCGAATGCTAACATTATTATCATCATTGATCAGTATTGCTGGTAGAAAAAAAAAATCATTTGAAATGAAAGGTATGAGCCTTGTCAAATCATCGACCACAATGAAGTCGTCAAATTGTGAATGTTATTGAAATGAAATGATAGAAACGGTAATGCGGAATACGAAATCACGGTTGCATACACATTCATTTTATGTGACACGAAAAATTGTTTAAGCGCAAACAAACAACAAACCAGCTCAAACACCGTTATCCATCGGATAAAATCTATTTATGTTTCAAAAATATGTGTGTTGTGGTGGGTAAAGAGAGTGAGGGATTTTTGCAAACACATTACTATTACTTGTTAACTGATACTTCTCGAATTAAATGTGAAATAAGCACCCTACATCTAGTATGCGTGCATGTACAACAAACAACACCACCATCGACAAAAACGTTATACAAAAACCCCGCCGAAATCAACGAGAAACAGTTTCCATAAATAAAAATATGTACACGTTGCTTTTGTGTGTGTGTGTGTATTATTGTTATTGTTGTTGTTGTCCAATATTCACGCTCAATGCACAATGAACTAGTAGCTAATTGTGATAGAGATCTGCCCCACAACACCCGGTAACGGGCATACAAATAATAATGAACAAATACACACACACACAGAGAGAGAGAGAGAGAGAGAGAGAGAGAGAGAGAGAGAGAGAGAGAGAGAGAGAGAGAGACTCACTCAATGAAATTCATGTCATAATTTTTGACGCTGCGATTGATGAAAACAAAAGCGAAACACAAAGATACTGACAGGAGATGAAAATATTTAGTCAATCAAAACAATTGGCAAAACAAGTAACGCTTTTGTATTGATTTAAACGAAATTGTTGGCTGTGTGTTTTTGTTGTTTTTGTTCCATCGTTTTCGTATTGTGTGTCCCTTTGAATGTTATTGACAATTCAATTGTTGGAGGGGTTTTACATGTTTATTTTATTTATATATTTCCATCTAATGTGTACAGATTACACATATCCTTCTCGATCTAGTCGCCGTGGACTCGACCGTTCGTCTCATTTGGTTTGCACACCACGCCTTTTCGATAACAATCAATTTGATAATTATCGCATCACAAAAATAACCCACTCAAAATATTGCCGACACATGTTTCCGTTTATTCTATTAAATGCACACATTAAAATGCTCACTCGCTTCATCTTTCTTTCTTTTTTTTTGGATTTGATTTGCTGTGCACCGGCGATTTGTCAACAATGCGTCTCTCGCATGCCAATCGACGCAGCGGCAACGGCAAGCGAAGGTTTTTTTTTTTGCCCGAACTGTCTGCTTTGATTTGCTACCAGCTCTACTGTATCAATCAATAATCGTAGTGGCGTTGAAATGGCTCTGCCACACAAATAAAGGGCAGCCAAATAGTCATGGCACAGCAATGGTAAACGCGATGTGTGTACACTGTGTAAAGGGGTAATTATTTTTAATTATCAATATGTTATTTCATATTTCTCAAATCGCAACGGTGCTGCATTTGCTTTCAATTCGCCATCGAAACAATTTTTATCGTGGCATTGATCACTGGTTTTTTTTTTCTTTGTCTGGCATTGAAAAATGCTGACATGTGCCCCCTTTACAAATGGACTTTTCTTACAAATGAATTTGTTGCTAAACTACAGAAAATAAAGATGAGCAGAACAAAAAAACAACTGAAATTGTGCATCACAAACGTTAGTTGTTTGGTTGAAAAAAAAAATGGTTTTTAAATCAACAAATCTAAGGGTTTTGTTAGGAGTATTATTGTCATAATAATGAAGTAAAATTATGAAGAAAAAAAAACCATTTGGTGTGTAGACGGTGGCAATTTACAGATGGGTGCCGCTTGAAATCGTAAAATGCCATTAATTTTCGTTATCGTAGGCCAGATAAATTGCCACCATGGAACTAAATCAACTCCGACTTTTTTTCTCGTCTAAATCAAACGAACATTTTTTTTTTTTTTTTTGGTTTTTCCGTTGATGTTTCCATGAAATATTGCCATTGAGCTTTCTACTTCGATGTGATTTCTTCATTACTAGCGAACAATCGTCAAAAAATTGTGTTTTTTAGTCCCAATGTTAGTAATGTTGCGAGCTTCTAATGTTTCAATCAAGTTTTTTTTTTCGGCGTCATAATTCATATTTTTTCTTACTTTATTTAAATTATAGTTTTTGATCGTGTCGAATTGTGAACCAAATTGGCTAAGTGTTTTTGCCGTGCTATTCAAATTATAAATAATAACAGTGTTTTTTTATATCTTAACTATTTTACAACAATCAAAAACCACCGAAACCGCAAGGGATAGAAGAACAAAAAAAAAAACATGAATTATTGCAAAAGGGTTTCCATTTAAATTGGCTGCTGCTAAACATAAAATGAGGTGTTGTATTCAAAACGTTTAAAATGCTTCATGACATCGCATCTAAATCGCAGGTAACAAAACAAAAATGTTAATATCTTTTTAAACAGAAAATATTTATCCAAATCTAAAGACAACCATTTCGAGAATTGTCTTCGAAAATGCAAAAGTGGTCCGTGCCATCGGGTTTATTGAGGCACTTTTTCTTTTAATTGAATGGATACTGTGTGTGTATGTGCCTTTGGAAAGGATGATTTACATTTGCACGAGTATCATTGTGTCAATATTTACGTTGAACGACATTGTTCAGAGACGCGGCATTGTTTTACCACCGAACACTTTGGTGTTTTTGTTGTTGTGTGTTTGTTTGCAAGGTTTGCATTTTTTTGTTTGTCTTTGATTGGATATTCATAGTTGAAATGTGAATCGGACTGACAATAAAAAAAAAAAAACAAACAAAACTAAGCCAAAAGCATGATTATATGTTGCCGCCAACGCTGTTTGTGTATGCCGCTCATCGGCCAATAATTGCGACAGCAAATCAAAAATAATCATTTCTCAGTGGATGAAAGCAAAAAACATTCAAGAAAATGGAAAATGTGAAAAACCTGTTCAATGAATTCAATTGGATAGAGCGGACAAAAAAAAACCGAATTCAAAACACAGAAAACGTAACAAATCGAAACTGAGACATTTGTGATTATTAATGTTATGTAAGGTTTTTGCAATGGTATGCAACTGTCGCAAAAATTCAGGTTGTTCTATATTGTGGGTTCAATTGTGGCTGCACGTCTTCTTGGATTCTTTTGATTAAAAAAAAAAAAACAGAAAACAGTTAAGGAAATTTCTCTTGTTTTTACGTTCGTCGAAAGCAAACTCGTGCATCAGTTTCGACTGTGTACAGATATGTGTAAAACTTGAAGCGAAATTTTAGATCCTATTTCGAAAACGGAAACCGAATCCTCATTATTAACGTTAATGTGGAAAATATGTGCACACGACCGACAACGATGCGTTTACAATGGGAAAAATTGACAAATGAAATGCAGTGAAATAAAATCATCAATGGGAACCCTTCATTTTGCATGGTTTATCGTTTGTAAGGCTGAAGTGGATTTTCTCTCTCTCTCTCTCTCTCTCTCTCACTCTCTCTCTCTCCATCTCGTTTGCCTCTCAGACTGGTGAATTTGAAACTTTTTCGAGCGTCTACTCAGACGCCGCACCGAAAAAAACAACAACCAACAACAACAAATATGTGCTGTCGACAATTCTCAATTCTCCATGCACCCTGCACTGATTGCATTCAGCCATCGTGAAAGGACTATTGTATTTTGTATAGTGAAAATCGGCTGCTTTCAACCACCACACGATCGACTTATTCTGTCTCTTGTTTTCACATCGTATGCCTACTATTATTCGTTTCTTTTTTCTTCTTATTTAATTTTTTTCACTCTCGACGTTTACAATTTATTATTTGTTTGGTTTTTGTTATGCCCTTTGTTCCTTGTTGCAGGAGCGCAACACACTTTTAACGCCGTTGCATCGAATGCCGGTTCAACAGCTCAAACATACACACACACACACACACACACCACCACTGTAATATGGACAACGCAAATAAAGATATTTGTTTCCTGTAGGAAGTCGAATGATTATTACATCAGCGAAAAATGTAATACGTCTATTAATTGGGATAATCCGATGGTATCTTTTTGCTCTCTTTTTGTTGTTGGCCATTCCACTTTTCTGTTCGGTGTGCCAAGGTTCGTCATCTATTACATGAACTGTGTATTATTTTGTTGTTGTTGCAACAACAACCCCTCTTCAAAATGATTTTGTAGCTTATTGTTATTATACATACGGCTCAACAATTCAATGAAACGAGATGCAAAATCATCCGCATTTAACTAAACAGCACACACACACACACACACACACACACACACACACGATTTGGTGATCGACCAGTAGGCAAATCTTTCGATTTTTCAAAACACAAAAAGCTGATTTTAGATTCATGTCGAGGTTGCAATCGAATACTGAATATAAAAAATACAACCGAAAAAGAGAAGGAAAAAAGACACACACACACAAAACCCAATTGGCGTATTATTTACGCCAAAGTTAAGAGGTTTTATTTCGTATGCATAAATGATTCGTAATAACAAATACAAATCAGAGCTAGTGAGAGAGAGCGAAAGAGAGAGAGAGAGAGAGAGAAAGAGAGAGAGAGAGAGAGAGAGAGAGAGAGAGAGAGAGAGAGAGAGAAAGAGAGAGAGAGAGAGAAAGAGAGAATAACATATGCTGAACGGATTAAACTCATTCCCCCCGTGCTCAACTGCGCTGTAGCGGATGTTTTCTCTTGGCAGTGATTTTAAGACGATTATTTTATCTATAAACACTTCGTTTACGAAATTCCATTCGATAAAAATTGTTCTTGCTCTGCTGCAAAATAGCATGCACATCGAACGCAAAAAATTGTGAAATGAGCTCAAAGTCTTATGCTTATTTTTTGTTTTTGTTTTTATTTTTGGTTTGTTTGCTCAGGATAGTGAGCAAAGAAACCGATTTTTGTTGTTGTTGTTATTTATTTGCCATCAAGCAAATGAAACACTGTTATCCCTTGCATAACATCAGCAAATAATCAATGTCAATGTAAATCAAAACAGCGATCAATGAGCGCAAGACCACAAGACCAACAAATGAAACACACGCAAAAAAAAGCAAAAACGAAAAAAATCAGTGAAGAATGTATAGAACCAGTTTTCCGGCACACAAAATTCAGAACACAAGCTCAGCAATCAACTAAATATGTTAATTATTGTAATTACTGATGCAAACATATAGATGAAACAACAAAAAGAACGACAACAACCAAACAGATATAACAAGAGCATTGCGAAACAAATGGTGAATGGAGAAAATCGACAAAACGACATGATACAAGGAATACGTGGCTGACAACAGTCCATAGCCATCCGGGAGACAGTGAAGACGTTGCCACAATTCGAAACGAAGGACACAGTAAAACTGTGTGTTGCGGAATTGGGAAACATTCATAGCGACTGGTAATTGGTTTATGAGTTGTTTCCTTTAACTAATTTCACCTTCCGAATCCGATTAAATACATATCATTTTGGGTTGCAATGCCGTGCATATCGGTCATTCAAACGCCGATTTTAATAGTTTGTCAGTTGGTTGCTGGGTGCATTTTCTAATCATTTCAACCGTCTGATTGTCTATTCCATTGGCCATTTACATTTTATGGCTTGTGTGAGTGCTTCTTTTCATTTGGCATTTCATTTTATTTTTGAACGCTCATTATCGCGATCATCTTTGTTTTTTTTTTTTTCTTTTTCTCTATCACATTCTAGCATTTGTTGATCCGTTGCGATAGCTTGAAACATTGATCTTTTTTTTTCAGTGAGCTGCCCTGTCACTCTTCTCTTCAAACAGAGACGAACATTTTCGTTGAGTGCCATGCCATTGCATCATCTATGTGTTTAAGCTCTGTTAAAATTCGTAACAGAAATGCTAAAAAGCAAAAAAAAAACAAAAATAAAATAAAATACAGAGCACGGAAAAAAGAGAGTAACCAGAATGTTTGCGTGCGAACAAGTGACAGCTGATTTATTTAACACATTTTATCACCATTTTTGTGTAGAATCAAGAGAATGAAATACAAACAAGAGGAAAAATAAAAACAAAACAAAACAAAAACATTCCCAACCGAAATACAAATTTCGGTGTTTAACTGACGAGCTGTAAATACAACCTGAAAATCGAAATGCCGCAACAAAACAACCATTATTACCGATTGAGCATTTGGTTTTTGTACTTTTGTGTGCGTATTTGCCAATTTCAATAAAAGTTATTTTTGTTTATTTTTGTTTCGATTTTTTTTTTCAAATATCATTTTGACCATGCGTATTCATGGGGTTTTTGTTGATGGAATTTCCAATTTATCAATTTCCAAACCAGACTGCATATGCCATTTCCCGACCAGACTGAGCCCATGGTGCTTTTTGCACTGAAAACTTGTAAATTTTCACTGAATTTGTTTTTTTTTTGTTAAATGTCTTGTTAGTTTGCCATTTGTAGCCAGCTGAAAATCGAATAAAAATCCATCCACAAGTTCAACCAAAACAAAGACACTTTTGAAGTCAATGATTTCGAAAATGTGAAAATAAAAAAATAAAAAAAACAAACAGAAAAAAAAAATAAAAAACAACCGAATATCATCTAGAACAGAAGAAAACATTGTGTTTGATGTTACAAAATATCAAATGTGCCGTAGACACTCTCACACCATTCATTCGATGTCATCGCGATGCGAGAGTATTCAAATCACAATGTGAAGTGCTGCGTATATGAATATGCGCTCGTTCGGGGCTCAGACCTCGTCGTACGATTGCATTGTACCAAAAACAGTAACAGCAAACGTCAACGTTGAATGAACATTTCTCATCTTCGAAAATCATTGGATGCCTATGTATTTGTTACCTCTAGTATATATATAGCAGCGTATTATTTGTTCGTTCAGTTCCTACAGTATGTGAAAAGAGTGCTCAGCTGTCTCATTCCCGCTCGCATAATCTGAGCGAGAGCACAGTCAATTTCAGCATCCGCCTATTTATATTCCAACTCAATAATTTCATGAAATGCGCTTCAGGTCTACAACCAATAGTAGAGCAAACTGGGTGGATATGTTGGTTGGTTAGTGTGTGTGTGTGTGTGTGTGTGTGTCTCTTCTCTCTACTCTCTATTCTCACTCAACAACATCCACACATTTGCTTGGTTCTGTATAGGTGTGTCTCGTGTGCGGTGATTTTGTTGTTGCTGGTGCTGGTGCTACTGCTGCTGCTCTGCGCTGTACAACATTCAAGTATATAAGATATAAATATGCGTATGTATGGAACACATTGAGTATTGCGTGCGCGGTTGTTCGGTTGTACGGCCGTTGTGCTTATTGCTTGCGGTGAACAATGCTTCACCAGACATTATCAACGACATTTGAAATAAACAATCGCATCACGTAAATGAGATACAAATAATACATTACCGACTACGTACTACACAAAAAGGACACACCATATAGTCGAAGCTTATAGTATAGATAGCACAACACTTCAATCGTCTGTTTTCATATCATTTCATATTGTTTTTTTTTTTTTTTTTTTTTTTGATGGTATGTTACTCATTTTTATATTTTGAGTATAGGTGAATGAGATTCGTACAATCAATATATTCTACACAAAATCCGGTCGGATTTTTGCATCTAAAGACAATTTACACATTCATATATATTCAATCTGTAATACAAATTCAATCATATTTGCTTATTTATTGGCACATTCACCCACAAAACTCAACAACTCAAATTAATTCTAGAATATACGTAATTTTGGCCTGGTTTGGGCTTCCCCATGTAACGGGCTTTTTCAGCTCAATATGTGTTTCAGTTTGTGCACAATTCAGGTGAAAATGTTAACTCAAATTGGTTATAACAGTATTTGCAACAAAATTATAAAAACTATATAATAAATTCCATCTAATATAATAGTTCTAAAGTTGTAAAAAATCACTAATTTGAGTAAATATTTTCACCTGAATTGGGCTTTGAATCATGGCTCAAATTGAAGGTGAAATTCAAATGCACCCAAAATGCACTAGTAATATGTACGATTTGGGGGGAGGGGGGAGGAGGGTGTCTAAATTGGGCAACGGAATTGTTTATTGAGTCTTCAATTTATCCATTTCATGTTGAATTATCATGAAGTGTGCGAGCTGTCTCTCAGTGGTTGCATCTCTTTGGCTAAGGATACATGCTCCTCGAGCTCTTGATGAACTTCCTTTTTTTTCTCTCTCTCTCTCTCTTTGAAACGTTGAATTTTTCTGCAATAAAGATCTTATTCAAATCTCACACATAAAAGAGATAAGAACTTTCTTTTATATTCCATATGAAAGTAATTTTCACGCGTCTGAATTGACGAAAGCAGGTGGAATTAACAAAAAAAAAAAGGGGAAATGTTACAAGTGGGAAAACGACCATTGAAATTCATCATGATTACGTTGATTCCGCCAAAAGAAATCTCGTCTATCTAATCAACTCACTCTTGATTCCATCTATCTGTTCTTTTCACGTGAACCAACCTCTTCTAAATACTGTTTCACAAATGCATGCAGTCAAAATACTCAAGTGTGAAGCATATAAGTGAAGCAAGCAAATGAAATAACTTGAAAATTTACAAATATCAGATAATGTTTTGATTTGGTTGTATTTTGATTGAGCGAATTTGTGTGCATTTTTTTTCAAAGGTTGCTTATTTCAATTATTATAACTCAGACATAACGCCACCTGTCTCATGGTATTTTGACAGTCTCAAATGCAACTTTGTTGTGTACACTATTGCATGTGCAAATTTCGGTACTGTTTATACTTGTGTGAGTGTCTCATCACTGAGAGTTCATACCAATACAAACAAACAACATATATACCTTGAACTAGATGGCGGTGTTCATCGGCGAGAAGATGACAGTTATCGAATTTGTATGAAATCTGTCAAACGAATTGTACCACTGGCCTTTTTCTCTCTGCTCAAGCTCGATTTTAAACTAGAATCAAGTCGCATCAAGCGAGGGCCTGGAACTATACAAAATCATAATTTATGCGCACTTTATTTTCACTTACCAAATGTAGCGTATAAAATGCCATATATAAGATATGATATATTTCATATTTCTGCGTATTATTGCGTATAACGCGGATATTTTCGCAATTTAAAATGACATCTCATGTTGTATTCCACCACATGTTGTGAATGTCAACAAAACCCGGAAAATATCCGTGTTTATGCGCAATTATATGCATAAATATGATATATATGGTAGTTTATACGCTTTATTTATTCTGTATGTTGAAGTTCCGAGCCCCTAGATATAATACTTATAGGTGAATGTAAGCCGTTGGACGAAATCCAAGGGGATAATCATCGTTGTTGAGTCAGGAGCCTGAAATTCATCCACCTAATGACAATGAGAATTATTAGATTCCAACCATTCAACTCAAACGCAATAGCTTCACTACTAACTAAGCTTTCACATAAATTCAATGGAAATGATCCTTACATCGAGATATTAACATCGATTCGATTGAATTCGTTACCCTGGCCTTGAATAGCCCGGTAAAGATGAATCCACACTGAATGTGATGGAAGTAAAAACAAGTATAAAACGATCGAAGCAAAGAAATCATTCGCCAAGAATTCGAAATGTAATAACATTTTTGTCGCATTTTATCTCCGGCACCTTTTGCGTTTTCTGCACATTCTTCTCTTATTATTTTACCTTATCAATGACATCGACACTAAACATTTGCTACTATTTTTGTTTTTATGCGATAGCCCGACTCAAATCGAATTGCAAATACACGACAATGAAATACCATCTCAGTTGAACAATCGTCGCAAGCAATGTGCTGCTCATTCGCTCTTTTGTGTGTTTGTGTGTGTGTTTTTGTTGTTGTTGTTGTTGTTTGTATCGGTTTATATGTTCTCTCTTGTTTCTGTTTTCGCGCTCGGCAAAACTCTAGTTGCCATTTCACATAAATGCACTTGCTCTTATTTGGTATTGCACACACTCTTTTCTTCAATTCTATTATACGTTTTATTGGCAAAATACTGCCAGCAATTGCTGCATGGAATTTAAATTGATCAAAAATATGCATTATATGGATATAAAAGTGTGTTTTATATGTGCTCAAAAGAAAGAGAGAGACAGAGAGAGAGAGAGAGAGAGAGAGAGAGAGAGAGAGAGAGAGAAAGAGAGAGAGACAAAAAAAAATGGGGAAGAATTAAAGATGACCATAAAAGACGTAACAAACAATATGCGACACAAAACAATTCCAGATAATTTCTACATAATCTCTTGGTGAATGTGATACCAAGTGAAGTTTGGGCCCCTGAACGTGCTGATGAAATTACAGTGTGTGTGTGTGTGTCGATTCAGTTGTTTATGCGATTTGATGTACGTAGCAGTGCAGTTATCATCTCAAATCAGGTGAATTTGAAGCAATCGTTTTGTTTCATTCTTTTTTACCTTTCTATAGAAATCGTGTACTTGTGCATAGTATATGTAAAATAGCAGGCCACAGGTGCTATAGCATTTTCCTCTATTTGTTTCATTTGACCTGATGATGGCTATTTGATATTGCATATTCACATTTACCAGCTAACCATCTAGACAATCAAAATGGCATCAAATAAAAATAAGAAAAAAAAAAACATAACAGATGAACCTAAATATTCATCCATTTTCTCTGTGTCTTGCACTTATTTTTACTCCGATCATTTGTATCCGTAGAGTTTCTATGAGTATGCTCAGAAACCAGCACAACCAATAACAAGTGCGATAATAAGCAATTTTCTACAATTAACTTTCTATAACACCTTGTAAAACGATGTTGTTCAACACAGTCGTTCCATGTTCTATGGCAGCACTACGATACCAATATATACTAATGGAAACGTACGTTTTCTTCCTCTTTTGTAAAACAAAAAAAAAAAAAAATAAACAGAACACAGGGCAAAAAAAACGAGCCGAGAAGACGCAAAGCACAAACTTCTTTTCAAGACCGTATCGGCATATATGGCTCGAACAGATAGCCATTGATCGATCTTCTGCCGCAATTGTTGGCATCGTTGTCGCTCTTTTTTTGTGCTCGATGTTGTTCTTTTTATATAAATTTATATATATATTGTCAAGTCAATAGTAGTATGGCGTGTTTTACCATAAGTATTCGCCAATCGCATACTTTTAAAACACTCGATGAAAAATTATGCGCTGCAATGTCGTTCAATACTCTCCATAGACATGGCTGAGCAAAAACGCAACCACATTCGCATCTCGTACATTGTTTTATTGGGATTTGTTGTTGTTGCTGTTGTTGTTGTTGTTGTTGTTGTTGTTGTTTGTCGTCTTTGTCGATTCAGATCCACCCTGGAAGTTCAGATTTTACTTCATTGTTGCTGTGTTCCGATGCCAATACACAAAAATAAATATACTATCAGATGTGTGACATTTTAACTAAATTGTTTGATATCTGAAGACGCCGCACCAGTAAATGGCTTAGACAGACACCAGTAAGCATCAATCTCAACAGATTTAATAATAATTGAAGAAATGATAGCGTACACGTCATCGCGACGTGCTATGGATTCAAACCATTTATCGGCAATGAACGTAAAAATGAAGACATTTACTTTAGCAATGCGATGACTTGTTGCCGGCTTTAATGCTCAAAATTTACCGCACAAATTAAGATGATCACATCATTTGTTTCATTTCATCCAATATTTCGTAATTTATCCAAAATTTTTCATATTGTTTTAAATGTTTAATGAAATCTCTTTCATCTATGATTTAATCGACATGGTTTTATTAATCGACCGAAATTGAGTCTTTGGCAAGAGCCAAAATGTTTTATGCTACACCACAATTTTACATTTACGCTATACATCGAACGCATCAAGTTTGTCAATCGCTACGGATAAGTATAAGTAAGTCGGAATCGAAGTTTGGGAATTGGACTCAAATTTTGGGACAAAAATATCCTCCCAACCCCAAAACGCCCACATCCAAAATTTCAGCGCGATTCTCGCATTTAAAAGAAACCGACCTCTGATTAATAACAAATTTCAAAGTTTGTTCCATAAATAAAATCCAAGGAGGTATAAATGGTTGTTGTCATCAAATTGCATTTCGGTCAACAGGATAAAATGGAAGAAGTGGAACAAAAAAGGTTAGTGATCAAAATCATCAGAAATACAAATAGACAAATGAAATGCAAAATACACACTGTTTTCTCTATACAGTGTTCACAATGATGAATCCGACCATCAAATGTTTTTGGTTGAATTTTGTGTGCGTTGGAAAACGTCTTTAGCATTTGACAAACAAAAGCAAACTGGACTCCGGCCTGTTGTTGTTTGTTTATTTCATTTACTTTTAGCTAGTTAGCATGGTACATTTTGATTTTTGCAACGACACAAAAATTTACTGGATGTTTTAGCGATTTTATCCCGTTTAAGTAAAAACTGTGTGTGTTTGATGTTTGCCGCTATTGCGTATTGTGGATTGGACTGTCTGTAAAGTTGAAAGGACAACAGACAGTGAAAAAATGCGACGAGTATGATCGTTGGCAGGAGGAAATAAATAAAAGTTTAATTCAAAAACTAAAAAAAAAAAACAAACAAACACAAACAAACAACAAAAACGAGTGGAAAATCCAACGGGAGAAAATCGCATTCGTGCGCTTTAGCTACATGAATAAAGGTGTACATGCACAGACACACAACTACGGCCAAAAAAACATCAACAACAACAGCAGCAGCAGCAGCAGAAACAACAACTAACAGTCAAACGATTAAATTTGTAATCGAACAAAATGGCATTCAATCGTGTGTTTTTCTGTCTCTTTTTCTCGCCCGAAAACGAAATGGGGATTTATTTATTGATGAATACAATGTTCGTCTTTGTGCTGTTCCATGTTGTTTTGCTGCACACTAAAAATCATGATTCATGAGATGAACGGGGCATTGGAACGTATAACAAAAATAATAAAAAAAAAAAAAAAAAAAAAAACAGATAAACGATTCACTTGGTTCAATCACAAATGGCTACTGAATGATGATGATGCCGCCGTTGCCGCCACCGCACTTTTGCGTCGCTTTTTTCCTTCTTCTCTTGTTTTCGATGGGCTTTTGAAAATGATCGCTACCTTTTGTGCTGTCGCTCAAAATGTGTTGTTTTTTTTGTTGTTGTTGCATTGTCGCACCACTTGATCGAGAATCTTAAATTGTATGCCGACTGATTATTTGACAAAAGCTCTTGAGCTTCAAAATCATTTTTTTTTTTTCATTTTTTTTTTCTTCTTTCAAAATGACTCTCTTTTCGCAGAACGAAAGCGAGCGTCTGGCAACAACACCAACAACACTAAAATGAAATTACGATACACACAAGGAAACAAAATGGCAAAAAAACCGAAAAGATTTGTTGAATGTCAGCACTAGCAATTCCATCATTAGTTGACGATCAATTGGCTGATTGGCTCTCAGCCTATTGAAACAACAACACATTTTCTATTCGCTTTTGATGGTGATTTAACCGCTCAATGTCCATGCAATCCATCAATGTGGTTCAATAATGTCTTGGTTTCTCAATCAAATTGACAGATTATAATTTGCTCATTCATTGATATAGGTGCAAATAGTTGAAATTGACCGTGTCCAAACAAACAATCAAAAGCGAATTATTCGGCATGTTATCTATTCGTTGTGGCCAATTTGAATTCAACTGTAATCGCGCCCATTGCTTCAGGCACATGAGGTTTTTTGGTTTTTGAAAGAAACGTGTTGACAAGTACATGGATCATAGTCGCCGATCGAAGAAGCTGTGCCAGCCCATCAAGGGTTGCCACCAAGTCAATGTGCAATTGAAAAATGCAATTTATCGGAATTGTGATTAAACCTTTGGTATGTCATTCTTCGCTTTTATTTTCTTTCTCTCTTCCTCTCTCTCTCTCTGCCCTTCTCTTTGTCCATGTGACTCTCTCTCTCTCTTCAGCGTTATCATTATTAGTGACCATTTATGACCAAATAGCGCACATTCATTGCATTGTATTTCATGCGACAAAGAACCAGTTTATGTCTAGCTTTTGCTGATTGAAGTTTGATGTTTTGTAGTTGAAGTAAATACTTTTCGTATGTCGGTTTTGCTCACATATCATCACCGAGTAGCGCGGCGAACCAAAAAAAAAAAAAAAACGTTCGAACGATTTTGCTGCTTCCATTTTTTTTGTTGTTGTTGTTCGTCTTCGATTTGTCCAATTCTCTTGTTATTATTCTCCTTTTTCTAATCACTACGATCAGCCATTGTTCATGGTAAAACATATGTTTACTTATTTGGAAATATTCAACGATGCGAATTCAGTGAATGTTCGGTTGAGCGCACGCGCAAATCACGGAAACATGTATTTTATCAATTGCAATGTGATGCGTAAAATCTTCCGACGAAATTTGTTATTTGCTCTTTCATATTCTCGCTCATTCACAAGCAAAGGAACGAAGAAAAAAAAAAGCAAATAAGAAATCAGAAAAAGAGCACATCATAGAATCAAATGGCGCCAAACCATTTTCATTGGATTTCATTAGAAAATCTTGACCGTCTCGACAAGGCTCCAGCAATTGTTCGCTGCTGCACATGAAACTTAACAACACGAAAAACAAAACAACAAAACACAAAACACACACACACACACACACAGAGACGAATCAGCAATTATATTAGATGGACAAAAAAGAAACAAGAGCTGGATTCAAAAATGTCATTCGTCTGTACTCAATGCTCACTGAAACCATTCCAGACGTGTTGCTTCAAGCAACTTGTAATACAAAACCCATCTGAAAATGACATCATTAAATTTTAACGGCCAAATGATTTTGAGGCATGAATTTCACCCGGAGTCTTACAACTGAAATCGATAAAATTACAACTTCACAGAAATTTAACCTTGCCAAAGAATGTCACGTAGATTGTGTTGTACGTGTAAATGTGGCCACCATCCAATCAGCGCTGAGAGGTGAGAATGCAAATTTGTCCATTTTGTGTGTGTTTGTGTGAAAATTTGACTTCGTGCTACAACTCGTAAGCTTAACTTTTATTCGGTTAAATAGCAATCTTTATGGTAAAGGCTAGGGGGTTTTAACTTAAAATATAAATACATATAAACGCCTATAAACGTCTATAAATGTGTATAAAGCGTAAATATTGTATATATTTTTTTAAAAATATAAATATATATAAACATCTATAAACGTCTATAAACCGAAAATATGACGTATATTTTCCAAAATCAACCACGAATATAGTGCATATATTTAAATATGCGGCAGCCATTTTGAAAAAATAAAAAAATATAATCGTGTATATTGACAAATAATGCGTATAAACACTCAAAATACGTGAATATTATACAAAGCTCTTGAATATCGCATATTTTTCCCTCGATAAATGAACATAAATGCCCCTAGGGTAAAGGTCAACATCGTTGAAAATAGTATATGAAAATCATCTGAAAATCACCATTGTTACCGTAACACCGCAAATAATAGCGGCACAACAAATGTTCAATAAATTTTTCGAAGAAATATTTCATCCCAAAAAAGTGTTCAATATATACCATTAAGATTAAGTGGAACGCTCGAATGGAAGGAAATAAATTATAACAATGAACACAAATGAACAAAAAAAAAAACACACACACACACAAGCATCAGTTGAACCAAATCCCAACGCTGGGATTTTGATGATACATATCGTAACAGTTAATACCAGCAAAATGTCGATGGTTTTCTTTCCGCACTTGTAAAAAAAAAATCGAGAGAAAAAACTGTGGTTGGCTGTTTAATCGCAAGCACGCTGTTGCAAATGGATTGGATGCGTATTGGGGCAAAGGAAAAATCAGACACATTTCCAGGCTCACAATGAATTGTGTGATTTGCAAATGCATATGCTCATCATGTCCGTTGTTGTTCACGGTTGAAAATGCGGTACACGGGCACATATCATCGTCGCCGCTGCCGAGTGTCTTTTTCGATGTAGCATTGATCTGAATTTTTGGCTGCTTCTGTCTCTGCTCAGCTACTGCTGCTGCTGCTGCTGCTGCTTGGAAGCGTACTCACAGCGAATCGGTGTGTGCTTTTTTGGTGTTGGTGTGTGTTGAGCGGTGTTCTGTTTTATGGATATTTTCTTACATTTCTCTGGCTGCTGAATGCGTTCGATACTGTGGTATTCTTGTTCAGTCCCCGCATACATTTGGTACTTTATATACAATATATTTCAGCGCGATTTCGAATGCGTTGAAGAGCTACACACAAAGCGCACAGGCGATGGGATGATACCACGCCGTTTTCGAATGGTCTCTGTGTATTCGATGTTGTTGTTGGTGCTGCTGCTGCTGCTGCTACTTTTTTTCAGCAGCAACAGCAACAACAACAACAAAAGAAAAAACAATTTTTCTTTCCTTAACTTTTTCTATGTGTTCCCCTCTCTGTCTCGTTTTTAGTCTCCGTCTCTTTTCCATGGTACCGTCTATGTATTCCGTTATATATAGAAAATGTCGTATTCGATTCTTTCATATATATATATATATATTTTTTTTTTCTCCTCGCTCGGTCACATCAATTTTCATTTATTCAATCGCTGGGTTCGGTGTTTGTTTGTATAGCATTGCGCACGGTGATATTCGATTGCTATGTTTCACGCTAACATTTTTTATCCGCCGTGTGCCGTGTGCCGTGTGTGTGTGTGTGTGTGTGTGTGTGTAAGTGTGTGTGTTTTTTTCTCTTATTCGGTGTGCCGTGTGTTCACGACTCGTGAACTTCTCCTGTTTTGTGGAAAATCCATCATGTTAAAAGGGCCTACGTGTGTTTTGATTTGTTTTCACAAACGGATTCCCATCCAGGGGGAGAGTGAGAGAGAGAGAGCGACGATTTAAGCACGATTCTGTGTATAAAAGCAACATCAGCACCACTATTCACAGATATAATTCCGTATATAGCGGAGTATTTTTCCCGGCTTCTATACAGAACTGAGACTAGATAAAATTGCAAGCTTTACTTTTTTCATGGTACACACGAAGGATCGTACAACGATAAAAGAGTGAGAGAATACCAAAAAAAAGGCAACACACACACACACACATACCCACATACCCACATGTACACAAAATAAATAAAAATCCGAGGAGAGAAACGACACCGGGGGAAAAGAAAAAATATAATAAAACACACAGAACATACGGCAAAAAAATCATATAGTAACAACGGCAAGAGAGTGTTCCTGAGTCGCGCGCGCTCTCGCACACACACATACGTGTGTCAAACTATAGAACACATGAGGAAAAAGAACCCGAGATGGGTTTTAATTTTTTCGTTCCCTGTACCATTTGTACTATTAGTTGAAATTTTGCTTTCGTTTTCGAATGATTGTAACGCGCACGGTGTTAGTATTTTGTATCTGTCGCGACGGGCCACAAAGTGTGCTCTTCTCGTTGCCGTGTAGATTTGCCAGTTCAAACATTCACGATTCATGTTCAATGTTCATGACATGTTCGGTGCTCGCGCTGCTCACAAATCATTTTCATTTCGGCGAATATGTTTGGTTTCAAGTTTGTTGTTTTTTTTTTTTTTTTGTTTTCACCAATTCGATACTTGTGACTTTAGTAAATGACGAAACAACGACATGAATTCAAGTAGTTTGTGGTAAAAATTCGAAAAGTTATCATCAACTTCCTTGAACTTGTACAATTTTCAATTGGATTACAATCAAAACAAAAACAGAAAAAAAATTCTAAAGTATTTTAAGTGTAAGTGTGAGTGTGTTTGTGCAAACGAAGAGCGACGCAGTTTTTTTTTTGTTGTTGTTCATTTAATTCGTCTAAATAGTGAATTATTATCAAAAGTGTCATTTCCAATGTCGGCAAACATTTTATTTAACAGAAATACCATACACCGAATCAATAAGTGCATTTGCAATTGAAATCACTTAAAATCATATGATAAGGAACTAAAACTCGAATAACTGTGACATTGACTACGCTATTTGATTTTTAATTTAAAAAAAAACACACACACACACACACACAGAGAGAGAGAGAGAGAGAAACATCTTCTGCATATTATCATTTTTGTTATCGATTTTCTGGAGTTTATCATAAAGAATTTTTAACGGCTACCGGTTATAGATTAATATCAATAGCTAAATGTTCAGTGTGCTGTCATCGCAATCATAAAAAAAAACACGGCGCAAACCGATTTCGTTGGTGTTTTCAATCGAAAAATGAATTCAGTGCATGCATTTCAAATGCAAAATCATCTCAACAAACATTTAACATAAGCTGACCATTTCACGCATCGGCACACTCACACACAAACACTGCCGTTCATTAGACGCACATGGTAACGTATTACATATTTATTGTTTATAGAGTAGCAGTATTCATTTCGATAAGATTTTGCAAAATTGGTTCTTCTCAGTTTTTAATTTTTCATTTTATTTGAAAGTGTTGTTGGTGCATTATGCATTTGGCATGAAATGTGGCGCATTTACGTGATTCAACTCAACGTTCGAATAATTTTAAAATGATTTAAGTTAAAAAAAAAAAAACAACAAACAAAATATGTGTTTGGTCGGCCATTGTTTGGTTGGGCAGACAAGATAACAATCGATTTTTTACACTAACATTTACGTTGTGTTCTACATGCAATTATTATCAAACGGCGAGATTAACGTCAAACGATGAAAAAAAAAAAACAAAAAAAATTATTCACAATTATGGCCAAGCTTATGATTTTTATCTTAAAGACATTTTGTAATGTAAACAACAAAAAGGAACACTTGTTTCGATGCGTGAGTCAAGCGCGAAATGAATTAACGTTAACAACAATGAACAAGAATATGTAAACTATATACGAAAAAAAAAATAGAAGAGAGAAAAAAAAGCCGACTCCGCAATTAATTAATTTGAATGAAAAAACAGTGAATTTTTTTTAAGTTTTTTTTTTTTTTAGCGAAGAGTCAATGCAAATATGAACAAAATATGCGCGAGAAAAAAAAATGTAAAACAGATACATTGAGAGAAGTTGGATGGGAAGCGCACAAAAAACGACTACAACTTATTTGTATGAAACGCATCTCTTCTAGAAATGGTGCCATTGGCTCTAAGTGTAGATGTCGTTTTTTTTTGTATCTCTCTCGATATGCGTGTAGGTGCATTGGGGGTCCATGGTCCACTTCGTATATATTCAGAAATAACGCGTATTACTCAGAAAAAAAAAAGCTAAGCACACATGCACTGCCATACCAGAGATAGATGGAGCGAGAGTGAGAGAGAGAGAGAGAGAGAAAGAGAGAGAGAGAGAGAGAGAGAGAGTGAAAGACCAAACACATAATTTCAATTAATTATAAAACAATGGAATGAAAACGTTTACGTGCGAATCAAGTGCAATTGCGAACAAATTCTGTTGTTGTGTATTTTCTGGTGTAGAGTGAGCGCACAGCAAAACAACAATAACAACAACAACAACAACAAAAATGCCGCAAATGCCCAAGCCTGGCTAAAGTCAGACAATAATTTGTACAAAACGAACATAAAATGTAAATGAAGTAGAAAAGTCATTGCGAGTAAAGCGCTCGCCCCGAACCGGCCCAAACAGAACAACAACAACAACAAAAAAAAAATGTAATGTGTACGAACGAAACGAAAAGCGCTCACCAAAGCGATTAATAGTGAAGTGGCTGCGTTGATGGTTGCGTATTTTTTTTTTGTTTGTTTGTTTGTTTATTTGTGAGTGTGAAATCAGCAATTCGTTTAACATAAAATTTCATTGTACGCAGCAAATTAATTAAAGCTCACATAATCGCAATTAATTATCTATTTAGTGAAGTTATAATTGCAGTGTTAAATGCAATAGCTGGTTCAACCAATCAAATATGACGAGAAGATCAAATATGGTGATCACACATACCAAGAGAGAGAGAGAGAGAGAGAGAGAGAGAGAGAGAGAGGGTCTATGATAGAGCCGATCGATTTCAATTTTAGTCCATGTATCGGGTTAAATACTCTTTAACATTCCAACACTATTGAATTTACCATTCGAAACATGTTAAAAACGCTTCGATTGGCACCCAATCATATATTATTATATGTTGAATATTCACCATTGGCTATTCTGCAGCTCGTTTGTTGTGTCTTTTTGTTGTTGTTGTCGTTGCTGCGAATCATTGCTGGACCACCTCGATCGTTCATCATATGCATTACACACCAATTCAATCTAATGAGCTCTTTTACGTGCTTGCACTAGATTTGGACAGGTCGCGTATAATTAAAAAGTAATTAAAATCATGTATATGTTGTGGTGTCGGTGGCGCGCGCACGCTTGCTCTCACTCTCTCCCTCTTTCTCTCTCTCTCTCTCTCTCTCTCTCTCTCTCTCTCTCTCTCTCTCTCTCTGTTCGTCTGCGGGCATCTAAATCTAATAAAAAAAAAGAATATATTACATGCGAGACCAGTACACACGGAGCCAGTGCCATAGTCACAGCATCAAATACAGCCATCACACCGGCCGTGTTAAACCAGATTTACGATAATAACACACGGCCTATCATCACATTTATGTCTCCTTATCTTAAAACATTTCGAAGAATTGTCATTGGCTCTAATTGAATCTCTGTCCAAATAAATCAACTCTCGGCAGTCGCCATCAGTATCTTGTTCATCTTTTTAATAACACACGCGTAACAAGTATTACACAAAAGCGTAACAATTAAAAATCAATTTCAGGGAACGATTTGTGATAACATGAATCGCTATTTATTGCGATTTGTAACCCGAAAAATGTATGCGATTTTCTCCTTTTTTTTTAAATTTTGTCAATGATGACAATGACCAGATGACCACTCATCGTATGATCGGCCTCCGATTTTTATTACAACACATCAATTCAATTTTATTGGTAGCCATGAAATCAGATGGATTTCGGTGTCTTTAAAATTTAATTCACTTTATTTGTATTTAGGTAAAATACTTGTAACCTGTTGGCTAATACTTTAGCCTTCTACATTCTGCTGCCATAATAACTATTATAAATAACAGAGGCGATGGCAGAGAAAAAAGAAGCGATGATATTTTTATTGTTTTTTTTTTTTTTTTTTTTTTTTAGCACGAGTTGTGCATCTGACTCGCGCGCCGTCTATTGCATTTCATAGTAATTGTAATTCCTTGATCCATCACTTTCAACATATCTTTCTTGCGCGCTCTCTCTCTCTCTCTCTCTCTCTCTGTTTGTCTATCTTTTTCATTCCTTTTGATTGCATTTATTTAAACATTTTCCGAACCAGTTGACAGCAACTTAACACATTTATTAATTAACCAAACAATTAATGGCATGGACATAAAAATACATTTCAACCGATCTATATCTTAATATTTAATTTATTGCATTATCTTTACAATCGATACGAACGTAATGTTGCGGTTAACGAAGACGAAAAAAAAATCACAAATCCGAGAGAAAGAGAGAAAGATATACATTTTTTTTGTTTTATCGATTCAAGAAACTGGAAGCCGATTGACTTGCATGTGCATGTGATCCAGAGACAAATGAATGCAACGATAATGATAATAACATTAATGTGTATTACTTTATGTGTGGAATCTATACCACGAGCTCCCTGATATGAAGACAACATCACATCAACGATCATTTTATCAATATTGAATGCTGGCTGCAGAGTTAATTAATGTGTTATGTATTGGATTTTATTAATTGAACCACACTATGGTCAAGCGATGGGCGCTTCAAGTCACAGAATCTGTGTGCATATTGCGTGTTTTGTGTGTGTGTGTGTGTGTGTGTGTGTGTGTGTGTGTGTGTGTGTTTCTTTTTATTCTATTTGAAAAAATTGACTTTCTATCGGTGTAAAAATGTCAAATATTAGAGCTTCAGTCAATTCTCGATGTGTACATTGAAATGAAATGCTTAAATTATACAGTAGTTGAGTGAAAAGATAGCGACGATTTGTATTTTATATGGTGATCATATTCTCTGGACAGAGAGGAAGAAAAAAGGTCGTCGTCTCTAAACTTGCAACTAGTTTAAAATATAAATTCCAAATGCATGTCACTTGGTATGGTCCTCATCGGCAGAGTGAACGGTGTTTTGCGTCGATTTGCAATTTTATTTAGCCCTGATGATCACCATTGTTGGATGGTCTTTTGTTTTTAGTTTGCTAATTCGCTCATCTCAATTAATCAATCCGGTAATTCTTTGTCTTTGTTATCTTCCTTATTCGCATGTTTTTTTTTTTGTCATGATCGGCGGCGTCGTCGTCGTCACATTTTTACTGTTACTGGATGCACGATAAAAAAAAAGAATTTCGATTTCGATCGGCGTTTCCATGTGCGCATCGGGTAATTGTGTAATTGATGCAGACGAAGATTGTAATGACCGATTAGCTAATTTGGATATCGATGCAATCCATAAAAGGATTGACACAATACAACTGAACAGACAAACAAACAAACAACAAGTCATTTTGCATTCATTGACGCGAAAACATTGAACAAAAAAAAAACACCAAAATTATACAATGTCCATTTTGGAATTGGATACGATCGTTTTTCTATTTTCGATTTTTTGATAAATCACAAAACAAATTTAAATAAAAATCTATCGATATGGGCGATTTAACTGTAGTTTGGAAATCGGACGAGAAACGAAGAAAACTTACATGCGTGCAATTGCAAATCGAAAACAAAAAAAAAAAACAAAAATGCCATACCGAATTGGTAAAATACGAAACACACAAATACATCAATCCAATGTTCCATTTTTGGTTCGATTTGGTTTTTTTTTTATATAATCGGAATACGAACACACACACACACACACACACACTCACACACAAACAAACAACATAAAAGGCATTCAATTTTATGTATTTGTAAATGCTGAAAAATTACGAATTGTTAACATTCCGATTTTCACATTGGTTTTTCAATTCAAACAGACAAACGACCAAAAAAAATGTCTAATATGTTACTTTGATTTGAAGGTTATTCGTTGAATGGGCAATTTCCACGGCTTTTTCATCCCGAAAATGTTTACAAAATAATCGACAAAAAAAATAAATGGGCTTACATGCGTAAGGCTTACTTTTCCGCACTTTTAACCATCAAGTGATTTTGTAAAATTAGTTTTAATGTGAAAGTAAACATAGTGAAATTACAAGAAAACATCATCCAATCGACCTCAAATTTCATTTAGACCATTTTTTCTACAAAATAAGCAATTTATATGGGTTAGGAGCAGTGAGTCAAAAATTGGTGGTTCCACCTATTTTCTGAATCCAATCTATTTTATGACCACAAATATGGAATGATTCAATTTTTAAATCTCAAAACCATTATAGTTTGTCCCAGGGTAGTCAAATGGACCCGCGGAATACATTTAGTACGCATATTCGCGGTACTTTCCATATTAAATTGAATTTTCAAGCAAAATAGCCACATTCGCTTGAGTCAGTCATGCACCTCAACGACTACTACAATACTGCTCAAAATTGGATGGAATCTTAGTGCTATGAAGTCTAAACCATTTTTAATAGTGGTCCACGAGTCAAAGCTTGGATTTGAGCGCAAATTGATTAATAATTTTGCGTATGGCGTACGTGTACGAATTTTATGAATTTCGTCTATTTTGGCTGCAAATTTGAGAAATTTCACATCAAAGATGGAATGATTGTATTTAGGAATCTCAGAACTAATATAGTTTGGCCCAGGAAAGTCATATAGGCTCGCGAAAAACATTCAGTAGGCCAATTTTTGGTAATTTTGTTCAAAAATGGTATTTTCAGGGCAATAAACGTATATTCACTTGAGAGCATGGTGCGCCAAAACGGCTATACCAATATTGCTCAAAATTTAATGGGATCTAAGTCTAATAATTTCCAAAAAATGGTGAAAATTTGAAAACGATCAGTGGAGTCGTTTTTGAGCTATCGTGGTAACAAAAAACGTGACAACGGACGGCGGACGGCGGACAAAGGACGGCGGACAACGTGCCACAGCCCCACATCAACATGAGCTAAAAACGGTTCCACCGCATTCCTATGGGTTCCAGACTTATAGAAAACTCATTTTTGTGGTTTCCAAAATTTGGGCCAATCGCAATACTTTTACGCATCACGTGGTGTGCGGAAAAGTAAAAAAATCCAAAATTAAATCAAATTGCATCAAACGGTACGTTGTCATTTCGAATGGTCGTTGGATGGCCCATCGAATGCATTCAATTGCATTTACAAAATGCCAATCGAACGGACCAAATGCGATGAATTACGGTACAACAAAATCGAATGTGGCCATAATTTATATATATGTATACGATTTACGAAATTGTTTTGGACGCTTAATTCAATGGTCGCATTTGGCGATGGCATTTTGTGTCTCTTTGATTTTATTTGGTGTTACGCGCACTATCTTGTTTCAATGGTCGGAGCATTGGACTGTCTTTGGGCTTTATGTCAACTCTTTGATGGGCAAATGCTGTTGTTGCATAGTACAAACAATCATTTGCGGAATAGCGCGCTGAAAATGCATTTGACTGTTCCGCACGAAGTGTGGTAAAAGTATTGGTTTATAGAAAAAATTTGGATTCCTCGACTAATGTACAAAAGTTACTATTGACACAATTCTCACAATAGACACACAAATCGTTGCAAATATCTCAATTATCGATTACACTATTAACATATATCCATTTTTTTTTTAAAAACAAACACGGTGCGGAAAAGTACGGCTTACAAACGTAATTCAACTGATTTGTTTTTGATTTTGTTTGATGCTGCTGCTGTTTGTTTTTTTTTCTTACTTCGTCTGTTGTTTGTTTATTTATTTATTCGGCTCTGTTACTTTTTTCTTTCTTTGCCTTCGATCGACAATTTTGGTCAAGAGAAGAAAATAAAAAAAAAGAATATATATCAGTTGTATGTACGTAAATGTCTTTAAAGTCAAGCAACAATCATGGCAACAGTAGGAAGAGCAGGATATGCATAATATTCTAAAATTCGTTGTATTTTGTGTGTAGTAATTCTGGTGCGGCTGGTGCCTGTGATTGAAGCAACATTTTGTTTTGTTTTTTGTTTTTGTTTTTTTTACTTTATTTCCTTGCACTACGCATTGCTTCAAATAGCCTCACGTACTATAAACGACCAATCTGAAGTCAGCTTCTCGTATTGTTTTTTTTTTTTTTTTTTTTTTTTTATTTTCGGAGATCGATTTAAATTTATAGCTCATGGTTTTTCATGTGAATTCAATGTGCGCCTTTTCGCATCTTTTCTGTTTCGATTTGTTTTTGTCTTCTTGAAAATATAAATTTATATTCGGGATTTCAGCACCAATGGCAATGGCCATTTATGCAGAAAGAGAGTTATACAATTTTTATATTTATTGTCGCATAATTTTTGCGCTATTGGCTTCCCATTGTGGATTCGATTTGACATAAACGCGATATTGCCATTACAATGCCGATGAGTGAAATAAACAAAAACTCGAAAACAAATATAAAATGAAATCAAATATAAAATAAAAACCATTGGTTGCCATCGCATTATATCGGCGAGAAAACGTCAAACACGCTGAATAAAATAAAGAAGAGAGTTGAATGGAAAAGAGACAGAGAGAATGAGAGAAAGAAATATCACATTTTGTGTATAAACAGAAAAGACACAAGCCGGTAGAAATGGCTGACAAAATTTATATACACAAAGAAGAGAACCGACATCGTCGTTATGTCGCACGCATTTACTTTGCCACAGCTTTCCGGATTGCACTGTTGCAGTCAAACAAAATGATAAAACGCAAGAGAAATGAAACGCACAGAAAACAAGAGGCAAAGAGGGAGAGAGAGAGAGAGAGAGAGAGAAAGGAACATGAAAATGCAGAAAAACGCGTCACAAATGCGAACAGGAGGAGACGCAAGAAATCAGAAAACACGCAAATTGCGTACAGGCTCGCTTACAAATGGAAAAGTGTTGTGTTGTTTTAATTTCCATTCATCTCATTTGTACAGAAAATTACACAACTGTATTGTCAATTGTAGTGACTAAAATGACACGCACTTGCAACTACCAAATTATCAAAAGTCTAAACAAAAAAAAAAAAAAAACAGAAAAAACATGCTGCTCAAATGTTTGACTGAAAAAGCACAAAAAGAGCAATCACACAGATTGTTTTTGGAGCAACAATTTTTGGAGCAATTGCAATTGAATCCATGTACAAACATTTTCACATGGGACATTTTACCTACAGATATCGATTTGGTTTTATTTCATTATGTTAAGCTAAATGTGAATCAAATGCGTGAAATGAAGTGACAATAGTCGATTGCATTTATGAAGTGATTCAATTTTGTTTTACCTGGGGGACTTTGGATGAATGTTTTTATTTCGATTTTATAACATTAAGCTAACGTAAGTCTTCAAAATGATACTATTACCAGCTGGGGTTTCAATAGGGTATATGATTGATCCGGTGGCTAAATAGTTTTCTAGTAAATACCACCAATTTTGCAGTCATTTGAGTCATATTAATATAAACTATAAAACGAAAACACCTCAAATGAAGTCGGTTGCCGAGTTAAATTAGCCACTGTTGAATGAACAAAATGTCGCTTATCGCTGGTGTGGTACTTTGTTCGTTGGGTTTTTTTTTTCTTTTCTTCTGCACTTCTGTACTGTATGCGTTTCGACATTCTGTTCTCTCCATAATATAATTCATACGCATCTCAAATGGGTCTGGTTTACTGTTTGTTTTTATTTTCGCCAACGGCCGACATCCAACGAAAAACCGAATGGAGTCTGACGGACTTGGGCACCGACTTGAGAAACGCTCTCAGTGAAGACTGTGAAAGACTGAGATAGAGATAGATGGATAGATAGAGAGAGAGAGAGAGAGAGAGAGAGAGAGAGAGAGAGAGAGAGAGAGAGAGAGAGAGAGAGAGAGAGAGAGAGAGAGAGAAAGGGGAAATTCCAATAATGCGGAATGAAATAAAAATAAAATGGCTTGAAAGTTGCTCGAAATCGCGCAACAAAACAATCGTATAAGAAAATAATAGAAGCGCAATGCATTGCGGGCCCAACCGTAGACAATAACAGCAAAAACATCATCTTGGTATTTAAATGATTATTTAATTGATGACTTTTATGGCCTTATGTTATTCGAATGAATGTTTTGTGTTTTTTTTTTTCATTCTGCTGCCCGATTCAACCAAGATGAGATATCGCTGATGATTCTATGGATTCACATTGACAAATATGCAACGTACGTCAACAGCAAAACTTATTTCGCGGTTCTTATTTCAGTTTGTTGTCATTTCATGTATTTTTTGTTTTGTTTTCAACAACAACAACAAAAATTGGAAATGCTGCCGTTGATTTTATGTGTTATTGTTGCTTTTCCATGTGTGCAGATGTTAAGCAACGACGGTTATGGGGGTTCATACTTTTGGTCTGATCGACATTTTTCACTGTCTGAAACAATACAAAACAAAACAAAAAATTAATACACACATTCTATGGCCAATTCCTTTGGGAGTACGAAAATAAATTGTTACATTTTGTTGCCATTAAAAATGACTTCACGTTATTAATTTAAATCAAATGAACAATTTTATTCGTTGCATTTTTTAATCCCATCGATTTTGTTGTTATTATTACCGAATGACTCCTTTTTTTCAGCTAATTTCACAAAACACAACCGAAGAAAAACAATTTAAAGATTGGCTAACATAGTTTGTGTTTGTTTCCTGTATATCTTTTATTAATTGCCGGTTATCGCTGGATGATGTGTTTCAAAATGAAGTAGGAATACTGAATCACACAAAAATACCGAATAAAGAATGATCAATTTTTGTGCGCAGCTCAACAGTCACAACATAAACATTTCAGTGACACGATGGAGTAGTGAATGAAATGGTTGTTTGGCTCCTGGTAACATCCATCGCGGTTATACTAATGGCCACCTCTTCAATTTTGCATAAATTTAAAACAAAATGCAGCATAGTTCGTGGTGTCGCCCGTAAAAAAAACACACACACCTTACGTTAGTCATTTGATTCGGTTGATCTGGGATTTTTTCCCAGCGTTAAAAATGCATTAAATACAGTTTTTTTTTTTAGAATGAAGACACAACCATATTGAGATAGCGACGTTGAAATCAAATGAAATTGAATTGAATTAATGAAATAATTCTAAGTAGGCGCGTGGATATAGTGTCATAAATTAAATCCAGAAATGAGACAGGCCAATAAAAAAAAAATCGACAGTATTTTGGACTTTTATATTAAATGATTATCAAGCTAATCTCAAACTCAAGTGGAAATTTATGCAAAAAAAAAAATAAAGAGAAAAGACAAACAATCAACAAAACGAAGAAAAATCACATTTTGATAGAAACCAAAGTGCCCATTTGTTCTGTAATGATATGTAAATCAAGGAAATTTCCTTCATTTTACGATGAAGCCGAAACAAATTTCCGTAGGTTTTTGAGCATTTGGTACATTTGTTCCGAAACAAAATTCCATTCTGTTTACAAACATTGTTAACATTAAATAGTAGACTTTATGGTTTGTGAATCAAAAGTTCGATTGCTCACGCAGCACACACACACACACGCGCGCGCGCGCATTCATTCAACTAATTAGTGTCATTCGACTAGAAGAATGGCTTGTTTGATGGCAAATGACACAAGTTAACATATTATTGTGGACTTTTGATGAACGAGATGGTTTGTGATGTGAACTGGGATCTGAACTGGACATTGAGAAACACCCACATAAGCCTACAACTAGTATAACTATAACTATAACTACACTGCCTAGTTGTTTGATTCTCTCAAAGTCCATCATTTAAGTGCATAGGGAAATATGAAGGCTATTCTACACAGTACTCACCATTGGTGACTCACCAATACACCGATTTTTTTTAGAATACCGTAAAAATCTCATTTATTATTTATATTATTAAAAGTTCATAAATTTAAACACAAATTTCACATCTTTATGCAATTAAAAAAAAAAAAAAAAAAAAAAACGGGGCGGCATTCAAAAGGAGCAATCATGTGTGTTGTTACAAATCTCCCACGAAACTATTTTCTAAATCAATTAGAAAAAGTAAAAAAGGGAAAATGATTTTATATACATATCAAAGAAGTACGAGCGAGTTTTGTAAAAATAAAATTCCAACAAAAGATTTCTTTCGGTATAATTTATGTTGAAATTACCGATTTTCAATATGACTGTTAGAATTTTATGTTGGTGATAAAAGACATAAGCATATACCAAACCACAACGTACAGATTCAACGCAATGAAAACACCAGCCAATGTAGTTTGAGCCAATCATAGGAACGACCATAAAGGCCAAACATAAATTTACTCTTTAATCGAAAGTTGTTCATTGATTCCGATTAATTATAACATACGTGCAATTAGTGGCTGTCACCGACCCAACCGAAGTATACTGTTGATAAATCATGTGCTCTTTGTGATACAAACGCAAATCCCAGCGCACCCGAGAGAGGAATCGATATTAAGTAAATGAGAGAAGAAGCCAGATAATGGAAGTCAACAACAACAACAACAACAAAAAAAGCCAAGAGCAAATGAAGAGCAATGAGTGGCACCGCACTCACTCCGCAAGACACATGTTGTGTATGTGCAAAAGCCATTTTAGCATTAAAAAAGTAGAAAATGTTTAAATAGTCGCGTGAAATCAAACAATTCACGTTCAACTTGCTGGTTTGTTCGATTCTAGGGGCTTCACGCAGACGACCGAACAAACTGAATTTTGGACGATTTTTAGGACTTTTGAACTGAATCTATAGTTTTTTTTAATAGATTTGTGGTGAATTCTATCAATTCGCATCTGTATCGTCAATACTTATATAGGTTTTATAATTTGTATTTGAGTTGATTCTTGTGAGTTCGATGAACACAAATAGAAAAGTAATGATTTCGAATGATTTTTATTCTGCGTGAAACCCCTAGCGTTCGATGGCTTAAGTGCTACCTGTTCACATTTGCCGACACAATTTCATTGCTTTATACTGTACCCATTTTTACCTTAATTAATCGGTCGCATTACTGATTAAGTTTGCCTGTGCTCGTGTGTGTGTGTGTGTGTGTGTGTGTGCGCGCGTGCGTGCGTGTGTGCGTGTGTGACGGCTCAAAACTTTTTGTCCGTGTTTATTTACCATACGCAAAACAGCGTACACTCATCGTCATCAACACTTCGCTGGGATTTTAATTTGGTATTCGTGTTTATTCCCTCAGCCGGATTTGTTGTTGGTCAAAACATTTAAAAGCCATTTATCAATTTGTAACGTAGACAATGAATGCTACTCGGAACACATTCGATTCATTGATGATCGGCAATACACAACGCGAATATACGCGAATGAAATGCTTTTTATTTGTATTTCTTTAAACTTTAATTGAATATAAAATTTCCCAATGAAATGCGATGAATTTGTTGAATTGAGACATTCGTCTCATTGCACACATCAATGGCAGTTGGCAGACGCTTCTGTTTTGTTATCGCCTAACCAAAGCGATGTGTCGCATTGATTAAGTCAAATATTTGTGTACGCGTCGGTGCGTTTCATTATTTTACACACACACACACACACACACATTGAATGGAGAAAATAATGAAGAAGTCATTGAAATGGCGCGTGTTTGTTGATCGTGTGATGTGTGATGTGCTCAATTGCAACCATGATTTGCACATATTTTGTTTGTTCGTTTTTGTTTTTGTTTTTGTTTTTTTTTTTTTTTTTTTGAAATCACATGAACTTACCCATAACTTCTTAATTGTTTTGGCTTTTTGTTTACAAATTGCGTACACGCCTTGTAACATTATGAGCATTCCAATTATTATATGCATGGATGTCGATAAACAGGCGTTTATTAAACAATCCCCCTTTTTTTCCATTAAACTTTCTGTTGTGTATTTTAATTTGAACATGAGTTAAATTTGATGTTGATGATTTTATACAATGAAAATTCGATACCAAACCATTAAAATATGTTCATCGATGTTGCTATTATTTTCGTTCTAAGATCACAAGTGAAATTATGATCAATCAAATGCAGAAGCCATGTGTAATTCGAACCATAAATTAATGTTTCTTGAGATTTTCAGCGTATTAAAAACACAACCACTTAAAATTCTTCCGTTGTTAACACTTAAAAGACTTAATTTTTCTATGAAATGTTTTCTTTTATTTCCCCCCCCCCGTAGATTTTAATTCTGTTCATCGCCGAAGCTGTTGCGTGAATTCCAAATCAATTCTGGATTGTCGAAAGAAAATGGAGGAAAACTGATGAAGCCTTCAAATTTTAGATAGTTTAAATAACAATAGAGCGACCGCTGTTGTTCTTCTCTTCCGTTTAATTTTTCACGGAACTGATTGTGTTTTTTTTTCGGTTTTGATTTTCACGTAAATTCGATTGAATGTGATTTTTATTGACATACATAAAATGCTTAAGGAACTCCCCACAACTGCTGACAACTCATCACCAACCGCCGATCATTGCTGCGGAGGATGTGGCCATTCAATTCGTGATCGGTATAATTACTACCATCAAATTTATTATTATTATTTAGAATTAACATCTCAATCTTGTGACATCTCAAAATTCGATTTTGAATTTGTATTGAAAAAAAAAAAAAAAAAAAAAATGTGTCTTTTAGATTTTACCTATTGGCCGCTGATCGATCGTGGCATGGTTCATGCTTGAGATGTTCCCGCTGTTCGCAACCTCTCGATTCGGAACTTAGTTGCTTTTCTCGTGATGGCAACATCTATTGCAAGGAAGATTATTATCGGTAATTATACGGTCTTGAATTTCATTTACATTTCAATTTCGAACATCGTTTAAGTACATACAGTTTTTTTTTTGTTTTTTTTTGTGTTACTTTTACGAATTGAATGTGTTTTTCCGTTTACGGGGCTCAATACATTCATTTTCGTTTGCAAACACCAGTGAAAATATTTGTTCAAACAAAACAAAACAAAAAAACAAATCACCATGCACACCAACCAAATTCATAGGTCGAATAAAATAATTCTGATAAAAAAAAAGAAAACTTTGTTAAAAGAGAGTGTATCTTGTCAAGAGAGAAATCAATAAAATAAACATTTCTTTTTGATTGACATGATACAGTAAATAAATGTTTTATTTACATTTGAATCGGTCAAAAGCAAATGTTCGACGTTCATTGAATGTTCTTATTTTTTGTGTTTTTCTATCGGCAATGTTTGACATGAATTGTGTTGTTCATTTCATTTCAATGGATGTTACGTAGAGTAGTGTCAACACCAAGTGTGCTATTTCTCATGAAAATGCATTGGCTTGATGAAATCTAGCCCCCACACTTTCGGTATATCGCAACATCGGTCAAGTGTGTAGGTGTTTAACGTTTCATATTCATGTGTTTATGTGTGGCTGACTGTGTCAATTAAGAATTAACAAAACACACCATCCGACCGGAAGCTCTGAACATAAACGTTTCAATTTATTTGGTGAGCATATTCTATGCTATTTCCAATGCTAAACGAAGTCACCTAGCAACACACACCCGCCAAATTGATTTGATGCGAAGTGTCTAAGAATGTTCTTTTTTTCGTCGCCAAGAAATCACCTTTTCATTAAGAGTTTTTTACTGGACAACGAATTCCTGCTTGTTTGTGTGTTTTTGACTGTTCACAGCATGTGAACCCACTAATACCTGCAAGTGTATTGAGAGAAACAAAAATGACATTATCATTTGCCTGATTCATGTTCGATTTCGTTATCAAAGGCACGACTCGACGACAAATCACACAGTTGGCACTGTCTCAATATTATTTATCCAGTTGGTGCTGCTGTCGTTATGTGAATCGTTTGGAAATTTTTTTAGTTAACTGTCATCGATTATTGACATTGTCATCAGTGATCAATGATCAATGCACCATAACGAGAACAGCGCCAACTGAAAAGGAACAGCGTCGAGTCGTGATCAAAGGTTCAAGCCAATGTTGGCCATTTTCTATTGAAATTCAGATGAAATATAAATGGTACTGGCGCTGTTTAAATTTAATTCTGGGGCATTTTGAAGGTGTTTCCATTGAAAATGGTTTCGTTCCGTTGAAATTGTGAATATATCAATTTCATTTAATTTTACATTTTTCTTATCGTTGCTTTTTTTTTCTTCCACCGTTTGTTACCATAGTTCCCACGAAATGTTGGCTCTTGCACCCAACAACATTTTTTTTTTTCTATTTCGATGTGCAAATGCTATGAACTGTGAACAAAATAAAAATATCCGAAACTCGAATACACAGTAAAAAAAACAAATAAGTTTCATTTTTTTAAATCCTTAGTAAAGTTGTTGTTTCCAAACTGAACCTTGTTTCCTCGTTAGAGATTTGTTTCGAAGACGAACTTTCTGAGCCGGGAATAAATTTATACATTTCGAAATTTACACAACAAAACATCAAGTTGAGAGAAAACTTTGTGTTTGAATGTTACGTGAACAGTATCAAGCAAAATAGGTAGCGACAACAATTCGACGATTTTCAACCGAAAGAACCAGTGGAAAAAGTAAAAAAAAAAACACACAAATTGAAAAACGGTGGAAACGGAACAGTAATAGCAGCAGCCACAAAGACACAAGAGGCACACACAAAAAATACTCACTACGAAAATGTGAAACGCTTAGGTAAAGAGCAACTACAAGCGTTGTGCATTCATTTCATCGGTTTGGTTTCTCTTGAAATGGTTTCGGATTGTGCGCGCAAGGGTTTTAAGCGCACCAAACGTATTTCATATGAAACTCTCGTTTCACTTGGCAATTTGCCGCTTCTGATAATCAAAAATGTGTGTCCATGTGGTTTGTTCTCTCTCTCTCTCTCTCTCTCTCTCTCTCTCTCTCTCTCTCTCTCTCTCTCTCTCTCTCTCTCTCTCTCTTTCTCTCTCTCTCTCTCTCTCTCTCTTTCTCTCTCTTTGGTCGTCTGGCGTTTTTCCGTTGTTGTTGCTGTTGTACTACTGCTGCTGCGGCTTCGAGAATGCGACCAATGTCACTGTGTGCTGCACATACCAGATAAAGAACATTTGTTGCGCACAAAAAAAAAAAAAAACATCATCTTGTTGACTAGGGCTAGTGAGTCCTTGCCATTGGCCAAGCCACATCTTGTCGCGAACTATTTCAGTTCGAATACTTGAAAAAAAAAGAAAAAATTTCCGTGGATTTCATTTTCTGAAATTTGTTGAAAAAATCACTAAAAATCCAATGCGATAAAATGTGTTTTGTGGCTGTTGTTTATTTTCTGCACGTTTTTAACATTTCTGATGCTGATACATTTTACTGAATACATACGGAATGTACAGAAAAAAGATATAGAACGTTATCCAGTGTATATACAATGAAATCTACACACATGCGTTCGCTTCGAGCACACACATAAGCATTTGTTGTTGTTTTTATTTTTTTTTATTCAGCTCGTTGTTTGTCCAATGACTCGGTTTATTCGTTTGAATCGTTCATATTATTTGTGTATTTTCGAATTGCGTTTGTTATTCAAGAGAAAGAGGAGCCCGGTGTGTAGTCATTTTGTGTGTGTGTGTGTTTTTTTTTCTCAACAAACTAAAACAATAAAATTATAAAAAAAATCCCTCTTTTCAATACAATGCCCAACGTTTTTCTGACAAACCAAAAACACAAAACAGCAACCGATTCTTCATCGCATAGAGCCGCTTGATGGTGCTCTGCAACCAATGCAAACATTCAACGATTTCAGAGCATTGTTTCGCATTGATTTTCGCTAGAATCCATCCTTTTCACACATTTGACGTTGGTCAAACAAAATGGCCAACACCAAATAAACACGAAAAAAAACAACTTTACCAAATTTAGCGGTTGTTTTGTTTCGAAATTCAAACACAAAAGATATATGTATATAATAAAATGAAATGTGAAACAAACAAATAAATATCTAGCAACGAAAAACCATATTCGACCAGAATGATAAAGTGTATACACCACTCAAACATACAAATCGATCGATATGAAAACATTTGCAAATTTATAAAATACGAAATACAAAATACAATGCATAACCAATCAGTAGATTCAGTGCTGGGCATCAATAGAGTAAGATGGCTGGGTATAAGACACGTCCTCCAAAATCCTCTAATGACTTAAGCTAGTTTTTTTTTAAGTAAATAGTCGTACTGCTTGTGTTAGCAGACATCGTTTGTCTGAAAAATCACCACGAAAACGTTAAAAATAGCGTCATTTTCCGGGTATGAGACACTGGTTTTTCAAACACATCAGTCGCATACAACTCAGTCAAATATTGTCAGCATAAAGTGTGAGCATAAAGTGTGAACATACCACTTACTGGTGCTTTGATGATTTTTTTTTCTTTTTCAACCCCAAAAAATTGACACAAATCGCTCGGACTCATAGATAAAAAGTTTCAAAATTAGCTGTTTATATACTAAATAGACTTTTCGCAATAGAGGTGCTTTCATCACTCGTGTGGACTGTCGTCCACTGTGATCATCACGGTTGAAACAATGCACAATATGAAAATTGTATGCAGCCATTGTCCATTTTCATGTGAATTCAATTCAATTCAATTCGAGAATATCCATTATTCATGAACTTAACACACGTACACAAACTCAAGTCCCCGCATGAAGAGAGAGCGAGAGAGAGAGAGAGAGACGGAGAGAGAAGGAAAAATCGGGCATGCAGAAATTGACACTTGACACTTTTGCTTTAACCATCAAATGGATTATGTCGAATTTCCATTATAATGTGATCTTTGCATTGACAATAATCATTTACTGTGTAAATTTAAATATTTCAACCTAAATTGAAAGGCCTCTGGAAATTGGGCAATCAAATTACGTGTTTGTGCCTCATCAGATAAAGGCATTTCTTTGTACGCTCAATACTTTGTTAGGCATTATAAAAATTGTAACAATACGTTTAAAACATTCTTCGTTTCGAGTGAAGAAAACATTTAGCCCAAACACTTGTTGATTCGTGTTTTTTTTTTTTTTTTCATCGATCGATCGCTATAGTGCTTTCAATCTAATTGGCCAATAGCAAATAAAAAGCATCACTGCTGGAATGTGATGTGTATTTTCATGTGTTCGATGAATGAAATTATAAAAGCAATTAGTACATAGATTCACAATTGATCGAAATCAATTTTCCCCATCAATGTATAACAGTAACCTCACATTCAAATGTTGGAATTCATTAAATTTGTAGCTACTTTATTTGCGTTTCGATTATTATAATACATAAAAAGAAGGGCAACAAACACTTATTTCTTTCAGTTTTTCTCAACTCTTTCTTCAGCCTACACACAAACAAAAACAAGATTTTGAAAGAAAAAACAAAAAACAATCATTCTTTATGATGTGTGCACGAATATTGTTTGCTATCGTAGAGCTATAAAATTGGACTCCGCAACAATCAAAACTCTTTCGAAATTTCCGAAAAAGGCTGAAGAACATAAACAATAAAATTGTGAGAGATCATTATACGGGATGAAGCGCCTCGTCTGCAATCAAATTGTTACCATGATGTAACTTACCGAAATTCGTTTTAAGTGATTTGATCTGTCGATTTTTCGGATGTTTAAGAAGCGCCCGTTGTTCGACATTAAACACACTTCGCCACAGTATGTGTGTGTGTGTGTGTGTCACGTTCAAGTGTTTATCATCGAATATGTAATATGAACCGAAATTAGTTTTTCTTTAGGATAATCTTAATCAAATGCCATGTCGATCGGCTAGTGGGCGTCACATATATTGTTTATGATATTTGGTTGAGATTTGACATTTTGGCTCAGCATCATGAATATTCTTTTAGATGGATTTCAATGGATGATTTTTATTTCAACTCCAATTAGTTAAAATCTAACATCTTAGATCTTGTATTTTGTTTTTGTTTTTATTCAATTGTTTATGTGATATTGTGGTTTGAAATTCGGCGCTTCACAATCAACGAATGCAACAACCAAAAATTGTAATAATTTGAACAGGTGCATTTGATCGGAACGCTTTTCTTGTTTTAAGTTGTTTGCTATAAATTTGAATATAAATCACCAAATTGCCGTCACAGTTAAAACGACAATTGATCCGTAGGATACCGTAGCTCAATTTCGGCTTGGCATTTGATTAGGAATGAAACGGAAGAGTTCGTGGGCTATTTTTTATTTGTTATGATTTAAAATTGAATAACAAATTTTGATTTCGTTATTGCCGGACATTAACATTGAAATGTGGCTTTTATCATTTTGTTTTTTGTTTTTTTTTGGATGTCAGAAGCTGGCCAGATCTGTACGTTGTGCGCTTGTGTGTATGTTTGTTTTATCGATCGGTCGAATAATGCAATACACACAACAATTTCTTGGGATGGTGCATTTTTGTATTTATTGCTATTCATACAGCGATGTTCATTCGTGATTCGTCCATTTTCCATTTCATTATTTTTTATTATCGTCATCGATTTATTTTGGTCATGGTTTTTTATTCGTTCGCGTACTTTCTGTGTGTTTTTTTTTTCTTTTGTTTTCAATAATTTGTGTTGTTTTATTTTATTTATTCTTTTTTTTTTGTATATATGTATATTGTGACCATATTAATCGCTGATTGTGTGGTTAATGTCTTGTGCTTTTGATACTTTTGCTTGAATTTTGCTGTTGTTGTTGTCTCTTTTATTTTTTGTGTAGACTGTTTTCATCACGACGATGTGCTCGATGTGGTACGGGACTCAGTTCATCGGAATTGGTAATGCGTGCACGAGATTTGGTGTTCCATGTTGGCTGTTTTTGTTGCATACTTTGTGGCATTCATTTGAGTGCCGGCGATACAGCAGCTGTACGTGGCGGTCGCGTATTTTGCAGCGAGCATTATGATGCTGATGTTTTAAGGTAAAAATACTTTATGCGATCCCATTTGTAGTGTGTTGTTGTTGTTGTTGTTGTTGTTGTGTTTGTTATTTCGGGTGTGCCCCCTTTAGCCTGTCTTCTCCATGTCACACGACTTTGTCTTTGTATCACTGATCTTAAACATTTTATTTTTCATGAAATCAACTCATAACGGTTTTTATTCCGTTTTTTTTTTCTTTATTCTGCTCGTTGTTCTCTCCCTTCTGTCCATTTTTCGAATATTATTATTATTATTATTTTGGTACGTTTGTTATTCGTTACTCATTTTATATTCGGATGGTTGATAATCGATTTTTATTGTTTTTAACTAATTTGTGTCTACTTTTTATTGTTGTTGTTGATTGTTATCCAATTGTAGTGAATCGAATTCACTATCGCCACCATTTTTCACCGGTACCAATGGTACAGCACAAAAAGGACGACCTCGAAAACGTAAACTCATGATGAATCACCATCAAAATGATCCACTGAATTTAGGAACGGCAATGCAAATGGGTATGTATTTTATCAATATCGAATCTAAGAAAAAAAAATTCGCTTCACACACTCACATAAAAAGTAGTAAATTTAATATAAATCCCTACAGCTCTTTAACTATATCTTTTAATATAAATTTAAATTTCGTTAATGTATATATGTATGTGAGTGCAGAATCTTCTTCACGTTTTTTTTTTTTTTTTTTTTTTGCTTTCTCACCGTTGTTGATTGTTCAGTTTTGATTTTTTCATACATTATACAATAGGCGCAAATATGAAGAAAAAAAAAAAAAAAAACAACAACTGAAAGATAGCCAATTTCTAGTGCGTTTATGTGACACACAACAATCGAATTGCACATTCGTGAGCGCCTATCATTCGAAAAAATCACATAGACAATTTAGGTTGTTCTTGTGTTGTGTGGATGTTTGAGTTCATTAAGAAGCTCATTGAAAATGATGCCAAAGTTGAGAGGAGTGCGCTTCAAGAGTGTTGTGTGTTGTAATAAATAGGGGCTTATTTATCTAGCAGCCTTCGTATATTTCTACCCGTAAACACAAAAACACACATCAAATGCCAAATGATTCGGTTGATACATTTTCTGAGCGAAAAGAGAGAGAGAAAAAAAAAAACAAAAACAAAAATATTGAATCGACAACTTTAGTAGCTGTTATGGCAAAAGCATTAGATCACTACGGAAACGTGACTTCTACTCAGATTAATTTCACCACTTTATTCCTATTTGATTTTGTTGGTGTCGCTGTTTTCATCTCAGCTGCTTGCATTATTCAAGCATCAAACAATGGACAAGACGTGATAGAGCGAGAGCGAGAGCGAGAGAGAGAGAGAAAATAAGAGGCGCGAGATGGTGAAGATTAACTGCAAAACTTAGTTTTGCAAATGAAAACAACAGCAGAAAAAAAAACAAACTAAATAAACATTGAGAAAAACGACGAGAAGAGAGGATCCTTTTCACTTTTTTGTGTTGTTGCTAGTCAAGCACGTAAAATGAAATTGAAAACCCATGATGTGCTAGGCTGAGCAGCAGCAGCATCAGCTTTAATGGTAGGCATATTGAAGGAAGGACTTGATATGTGGGCTTCATTCTTGTGCTATACAGTTTTTGTATTTTTTGTTTTTTTTTTTTTTTCCTCTCACATTTATGAACAAAAACAAAAACAGATCACATCTCTCTATCTCTACGTGCTCGACTGATGTCATTGTGTGTGTGTGCGCGCGCGTTCCTTTTTTTTTCTCTATGGTCCATTTTATCTGCACTGCTGACTTTTCACAAACTATTCCACAGCCACGAACAGTAGAGAGACACGAACAAAAATGATGAACAAGTAAATTGATAGCACACTGTAAGAATATGGTTCACGTAAATGTATTGAATTTGTTTCAGAGGAAGGCTGAAGCTGAAATTGTGTGTTGCTCACTTTGGAATATTATGTACATTTCTTTCGTCATATTGGTGGTTCTTCGTGGTCTGAATACGATGATTTCAGTCTATAGCCCATACTGATGCTACAGTTTTGCAGGTCAATTATTATTTAGTTACGTCTCAATAACAACAAAAACTCCGAAAAGAACATTCGGACATTTACTGTAAAATTGGCAAATCAGAAACTTGCACCGATTTCTGTGTGTTTAATTTCAAATGGCCGAAACTATCGTTATTGCATTCGCTGTTTTGGTTCGTGTTAATTTTTCAACCGTAGTTTGTGTATCTGTGTGTGTGTGTGTGTGTGTGTGTGTGTTGTTTTTTTTTCGTCTTCTTACATATATTTTCTTCGAAACAATCGAGTTGTATGCACTTTTGTAATGTGCTTGAGGCAAACCGATGTGTGTAATGTGTTAACCGAAAAACCATTTGCTTCTGTATGCCATACACAGAATTCGAGCATCGCTTAGGCCGTATCGCCATACAATTCCCGACAAGAATCGACGTCATTACTTTTGCTTTTTCCATGGCATTCGTTTGGCCAATGGTTCGTGTTTTGGCTGGTATTTTGGCATTGGTCGAATAATGTTCATTGGTTCACGTTCATTTTGAGCACTTTTATAACGTGGATCTTGTAACATGAAAACGGTGCTGTTGTGCTGGTTTGTTGGCTGTTTTTCAATTTTAGATAATGACATAATTCTTAGAACCTTCAATACATTTACTGTTTATTCCCGGCTTTTTTTCTCTCTCTCTCTCTCTCTCTCTCTCTCTCGCTCGATATCGAATGCTCAGTCTGTTTATTGTGCGCTCCTTTTTTTTCGGTCCCGGTATCGATTATATTCGATGTTCGATTCAGCCACGGGCTGATCGAAACAAAATACAATATTTGCCTTTTGTCGTCGTACAGCCATCGAACTTGTAGCCGCGGTAGCGTATTAGTGGTAAAACGCGTCGAATATTTTATTTGGTATTGGCTTAACAGTTGGCAAGAAGTTAGTGCTGTTGTTGTTATCATCATCGTTGTTGTTGTTGTTGTTGTTTTTCGCCTATTGTCTTGTGGGCTATTATTTTGTTTATTTCACATTTCGAACGGGGAGTACTGTATGCTGATGTTCCGCTGCCATTGCAATTGTTACTGTTACGGTTACTATTTTAATGTTGTGCCCACAGCTTCAAGTATTGTTCTCTTTCTCTGTGTGTGTGTGTGTGTGCAAAAAACCATCTATACCATATGCTTATTCCTCACGCGATTATTGTGTTTTCAGTTTTGTTATCGATAAATTTCCGTCTTAACACCGTGAGATGAGACAGTGGAAAAAATACGATTAAAACGAAAATGCAACGAATAAAAAATAAAAAAAAAAATTAAAAAAAAACAAAAAAAACAAAATAACAAGAATCAAAACACGGACGGAGAAAAAAAAATCAGGCATCCGAAATGAATACGCGAGAGAGTGTACACTGTACAGCGTCACAGTGAAAAATTCAGCAACAAGATGAAATTTTTTTTTTGTTTTTATTGTTGTTGTGAGCGAAAATGCTGTTGAATCCGTGGCGTTTTTTGCATGGTATAAGTGGAACTGCGCATGCTGCTGAAAACGTTTTGTTCGGGATATAATGATATCTTATTTTTTTGTGCAGTCTTTATTTCATTTTTATTTCTCTCTCTCTCTCTCTCTCTCTCGTTTTGTTCTCTCTACTCATTGTACTTACGAAGCGTGAATTGTGTACACATTTTACGTTTTGGTTAATTTTTTTTTCTCTCTTCTCTTCTCATTTTGTAAGTGTGTTTGGTGTTCCACAATAATTTTTTTTTTGTTTTTTTTTTCCACAATTGCATTGTGCATAATATACATTTAATGGATTCCATATTGTACAATATATTGAACTGCCTGTTTTATTTTTCGTGCGATTTCAATTGAGTAGCAGCCCTGTTACCAATATGAATTGCACGAAAAGGAAGCGAAATAATACCATGTTGTTGTTGGTTGTGTTTTTTTTTTTTTGTTCAAATATGACCAATAAATTTTGTAACACTTTCATTTGGAAAATGGTTTTGGTTATGTTCACATTCAAATTCATGTTGTTGTTGCATTACAAAATCACACCAAACTCATTCTCCCTCACACGCTCAATACACAATTGGACGCTACTACTGCTGATTTATTTGCAACAACAATGACTCTTTTTGACTCGCTGTGTTTTTGTCTCAAAAGCGTACACATTTTTTGTTTCTTAAAACAAATTTACAAAATTCATTCAATTAAAGTATTGTTATTATTTTCGATTTGAAACACACGAAAAAAATTACACTCACCCGTCGAGTGTCGCACGTTCGAAGGTGTTTTGTGTGTGTGTGCGTGAGTGTGTGAATTTGATGCTGCTCAACACAAACACGGATACCAATTAAGTATCTGTATTCCTACCCGATTTTCAGTTGTTGGGTGATGTACTTGATTTCGTAGTGGGAGACCCAAATGAGTACTATTTATTTACTCTTTATTTGTTTGTTTGTTGGTATCCCTATTGTTCAGATTATGCGTATTTTTATAAAAATTTCAAAGGGAATTTTTTTTGATTATTTGCTTTTCATTTCGAATGGAATAATTCTTTTTCCCTCCTCCACTATTTACTGTTCAATTTACAGTACAAATCGTAACAATGGCTGCAAATAACAAACACAAACAGTTTACTGTTTGATTGTTTTGCATTAAATGCAATGCAGAGAACATGTGTGTGTGTGTGTGTGTGCTTGAACGAGAGAATAAAAATTAAAAAAAAAAAAAAACACGCACACAAAATCGTAATGAGTGTGGGACACTTGAACATAACAAGAAATAAACACTTGCATATGGATTGCACTTTGGAATTGGGACTAATTTTAAATGTTGCTCAGAAACAAAAAAAAAGAAACCAATGATTCGGAAATCAATGATAGTTATTAATTGATTATTGTTTTATGTTTTCTATATTTGTCATAGATTTAATGCATACGGAACTGGGAGCAACTTCGTTAGATCTCAACTATGATGGCAGCCAATCGCCTGGTTCGGGTGGCAGTTTAACACAACAAACCCGAAATAAACGAATGCGAACATCATTTAAACATCATCAATTGCGAACGATGAAATCATATTTTGCCATTAATCAAAATCCAGACGCTAAGGATCTGAAACAATTATCACAAAAAACGGGTCTGTCAAAACGTGTGCTTCAGGTAATTGAGCAATCATTTTATGTGTTCGACTGGACGGTGTTGCTGCTGCATTCTTTCGAATTGCAAATTGCAATCATTAATGAGCCGCTTCTTCTTTTTTGTTTTGTTTTTTTTTGTTTTTTTTTTTTGTGTGTAATTCTTTGTTCTGTTTTTCGCCCGTTTTTTTCCCCATCATCCCATTTGATTGATTTAGGTGTGGTTCCAAAATGCACGTGCAAAGTGGCGACGGAATGTGATGAGACATGATGGCAACCAAACGGGCAATCCAACATCCGGTACACCGTTAACACCGTTAACCATTGGCGGTCCGCCCAGTGTACAATCGACATCAAGTAGTAATATTGATACATCCGGCATGACACCGTCACACGCACTCGAAGAGATGCATCATTTAACATTTTCTGAGCTTTATTAAATTTCGCAAACAGGCGTTTGACGTTTCATTCTCTTCCAAATGCACTGGAAACAGCAGTGGAATATGAACTTTTCCCCCAGCTAAATTTCAAAACTGAAATAAATAAACAAAAAACAAAAACAACAATTAAAAAAGAAACAAATGATGAACAAAACTATTCCTATATCACAAAAAAAAATCAAATATAAAACTATTTAATGACTAATGTTTAAGTGTACATTTCTAACTGTAATAAACTAAAAAAAAAATCAACAACAACAACAAAATAGATGTATTTTTTTGCATAAGGTATTTAAAAATGACAGGCAAGCGCGTGTTTAACAGAAAATGGAAAAAAAAGTAATTCTTTTTTTTCTTTTGTTTGCATAAGCTTTGTGTTTAGATTAAATTAAAGGTTTTGTGTGCCCCACGCAGTGGTTCAATGCAAAAATCGAAGTGAATACAAAAATTTAAAAAAAAAACAACTGAAGGATCCATAAGTAATTTATTTATTTCTAAGATTTAATATCTAAAGTCATGGATTGGTGGAATTAAAATACTGGATTTCTGGTACAGCCCAGATTCAGCGGTTGCATTTGCTTAAAAATTTGAATTATACATTTGTCGTAGTAAAGAGTAAAAACAAAACAAAACAAACACACACAAAAAAAAAAAATTGTATGGAAAAATTGTATCGATATTATTCAAGCAAAACAAATAAAACAATTGTCTGAAGAATTTTGAGTCGAGTTCATGGAACAAAACATTTTATTACCAGTTTAATTATTGAATACATTTGGTTCGTTTTGTTGCCAATTTGTTTGGGCACATTTTCCGGCATTAGTGACGGATGTAAAAAAAACAGCTGCAAATCATAGTTACCCATACAAAACCCGATGCATAGCTCAAACATTTATGAGTGATAACACAAAATGGATTTTATTTTCGCTATGAATTTTCCAACCACACATTTTGGGATCAGTTTTGTTTTATTACCGTCTGATCGTTTACATTAAGACGTTTATACGTTTTAAAGACGTTTTTTTTTGACATTATGTTGCTGTGGTGTGAATAAAAAAAAAATGTGCGAAACGTATGTGAATCGTAATGTCGTGGTCGTGACACTTGGGTATCAACATACCAGAGGTTTCGTCTCCCACCGTCCGAACGTCCGATTGTCAGAACTTCAGAACGTCCCAAAAGTGTATGGGTTACGGTTCGCATGATAAATTGGCGCCTTATTCGCTCGGCCACATATTGTCACTGACATGATGGCTTCACCTACGGCACGGCAACGCATATGAAATGAAACATTCGTCTGGAACATCGAAAAATTTGATGTCTTATTAATTCATGGAAATCCAAAGAGGTGCCCAACCTAAAGCTGCTGACCATTGCTGACTTGGATCACCGATTGATAACAACAACTGTGCTTACCGGTGTGGTACAATGCTATAGCAAATGCATTGCATTACTCGGACTCTGCATTTGGCTTTGGTCAGCCGATCTCTCATTCTCCCATTTTGTTCTAATGTTTATTTATATTCGCTGCTTCTACCTCACCTACCGTGTGTGTATCAATGTTTCTGGACTCACTCAATTTTCCACGGATCGACTGATGCTGAGTGAATACGCAAAAGGCCGTGCGAATGAGCGAAAAAGAGAGATAGAGTAAAACAAAAAAAAAAAAGATGAAGAAAATACGACAAAGAGACGGTCAAAATAACAACGACCGAAAACAGTCAAAATAGGTGGCCAATTAAAATTGAGAAATTTCAAATGCGATGAAACACTGACAAACTAAATATATACATATATAAAATGAAATGAGCGTGCACCGGCGATAACACTGATCGTACGCCATAAACTGCAATTCAAACACAAAATATTGTCACCTACTTTCAATTGCCAGTTTCGTTCTCAGTTATCCGATCTCTTTCCCACTGTTGACTCAGCTTCAAACTGGTGGAAGACAACAACAACAACAACAACAACAACAACAACAACTATATAAAACAGACAAACCAACAAATCGCATAACAATGAAAAACGTGTGCGCAAGAGAAGTGAAACGATTTGCCAACGCTCGGTTAGCCCATTCGTTGTATGTATTAGCGTACATCGACAGCCATGAGTAGCACTCATTCGTGAAAGCCAATGCAGACAAAATTCATTAGAAAAATCGATCGATATACGTGCGCAAAATGTTTAAACGTTGATCGAACAGAAAGTTGACTTAGCACACATAAATCACGATAATCGTAACACAAATGTGAACTAAAACAAAACCAAATCGAATCCAATTCCAGTCAACGGCAACAAAAAAAAAAAAAAAAAACCATTTCGATCGGTTGAGTTGTTCATACGCGAATATATATATGCACACATTTTCTGGTGTGAAAATCACAACTGACCTTCTCATCTGCCTCACCAAGTTCCAATAATTTCATATTCGCATGTGCGAACTGCGAACACTGTTCGGTGTCTCGTTGCTGTTCTCTCGCGACAAATGATAAAACAGATTTTGCGCATAAAACGCCGTTGTATCACTTGATTTCCTGGTTTCTCAGAACTCGAACTACTTTGAAACGGTTTTAATCGATTTGAATATGAGAGGCTTGATGTTGTTTTTCTTTCCCTTTTTCTTAGGTTCGACGGGTATTTCAAAGTGTTTTGCGATTACCACCTGAATACCGATTTCGTGATTGCCACTGGTTTAGCAACAACAACAACAACAACCACAAAAAACATCAACACACACCCAAACAGTGTGAACATCAAATGAAAAACACATATCGCAGGCAGCGACACACAAAAATATAATAATAACGAAACAATTCGATTGAATCAATCGGTGGCATTTTTGTAGTAAATCGGAATTCGAACCCAATTAACCAATTTTTTAGAAGCTACACATAAATTACATATATATATATATATATATATAGAATATACGAGAGAAAAAAAAACCGAACGCACACCAAACGTACAGCAAGACAATCAAGTCGCAGTCCGGATCTTCAAAGCTATAATATGAAAAAGAACAAGAACGCACCGGCGAAAAACAAATATGATTTTAGTGATAGAAGCGAAAATAAGACGGTAGATAAACAAAATCCACCACTATTAACGGCATTGCTCCGAACAAAATGAACAAGAACACAAGAAATGATTAGAGAGAACAATCAAATAGAATGCTACAGATTCATGTTTAAGCACGAACGGTGTACATTTCGACAGTGTTCCTCTTCAGCTTCCTCTTCTATTTTTTTGTTTTTGGTGTGGTCGTGAATAGAAGTCCTTTGTTAATTTGTTGTTGTTGTTGTTTTTTTCTCTCTCTCTCTCTCTGTGTGTCTCTACTCTTCTTCATATCAGTGAATAAAAGACGCAAACCATTAGGTCAACGGTGAATGGTAAAAGCGATATCATAAATTTGAAATGCAGCTGAATCTACGATCATTCAAACATATAGCGACGTTACGATGACCATTCAAATGTTTTGTTGAATGCGTATCATTTTCTTTGTTAATATTCTTTGCGTTTTCATTGTGATTCGATTCCATTTGGTTCTCATGATGAACATTAACTGTTTGTGAATTGATTTCTATTCTCAAATGTTATGCCTGACCACAAAAATTAAGAACGCAGAGCGAAATATAAAAAAAAAAAAAAAATGAGCGCTAATATGCTTCTGAATATCCATATTGTTATATGGGGTTTCTTGTGAATTAAAAAAAAACCCCACAACAACAACAACAACAAGAGGCGACACGAACAGTAGCCAAAATGTGAGCCTGTTGGCCCATCTTTTGGATGCTTTTCGCTATGGGAACTCAATTAATCAACATTTTTGTTCCATTTCCAATGAAATATCCTATTGAAATGAACCCGACCCAAACAAATGGATGGGATTGACCGACACACAGATAACACGTAAACACACAAGAATACCGGACACAAACTGAATGAGTATTTCAGTAGCCGCATATTCAAAATGAAAACTATTTGCTAATTGACGGTTCAACCGAAATAATGTGCAGCAGCAGCAACAATAGAACAACTGTTGAATGATGGGAATCATTCACATAACACACATCAATCAAAATTCCAATCCTTTCTCACCGGCTCCAGGTTCCATTTTCGATGTTTTAGATTTTAACGAAAAATTGAATATAATTCGATTGTTTTGGCGTTTCTTTTGAGCTTGAAAATGTTTAAACAAAAATATAGATTCCTTGGTTTAAATCGATTTTCAAATTAAATCCATATAAGATATATTCAACGGTATCCAGTATCGATGCAGCGAAAAATTGACCATGATTATCCATTGAATTTGCTCACCATTGTGTGTGTGTGTGCAATTTTATTTATTTATGAAGAATACGGATATATTTGTTAGTATGTGAATCAGTGATTCAGAATCAAATTCCAATTTCCAATCGATTTTTCAAATTCATTAAACTTTCAAGTGATATCAAATCCAAAAGCAGGCTGCCAATTTCGTACACCAACATATGCATAAAACAAAACAACATACCAACAACACACAAACACTTGGCTCATGCTGCACTCAAGCTCAATAATATTTCATTGGGGAATGTGTCATAATAAAAGTTTGGTGAACCAATTTACAACCATTAATAACAATTCGTTTGAAGCAAAACCAAACATAAATAATGAATATCGATATTACAACGATGCGTTCATTGGCGCATTGCCAATAATATTTATTGTGGTTCATCTTCAGGAGCGCATCGACATGTACATTCATAGTGGTCGTGCACCTCTTTCTGTGAATTCAGACTCAAATGCAATAAAATACGATGCATCATGTCAAACGAAGCCATGAAGAAATATCAGGGAGTAGATCACACATCTTATTATTGAGAATTTTTGCAGGGATTTTCATTCAGCCAAACATTCTTATAGTTGTGGAAATGTGTGGAACACAAGCTAAAATGGCAACCTTTTTTAACCCTCCGGTAGGCCGAGGATATGTTCCGATTGTCAAATAAACTTGTGCTGGGCTGGCTGGAACCCGGACAAAATTGCATGTTTTCGTGTGGTGATTCATCACATAAAAACGTAATTGTGTTCGGCACATGATTTTCTGAAAATAAAAAAAAAATAAAAAAAAAAAACACATTTTTAAAAAAAATGCCCTAAAATTTCAATTCGCTAGCTCAATCGGAAGTATATATAAATTTTAATTGAAAATGAAATGGGTCTGGCTGGACCCATGTGCATACCGGAGGGTTAATGTGATGTGTCCATCCATGGGTCCTAGGAAAGGAATGTGACCATTAGAATTATTTTAGTGTGGATGTCAATTGAACTGTTAGACTTATATTTTCAGGTGGTAAAAATGGTTTGGTTTATTATTATAAAGTTCAAAATACTATGTCTAAAATAATAGAAGTTAATGCGATCCCCCTTGAGAAAAACTCATTTAAACGTAAAATCGAATGTAATACTTCAAAAAAAAAAAGAAACAGGTAATGTATACGCGGTTGGCACTTCAATGAACTGGTCCTTTTTTGCGCCAGTCTTTTGAATTATTTTTTTTTTTTTCAACATGGATTTTATAACATGCGTAATAAATCAGGCTCAATATCTATGCATAAAACTAGCAAACAAGACCAAATCGCTGTGTAAATTCTGTTTTTTTATTTTTTGGCCGGTGCTTTTTCACTGTTGTTCGATTTGCTGACCATTCTCTGCGAATGGGTATTTTGGATTATGCATTAAGGTTTGATTTGTTTATTTCAGTTGTCCGTTGTTCTTTCGTTCATTGGGACCGATCGTCTACCAAATTACAGTTCAGCGTGCAAATGACTTGTTTGTACACAAAATGTTTATTTCGTTTTTTTCTGGTGTCGTGAAAATGTGTATGAAAGAGAGAGAGAGAGAGAGAGAGAGAGAGAGAGAGAGAGAGAGAGAGAGAGAGAGAGAGAGAGAAAGAGCTGGCTCGAAACATTCATCTTTTCAGCACTGGTGAGTGATATATGCGAACAAATATATTTGCCAATATGTTTTGCGGCTACAAATAAATAAATGTGGTTGTTTTTTTTCCTTCTCTTCTATATCATTGCCTATCTTTGTCTTTCGTTGTGGCCCATTTTTTTTTTCTGTGTGTGTGTGTGTGTAAAACATTTGATCATGGGCTTCATAAACGTTGGTCGTCAGTCGAATATGAGAGTTAGTTGCTGCAATGAAAATAATCATATCGTTGAATTATTGAAGAATTACTAGATTCCACCTTTTTCTTATTTTATTTTTAGTTTGTATTTATTTTCTGTTTGTTCTTCGTCAATATTTCGATTGTACTGTTTGCTGTTTCACGACTCATTGGACGCACAATAGGCATTCTAGCTAATCGTCCAGAAAAGTGTTCGAGTAAACATCGTATGCATCGCATGGCATTGGATCGGATTTAGTTCTTTATTTTCTTTTTAGCAAGAGTAATAAAGCAAACAGTACAAAAGCGAACCAAGATGCAATCGAATAAAGTAAATATTCAATTTTTCAATGCATTTCAAAAGCTTATACAATAATAATTTATTGATTTTCTTTATCATAAGGTCGATTGTATGGGCATAAGTCAAATTATCGCGCCGCAGAGAAATTGAAATCCGAAATGATTGCAATTCCCTGTTTTTGTTTTGTGTGCACCAGAAAATGGAACCGCATCGAATAGTGGATTTTGAATTGATATCAAAAAGTGAAAACAACACATAAGTTTTATAGCACCTACACAGTGCAATCATTCAGCACCTCGAAGGGTTTATAATATCAGTGATTAATATTTGATGTCAATGAACACACAAGCCCAATTTCTCTGTAATACATGCATTTGGTGAAAACAATTAATGAACATTTTCAGGCGTTTAATCGACTAACACCATAGTCGACAACAAAATACCTTTTTTGTATCTCCTTTGTGTGCAGTGTGCACTCTGTGCACTCTGTGCACTGTACTCAATTTTTTTTTTGTTTTTTTTTTTTTAAGCTGCAATAAGAATATCAATACTACTCATCTCGAAGTTTAAAAGGCAGTCAATAATTAAAACGTTAGATTCGCTACGCTACGCTATGGTGCGGGCGACAGTACGGGAGTATCACTGAATATAAATTCGTTTTGAATTGTCAATTGCCTTCCACCAGGTGGAATCCACCATCATCAGCATCAACAACACAAGACACATTCGTACTTCTCTGCGCTTTCATTTTCATCATGTTTCATTCAATATACCCAAATGCATGCCGTTATCTCAGGAGAAATACATCAGTTTGCTCAAAGAAGTTGTCTCATTAACTATTGCATTTGGATTTTTATTTTTCGCTCGAGATGTGTCAAATGATAATTTTAAATAGTTCACCTTTTTATATAATATCAATTTTGAACAATTGACTTTCGTGGAACAAATTGCTTTTAACGATCGTAAAATACAAATTAATTTTAGCTACTAGCATTTAATATGACATAGCGAAATGTGCCAATGACGACAGGCCGAGAGTTGAACTTTAACATTCGTGTTTTGTATAGGAATGCCTGAAATGTGTTTTTTTTTGTCACGAAGAGAATGAACACTTACAATACAATCACCAGTTTGAAATACAATCGAACCTCTCGAAAGTGGAAACTCCCAATAGTATCAATCACGAGATAATGAAAAAAAAAAAAAAACAAACAAAAATCTGTCTGTGTTACCATTCCTTTAACGGGAGATTTAACCAATAACAATATTAATATGTTAGCCGTTCTATAGGAGAACTAATTTTGCGTATTTATTGACAAGTTGGTGTGGTCAATTAACATTTCAAAGAGCGACCTACAGCCGTTGATGTGATTACCAGATGAAATTAGCTAATATTTCCAGTTGATAACAATGCTTGCCTTGCAGTTTAAAATCACAGCTAAAACAAATACATTCAAAGTAAATTGTCTATTAGAATGTCATTATTTTTATTAATAGTACCAAAGTCTTTTTTTTTTTTGTATTGTAGATGATTTGTCTAAATGATTTAATCAATATGCAACATTTTAAAATTTGCAAATATGTTCTTTTTCCCGTTGAAAGATTGTGTGTCATTGATTTAATCGGGCGTTTACTGAAGTTTGATTATCTATTTTTGTTTTTGTTGAAAATGATGGTTTTTCATTATTTAAATTCAAACACATTACTCATGAGTTCGTACTATAAATTTGATGATACAATTTCAACAGACGTCAATGCAATATCAAAATCTTAACAAATTAATATCTGGAAAAACAGTTTATCCATGCTTAAGAATTAAATTTTAAAATCGTTTTATTTGTTTCAGAATGTTCTGCCAACAAAAACAAAAAACCAATTATGTTTCTAAAAGCTTGAACTGGGCAATGTCAACACATGAGAATATAATGACACACATGTGTCAACATCTTATATAGTTAAATTGTTGAATATTCCATTTGAAAATGATTTTTTTTTTCCTATTAGACAAGAACAATGTTTAAAATTGTTCGTTTCGAAGCTAAATTTATCAATTACAATTCAAAACTGTGGAACTGTTTCATGAAAATTGTACGGATTTATCTTAATCTGAAATATGAAAATGTTATTTGTATGGTGAGGAGCTTTAAAGTCATGAATTGTGTCGCATTTAAAGCTCAACATTTTATTAAATATTGAAATTTCTTAATAAATTTGACACTGGACCAGAGGTGGGAACTGATTGATTGAATTTTAACATTTAATTTCAGCTCAACATTTTGGAGTCGCATTTTGTTAGCTAGTATAACAGATTTATTAAATCGATTATATTTGCACAGAGCATAAAACTACTGAACACACTGCTGAGTTCACACGATAGCTGCTGAAATTGCATCATTTTATCGAAATTTCTTTTGAATCATTTGTGTTTCTCTCTCTCTCTCTCTCTCTTTATATAAATTCTGAGTTTTATTTGTTAATGTTCATATAATCACTTTAAAAATCCATAATAGATATAATTCTTTTTATTTGTTAAATAAATTGTTAATACTCTTTGTAGTTTGGTGTTTAAAAATAAATCATTTTGTTTGTGTGTGTTTTGTTTTGTTTTGTTTTTTTTTTTTTTTTCATTTCATAAAAATCTTTTAGTTGATTTTGTACCAATTTGTTATTTTTCAATAAATTTGCTTCATTTTGTTCCTTAATTCTCCTTCATGTCAATTGGGAGGTAATTAAAAAAAAATCTTCTTTGTTTCTTTGTTCAAATCTGTTAACAAAATTATCCGAATATTTTACATGGTTTTCGTATTGTTAAAAAAAAAAAAAGAAACAAAAACTAAAAAATGAGTGATTGTGTAGATTGAATTTTAATTTCTAGTGCGTAATTTAATGAAAATTCTTAGTGAAATTTGATTGAAAGCGATAGAATACTCAAAAACTGAAAAATTGTAAAATCCCTCTGCTAATAGTTTTGCGATGATTATTGAGTAATCGGGGATTTGTTGTTCACTTTGAAATGAGAAGAAGACATATTTATTTTTAAGTTTAAACAAAAAAAAAAAAAGAAAGAAAAATCCCATTTATTTTGTCTTTCTTGATCCAACGGCGTTATTGTCTGCGTTTAGAGCTGAAGGTAAATTGTTTGTTCGATTTAAATTGAATGGCACCTGAAATTCCAAGCAAATTTATTAGTTCGAATTGAACAATCAGTCATACCACAATTCACTTGGGTCAACATTTAAATGTCAAACAAATAACAAATTTGTGTTTAAATGAACTTACGGCTGCACGTTGATCTTCCATTCGTCCACCTTGTACTCGCATAATAAGTGAGAAAAAGTCCTCGTCCGGTACAGTAGCGCCAGCATTATTTGTGTTATTATTCACGCAATTTCGACGATTATTATTTGGTGGTTCGCCTTGTTCCATGTCCAATGTAACATTTGTTCGTGGTAGTTCGGAACGTTGTTCTTCGAGGCGTGAACCTTGACAACGCATCAACATATCAAGGAATGCGTCATCCGGTGCTGGTTCACTGCCCGAACCGCCTGTATTACGTGATGTTGATTGTGTGTTCATGAGATTGCGTCGTGTATTTTGATTTTGTGGCGATGGCACTAAGCCTGGAAGTGTTGGCAATTGAGCACGCTGCTCATCCATTCGTTCCGATTGTAAATCAGCAATCATTTCAAGCAGAGCATTTCGATTTTCTTTCGTTGATTGTGGTGTTGATTGTGGTGCAGATGGAACAGCTGGTAAACTATTTTGCTGGACAAGCGGCTTTCGGAGCGGTGGTTCTCGGCTTGATTGTGACTGTGAATGACCAATCACCTTCAGTGAACACCTTTGATCATCCATTCGTTTGCTTTGTGTTCGTGTGAGCATTTCAAAGAAATCTTCTTCAATGGCTTTGGGTGCTGATTGCACCGGAACATTTGCATTATTTTCATTTGGTTGTGGATCGCTTTTATTGTTTGGATTTGTGATATTACGTTTGCCGTCGGGCGTGAGCTGTAAAATTAAGCATACGATTAGGGGGTGGATATCAATATTTTAGTCAACTTGAACCATTTTTTTTTTTTTTGGTTTCTTTGAATATTGGCAATTCGAAAGTTTTGGTTTCACATTTTACTGTTAGCATTTTGAAAGAAAACACACAAAACCAACAACCAACTCAAAATAAATGATAAGTTGCTAAACAAAACAGAACAAAAAATCAAAACAAAATTAAAACCTTAATCAAATCCAATTGTTCCATGCTTTGACGCCGTACCTAAAGGAAAATATTACAACGAAAATAAAAATCAAATTAATTAAAAACAAACGAAAAATGAATGACAAAATAATTGCAAAGTAATGACCGCAATTTCTACAAATCACCTATAAAATCAACCACTTTGATCATGAGATAGTGGCTTTAAAAAGAGCCATCTAGTGATTTTTGAAGACACTTGGAATAGATGATATATTTTCAGGATTTAGTTAATCGTTTTTGGTTCACATACGCATATACCATATGCATGGGGCATATGACATCACATACAAGTTTTGTGATAAAGTGAAATCAAGATATAGACTGAATCATACTGAATTCTGTATAAAATGAGCGATTGTGGACAGCGCTTCATAGATATCCTTTTGCATTAAAGTCAATGTCATGTTTTCATGTACTTCTTCTACTTCTTCTTCTTCTTCTTCTTCATTTTCTGTGTATACACCTTCCGTATACACACAGATGCCGAACGAAAGGTATCGAAGTGTGCACCATTTGAATTTGCATTTATATGCGTGCGTCATTTTTCGAAGAAGAAGAACATGAATACTAACATTCAACGAGCGCCGTATTGTATTATAAAGTACCCTTCGTGGGTGAGTACATGATTTGACACCAAGAACCACAAGTATAGAAGTAAAAAAAAAAACAACTAGAGAAAATGCGAAGATCACGTGAATTGATTCATTGCAGTAAACTGTTCGTCAACAGTTTCATTGTATCATTACTCAATGACTTCTTTGAAAAATTATCCAATAAAATTTGAAAATGAATAAAACTTTCGATATGACAAATGTAATACAATAAATAAAGGTTTTTTTTTCCTATCTTTTCCATACCCGAATTTGTCTTGAGCTACTGTCTCGTGTTGTGTTGACCTGAGGTGCGCTTATGTTTTTCTTCGATTGATTTGTGACATCATTATTATCAGTGTTTTCATCATCGGATGGAAGATCTGGCATTCCAAGTACTTTTCGTAAATCGGACACATTCATTCTGGCCGTTGCCTCACCAATCGAATCACCTAACTGTTGTTCACAAGTCATTTCAGAAATGTATTTGTTTATTAATTTATTTTGTCGTGCATTGAAAATGTGGTGAATCAAAAAAAAAAAAAAATCAACTTACGTCTTTTGCAAGATTATAATGTTGTTGTGCAAAATTCAACGCCTTTTCATGATTTCCGATCGATGAATGTGCGTTGCCCAAGCTCCAGCATGCTCTGGCTTCACCCACTTTATCGCCAAGCTCTTGTGCAATTGTCAAATGGCGTTGGTGGTATTCAATTGCAACCGGAAAATCTCGCAATAATGTATAAGTATTACCAAGACTATAACAAGCTTGTGCTTCAACAGCACGTTCACCAAGTTCAATCGCAAGTGTAAGTGTCCGTCTATCAAAGATGTAATTGATTTTCACATTTAACATTTATTAATACAGATGTTAATTAACGGTTTTTAAATATCAAAAGAAAACTAGTTAAAAAAAATAACACGCAATTACTTGTAATGTTCAGCAGCTTCATCAAATTGGCCAAGGAAGATGTGTGAATTGCCCAAATTGCTGTTTGCACGACGTTCAGCTGGTTTATCACCAAATTCTTTGGCGATACTCAAACGTTCCTGATGATGTTGAATTGCTGCCTCAAAATCACCAAGCAAATAATACGTATTCCCTAAATTACCGCATGCACGACCCTGTGCACCGCGATCGCCCAATTCTTTCATTAAACTGAGATTCTGTTGGTAATATTCGACGGCTTTGATCAATGATTCTTTGACATCATCGGAAAAATCGCCCGGATCCGATTGGCCCATATGCTTTCCTTTTGCATGATAAACATTACCAAGATTGTAAAGTGCACGCCCTTCGGATAAACGATCACCCAATTGCCGGGCCAATGTTAGATGACGTTCACAACAAATGGCCGCCTCATCAAATCGTCCCATCACTTTTAACGTATTACCAAGATTTCCCGACGATTTTGCTTCGCCCAATTTATCTTCCATCGATCGAGCCAGCGTTAGATCTAATTTGTGATAGTGCATTGCTTTTGCATAGTCATTTAAATAGAAATATGCATTCCCTAGTTGGCTATATATGGCACTCAGAGTTCGAAGATCATCGGTTCCAGCCTGTATGGCAGCCTATAAACATATTACATAAAACAATTTTCAATTTCCATCATTAGTAAACGGATTATGTTCGGATTTTGCGTGCTTGTGTGTGTGTGTGTGTGTGTGGCTGATTTAAAACTTACTTGAAAGAATGCGACTCCAGCATTGCAATCGCCGGACTTGCAGAGACGTTCCCCTTCCAAAGCAAGCTCCAGACACATAGATGAACCATCATTGGTCTGAAAACAAGACATACACATATGTTCAGTATAATTTCAGTCATTTAGTATTGGAATCCGTTCATTGCATGAAGGAGTGTAATTTCAAACATAGATGGGCGAGGGGGTGAGGTCAATTGAGGAGATCGGGAATCTGTTAACGCCTCAAGACCTCCATATCTATGTATCCAATTTTTTTAGCAATATCGATTGGCATCATTAGTTTTCTTCATCGACCTCTTGCCTCCAAAAAAAAAGGCACTTGAAAAATCGAGCATTTAAAACTAGTCTGACAAGAAGTCGAAAACAACTCGTAGGTTTTGGAGCCGTAAACGGACTCCTCATCCCCTTAATTGTGCTCACACAAACAACTCCCTCGCCCATGTAATTATTTCAAATCCAGATCAAATGACAAGTCTTAAGCAATAAGTAATATCTGTTATCTTTGGATCTATCAATGAAATAGTTTCTATTTTTGGAACTGTTTTTGAATCGATCTTATCAACAATTGAAGAAACAAAAGAAAAAACCAATGAAAATTGTGTCACGGTAATGCATTGAGAAAAATAACAAAAAAAGAATTCAATCGAATAAATGTAAACACAATTATATTCACGAGAGTATCAAAAAGTTTGCCTGTGTGTGTGTGTGTGTGTGTGTGTGTGTGTGTGTGTGTGTACAACGAAGCAGATAGAAAACAGACACCGCATTCATTTGAGAGCGTCATGAGTCATCCACTCGAGCATTTTAAAATTGTTTTTAAAATCATTTCTTATGATTAATGGACTCTATTACACATAGCCTCGTTTGAAGTGCACGCAGTCATCGTTTTCGTAACGTTAATTAAAAGCATTTCAATTAGTCCATCAATAGGTTGATTCATTGAATTCATATTTTGAATGTGTGTGTGTGTGTGATGCGTGTGAAGCATTTTGCGTATGTCGCAATGACACATACACTTCATAGAATTGAAAACACAAACCGCTCATTTTCCAAGAGAAACAACAAATACGAGGTATCAACATCAATGTACGATAACTGACAACCTACTTTCTTGTTGAAGATAGTTCCATTTTTGGTATTTTACTTTCAATGACAAAATAAAAAGAAAAAACGCCACCATAAACGAGAACACTGTCACCACTGCCTAACATACGTTGACTGAATACGAATTCGAAACAAAATGCGCTCGGACTTTCTTTTTCTTTTCTAGCCTGTTTTTTTTTTATTTTTTTTTTTTTTTTGTTTCTTCTTGAATGCATGGAATTCAATGAATGTGCACAAAATATGTTGATGGTTAAAACCTATTCCAAAAATTCATTTGGAACAACAACAGAAAACAACAACAAACAACAATAAAATGTGATGAATTTTGATTTCATTTGATTGGATTTACCTGTGTATCATTATTACTAGCTAAATGCTCAACACTCGTAGACAGAGACGACATTTTACTTAATCTAATTTGAATGTGTGATGATTTTAAAATGTTATATACGCTATTTTAAGTCGGGCGTTTCGAGTAATAAGTGGCTACTTATTAACGATTCAAACAAATTGTACACAATTTCACTTTGAATATACACGTTACACATCCAAAACTAAAAGAGCACACACAAAACTGATTGTATTTGTCGACAAACACTCGAAAAAAAAAAATAACACTATTTTGTTGTAAGTGAGTGAAAGAGCCGAAAAAGAAATGACACAAAAACATACGCATACACAAACACCGTAAAATTGTGTACCAAACAAAGAGAGTAGATGCACTTTGAAGATTACGATTGAAATGCCTCAAAACGATAGATTCAATGGGTTTGCTGTTCAGATGTTTTTTTTTGTTTGATAATTTTTTCTGTTTTTAGATTTATTTTTTTCTTTCTTTTTTTTTTAATCTTTATATTTATTGAAATTCACTTTGACACAATTTTCAAGGCATTTTTCCATTTATTTCACTTTTTAATTCAAAATCCAATTTTTCACTGCAAATCGTTTGATCTTAATGTGCTGTGTGTGTGTGTGTGTGTGTGCCATATGACAGTGTAAGAATCTGTATTGTACTTTAATGCTGCTGCATTTTATTTCTCCTGTGATGAATCTGTTTTTTTTGTTTCAACAGAAACAACATGAAAAAAGTGAACTCAACCGAAACACCAGAAGAAAAGTAAAAACCTATTTTACTCCATACGGCCTGTAAACATACGCATCAGCTAAACAAATCACATACACTCTAATACATCATCGCACACACTCAACATGGCATCGTATTTGTTTCTTCACTGTATGTTTGGTGTGTTTCTTTAACGTATTTAGAGTGAGACAACAATGATAGTAGTTGGATTTGTGGCAATGCATTGAAATGAGACCACAATATTAGGCAAATAGGCTCAATGCGGTGGTATAGTTGTGAATGTGTGCACATATTCAAATGTGTTGTAGCTCTCAAACGCTTCAAACTGTCAACGTCAATTCATTCAGCACACACTCATTCACGAGATTCACGATATTTTCGAGATATACAATACGCATTTCATGGCCCTTGACAACAGATGGCATTATAAACAGCAATGAATACATGTTCAATGAATGGAATTTCATAAAAAAAACAATGAACTAATTGATTTTGAATTGTTATAAAGCTCATTTTCAAAGATATTTTAAAACAATACAATATTTGGACATTTTCTTTTAAACGTTAATCGTGCAATAATTGCATTGAAAAATCAGTTATTTTCAATGAATCATACAAACCGAATCCATTCAATCAACAATTGTTTCAATTTTGTCAGACCTGTCAAAAATATCAACGTGACATTTCTGCTGAGCTAAAAAAAAAAAACGGTGACAAACAACATGTTTTTGTAAATAACTAAATCAGCACGAACTCAATTTGTGTGATTTTTTTCTGTATTTTTTTTTTATAAAGAAATCCGATTGACTAAAATGAAAACTGTTGCAAGTGAAGAACATTTAAAGTTGTCAAGCGAAATAAAAGCATTGCATTCAATATTAAGGCATAAAACAAAAAAATTGGGCGCAAAACAAGCATGGCAAGAGCATTTGAATGCAAAATCACAGCTTCAAAGCTATGCAAAAGCAATGAAAGAGCTAGCTATTAACCATTGGGAAGCCAATGATCGCAAACAACAACAAGACAATTTATCAACAGTTCAACAACGCAGCCGAATCACATGGAGTGTCAACTTTTGCCGTGACTATTTTATGAGTGAAGTATTAATAAATAAAATACGTCAACGTGAGCTTCGGATTCTAGATGAATTGAAGATCGACTGTACCGAAATCAATCGAATCATTTCGATGACACATTTTCCAGTGGATCGAATTAAATTACTGGATGTTGGCAGTTGTTATAATCCATTCAAGCCATTCACCGAATTTGATGTGACTGCCATTGATATTGCACCCGCAATTGAAGATGTTTTTGAATGTGATTTTTTAAATGTTGAAATTGGCGATGGCATGAACATTTTACAAATCGAAAATAAACCCACCACAATCACAACATTACATGCGCACAGTTATCATGTGATTGTATTTAGCCTGTTATTGGAATACCTGCCAACATCCGAGCAGCGCTTGAAATGCTGTGAAAAAGCCAGTGAGCTGCTTAACAATGAGGGTATTTTGATAATTATCACACCAGATTCCAAGCATCCAGGCGTTAATGCTAAACTAATGAAAACGTGGCGATATGCACTCGCACAGATTGGTCTGGGACGCATCAAAATTGAGAAGCTCGAGCATATTACCTGCATGGTATTTCGAAAATGTATCGATCCAGAGATAAGCCGACGATGGGGTCGCATGCACAAGGAAACTTATATGGATTATAAAATGGAAATACCACAAGATTTTAGCGATGCAAATGATGGTGAGCAGGATGTCAAACATACCGATGAAGATGGTGGTCTGAGTCTAGTGAATTCAATAACGACCTCGATAGCGTCGAATCAATCAATCTTCCGCCACTCCCCCCTCCCCCCCGCGCTCTGACCAACCTATGAATTAATATGCACTATTTGTGATATTACCCGTTTTTGATATCAAATGAAACAAAAATAAATGAAAATGCTTGAAAAAGAAATTAAGTAGCGTGTTTGTTTTGCTTTATTTCAGTAATATATAATCATAAATACCTTAACATTTTGTTTTGTTTTGCTTCCTGCATTTCTAAAATACTAATCAATACGAATTTTCGCATACAATACATTTTAAGGATCTGGTACGATAATATTTCCACTTTCTCTATTTGTTGTGTTTTGTTTTTGTGTGTGTGTGTGTGTGTGTTTTTTTTTCTTTCATTTTTATCTCAATTTTTCAATGTCTCTTGTTTTAATTTCCTTAACCATCTATTTACAATTTTTAGGTAATTTTTTTATTTTCCAATTAAAATAAGATGCGTCCCATTTATTTGAGTTTTAGTTCATGAGTTACTCTCAATAAAAATAGATCTTTTGTTTTGTTTGTTTGTTTTTATTTTTTTTTTTTAAATCCATGTATTGGATTTTTGTATAATTTTCTTAAACATCAAATATAAATTTGACAAGTTCCGAAATTCGAACGCTTTTCAATTTCAACGAAAAATTTAATGTGCAACTAAAAAAAAAAAAAAAAAAAAAAAAAACGTTTAGCCGATTTCATTTTTGACAGACAAGATAAAATTAAAAATTACATTTCAAATGAAAATAAAAGGTTTTGCCCAGAAATTTATTTGAAATTAGTTTTAATTGTCATATCCAATTTTCCACGAGAAGTGTAACAATTATCTTTACATAAAATTGATTGTTCCATGACATTTTTGTTGTTGTTGTTGTTTTTTTTTTTGTTAATACAATTAATTAATTTCTTAACATTGTTTCAATGAATAAAATTACATTTACACTTATGTGATTTTCTATAGCCCATTGTATCAAAACTACGGATATACTAATTTAATGTTTTTGTTGTTTAATATTTTTTTTTTTGTTTGTTTCTTTCTTCTTCGCATGTGATGATTTCTTTGATATTTTTGTTGTTGTTCCATTCGATGTGAATGTTACCTCATTCAGGAAGATTTTCGCAATGAAATCATTTCACATTTGCGAATATTTTCAGCTCAAATTCTTCTCCTCGTTTCCAGTAGCATCAAAAGCAAATTTGAATGTATCTTTCATTCTTGTAAGTCTTTAGTGTATTTTAATTTCATTTTGTTCTCTTTTCTTCACAAATGTATTTGTTTACCACAAGTAAAAAAGAAAATATAAAGCGTTACATTTGAAAAAAAAAAAAAAAAAAAACAAAACAAAACAAAAAACTCGTAAAATTAGCTATGGCAGTAATTATGAAACATTCAATTTTTATTTGCACAAATTGCAACATTTGTTGTTGCAATGCTTTTGTCTGCCGTTGATAAAATCAAGTGGAACGAAAATGTTACTCATCTCATAGATTGCTGTTTCATGCATTCGACAAACCAATGAACATTTAATGATTTCGAGATTCGTTTTTTGAGCTTTACGATGTTTGTCCAGAACTAGCACACATTGTGATACAGGATTTGTACATTGGAACCAGAAACAGTGCATTTTGGCACATTTAAGATATATTTAAGATATTTATTTTGATACTTTGAAACTTGTGGATTTGAATTTTTGAATATTACGCATTCTACAAAAACTGTCATCAAAGCGTTGTGCTTATTGTTGAAAAGAAAAAAAAAACCAATATGAACATATCTGACTCAAATGCAGTCCTGAAAGTGAACGGCAGTCGTGAAATTGACGACCCATTTCAATTTACGGCATTAGCAATTTCAGTTCCAGTGTTCGGAATCAAGTGTTGAGACTCTATATCGATACTATCGATTCGATAGGTATGGGTCTATAAGTTGACTCCGTTCACTTCCAGGCCTGATCGTATTGCCGTTTTTGATGTCAATCGCGTGCACACTTTCAATCCAACGGATTTTAATCGAATCGATCGAACGGTTCTCGGGAAATCAGCAACGCCATACAAAAAAAAGAGAGCCAGATATATAAAATCGCAAGTCAAATATTGACAAAAGTAAAAAAAAAAAAAAAACTCAAGCACTAAACCCAGCATACAAATCAACCTATTTTATATTCGTATGAACGTGAAATTTCAAATAGAAAAATGCTAGCTAACATAGTATTACGTGATTGGTATTGTTGAAATGTGTTCATTTAAAAATTACCATTTAAAATTACAACCAATCAATCAATCTTAAATCACTATGAAGCTATTTCGTCCACTAAATGCTGTAAGCAGCCCAACAATCTGAATCACGTTATAAACTAAAGCTAATGTAATAAAAAATATTTCAAAAAGAAAAAACAAAAATTGTTGACGAAAAAAAAAACTTATTAATTTATCAAAACTAAATCATATAGTTCGAAATAAATTGTTATTTGCTCTTCATCGCTACATTTTAATATAAGTTTTTTTCTTTCAAAATCAGCTTTTAATGTGGTAATCTATTGAATAATACAGTGTCAGTTGTGTAATTGTCATATTTAAAGCCATTTGAACACCAATCATAAACATATGTCGACGAGTTGCTGGAATAAAATCAATTTCTTCTTCTGATTATAGATTTTGTGTGTGTGTGTGTGAATTGTTTAATAGTTTGTGATGCATTTGCGTATCAACACAGAGAGACGATGTTTAGAAAAAACAAAAAATGGAAAAATATGTTAATAAATGTCGAATAAATAGACCGACCGGTGATGAACTTGGTGAAAATACAAGTAAACATCAATGTGCATTCGACGATCGACAGAAAAACATTGGAAATAAGATAATAATTAAAAAAAAAAGAATTGAACGTTTATAGAGTCAATGTTTAACGTGCGATAAACATTTGCTATCAAAGGGGTTATTATTGATTGGTTCACATTTTTCGTTACACACAGTCACATTATCGAATTTCTTCTGAACTCTGGTCATTCATTTCTTTGACACTCATTTCTGTTGACTGCGGTTTTTTTGTGTGTTTTGTTTTAAAACGTCTTTTAATTGATTTTCGTTGTCGCTTTTTAATTTCTATGTCAATGAATCGCGTATCTGTTCTGGTATTATTGTATTTTCTGTGGGCTCTTTTGTGTATGTTCACTGTTTATTCTAGTGTATTTGAAACACTTCATCATTTTACATTTTTTTTTTGAGTATACATTCATGTGTTTTCATTGATATAAATAAATATTGGATGGTTTTGACGTCTTTGTTATTATTGGAATCAGATCGTCAATAATATTGAAATGCTTACAATTGACTACAAGAATCATTCAATATGTGACTGCTTGATTTTCTTATCAATTCATTTGTTTTTCTTTTGTTTTATTTGTCTTTGCCGTTGCTGCTAATCGTCAATGGCGATGGTGACAGTGCCGGAAATATTGTTTTGCAGGCCGACCTACTAGACCTACATCTGTGTTTTTTTTTTTTTTTTTTTTTTTGCTTAAGGTATCATCATTTTTTTCTTTTGTTAAACAAAATTTCATATATTTAGATAAATTCTCTCCTTTTTCAATGAAAACAAATGTTAAAAGGTTAAATGCACTTAAAAGTTTTTTTTTCTTCTCATTCGCTCAGCTGCGTTTCATTTTGTGTGTGTGTGTGTGTGTGTGTGTGTGTGTATCTCGTATCATTTTATTGATAATGTCCATAACATTTTCCGTATGTATTTCTAACAACTAAAGCAATTTTTTTCAAATATCAGTTAATTACATACACTTTGACTAAAATGAATGTGTGCAATTCACGTAACGGAACCGAAAAAACAAAACGCTATGTTAATAACATAATGTTAACGTTTGCCACAGAATTTAATTCCGTTGTTCGTTCTTTAATGTTTGTGTGTGTGTGTGTGTTTGATTTTCATTTCAAATACTCTTAATTTTTGTTTGTTATTCATCTTAAAGAAAAAAAAAAAAAAAAACTGAATGAAACGCAGTGTCATGCACATGCAGCCCCCAAGAAGTGGATGGGCTGGATGCATTAAAATTGGTGTCTATTTATACCGCTAGATAAATAAACACATATGCTAATATACCTTAAAAAAAAAATTTGTAAATTTGGCGCTATTGCTCCGCTTTTACACTTAACTATCCAATTATTATCGAGCTACTGTTATACATTTTACATTTACAAATCGATGTCATTGATTAGTATCTAAACGTGTTGTTAATCATCCGTTTTCTATGTGTTTTGTTGGTTTTGTCTCCGTATTAATATGGTTTTTGAATTGTCTCTCTTTTGTTTTTTCTCTTGTTATCTGTTTGTTTCTTTTGAATCGTTTGGTTTTGCAAACAACTCACTAAAAAATCACACCTTTTTAAATTGCTGAACATTTTTTTTTTGATAACGTGCTATGCATCCATGGTAATTGATATTGGCAATCAATTTATAGCCATAATGGTCCCAAAGTTTTTTCCAATATCTCAACCGCATCATTTCGTCCCATGCTACGCAATGTGCCGGATAATTCAGCTAAAGCATTTGATTCACGGCATTTGCATTCCCAGAGATCGAGAATTTGTTCGGTTGGCGATGGTTTGGTGGCAAAAAATGCAATATAACGATCAACTTTGAGGCGATGGGCAAGCATTCGCCAATCATTGCCACGAGATGTTGGCGGATCCAAACAGGCACACAGTTCACGTTTCGCTTGGCGTGTGAGCTTGAATGCCGTTTGTTCCGCATCCGTTTGCACGCATGCTGTGTGCCCTTTCTCCGAAATGGTAACACTACGCAACGAATTATCACTGTATTCATCGATAACGCTGAGCGTATCGATTGGCAAAAATGGTGCAATATGTGTTGCAATCACTTCACCACCCTGTCTTTGCCGTGCAACCACTTCCAATTTTAATCCGGTTGAATTTGTTGCATTATTATCATGGTCGTTGGCACGTTGCAATGCAAATGCACAATGCAACGCAAAACTATTATTCCAGACATGTGAAAATGGTATTTTTTGGCTTTCGGTGCCAGTTTTGGCACGCCATCGTCCGATACATTTTAGATTTAAATTTAAATCTTGACCATTATCTTGGAACGTGAGCGGTGTACTTTGACCCAAAAAAGTGCCACCCAAACGACTTTCCAAACTAACACAATAATCTTTTGAGCTGGGAAAATCTTCAATCACATACACACGAATATTGCAATCGGTGTTTGGTTGTATCGATGGCCCAAATAGGAACAGTCTTAAACGTTTTACGGCACGCATCCCGCTGACTAAGGATTCACCAACCAATACAAAACGACCCAAAAATTCCGTCATTATGTACGCATACTTGTCATCCATTTGCACATAGGCCGGTGTGTTAATGGTTTCTTCGCCAAGGGTCACAATTTTTCGCCACTTTGGTTCGATTTCCTGTATGTGTGCCGTTGAATGGTACAATGAAATACGCCATTGATCTAAATGTTCCGCACAATGTGGTACACGCAACACAACGGGCTTATTTATATTGATATCGATTGGACCGCAATGCACAATTGGCGATATATGTGAACACACTTCGGGTATGCATGCACGAATACTGTCCTCATGTAGCACCGACAAAAAGATGCTGTGCTTTTGATTTTTGCCAACCGCCAATTCGGGAATCGATAACGCCACATTCGCATTATTCAATTTTAAATATGCACCAGATGATGTCACCAATTGGCGTACCGTATTTGATTTGGGAAAATTTTTATGTGACATTGGCAGTGTTGGTGGTTCAGTTGCAACATCGTATGTTGAATCGGCTGTGAAATAAAAAAAAAGAAAAAAAAAAAATCGAGAAAAAAGCAAATGATGTGATCAGTTGTAATGCACAATTAATTTGAAGGAAAATTTGTTGGAAATTTAATGATACGATTCATTGAAAACTCTCTGAATCAATTTCTTAAAACAAACAATCACTGCAGCACTTACAGGTATTGGTAGTTGTAGCCAATGAATCGGTGCTGTGAATTCGTTTCGAGTAATTTGATGAGCTGTATGAATCATTTCCACTGACTTTATCCATTGGCGTTGCATAGCTAAAATGAGAGACAGAAATTAACATTAAATCAAAAAATATTACATCGAAATTGTTGAATATTCGGTCGGAATTTTATGAACGAAATCCACTATCGAGACGGATTTTATGCAGCTTGAATATTTAAACAACTGAAAACAATGTTATTGGAATTGTGAATTGTGAAGTAAGTTCCACAATTTTATCTATCATATAAATATTCAATGGCATTTTCATAACATATCGAGTTGGTGTTATAACAAAATGGTTGTGTGCAAATGTGTAAATGTGCACATACAATAAATATAGCATATTTCTTATTGGCTAACCAATTGAATTCAAATGAAAATTTGTAGTATGCCGTATGCAGTATGCAATCAACTTAACATCGATCGATTGCGTGTAAGCCGAAAATTTCCTTGAATAGCCCGTCAATTTTAATATTGCTTTGATTATAGTATTACAGACGGGTAAAAGCCATTGAATTATTAAAACGTTAGGGGAAATATCGAGTCAATGTTCCTGTTTTGTTGGATTGATCTCGTCTTCTTTTCTTTTAAATATTCAAAAGGCATTTGGCGAATTTGGTTTCCGCAAAATGTTCCGTAATTATTCCATTTCTTCCGTGTTTTTAATGAATTAAGTATTGACATTTTGAGCAGAAAATGTGTGTTTTTTTCTTCTAACTCACTTATTGGCTAGATGTGGCACATCATAATGATGTTCGGATATCGATCGTGGTATCTGCAATGGAATACTTTGAACAATTGTTCCAGTAACGCTGCCACCGTTGCTGCCCGTATTCGCCAAACTTGGCAAGTGGCCATGATGATGTGAATTTAATGGTGGGTAATCATAATTAGCCGTTATATTATTCCGTGTTAAATCCGGTTGAAATTGTATCGTCGCCTTTTTATCAGGATCATGAAAATATTCGGGTTGCATTTCTGTAAATTAAAAAAAAAAAAAAAAAAAAACGAGAAGAAAAAATCGAAAATTGAGAATTGAAAAAAAAAACATCAACAACAATTGCATTTAAAAATTAATGAATGAGAAAAATATATATCTGTTCGGTTGTTATTTTGCTGTTTGTAAAAGAAAAATACCGAAATCTATTTGAACAACATCAAAATTCAAAGTAATGGAATGCGATAAATCAGTAGCTCTCTTGCTGTTTCAGTTGTAAAAATATGCTGTTTGGCTGCGATGGACACAATCACAAACACGCATATTTTAATCACATTTGTTTTTTTTTTTTTTTGTTGAAACCATTTAATTAAAATATTCTGTTGGACAAAAGTATTTTATGGTTCATTCATTTAATACGATTTACAATCAAGCAGCCCATACAACAGTCACATGTGCGTGCCTCTGGTTTTGGTTTAACGTTGTGCCTGGAAAAATTCCCCATGTAATTTAATAAACAAATGGTAATGCATTGGTTTTTTTTTTTTTTTTTTTTTGTTACTGTTCACTTTGTTTTCGTCCATATTTGAGTAAATATGATTCGAAATGCAGACTGGAGACCTGTAGACGGAATTGGACCGAGAAAAAAAAGTCGCGAATTTATGCAACACCACTTTTTTTTCATTATTATTCACACTACAAAACACTTTTGCATTATGACATATTTTCGTCAATGGATTTAACGCTTGCATTGGTTTACGAGACAACTGAAAAGGTATAAAATGTGCATTAACATGGCAAAAAAAAAATCCAATGAAAATGCACACAAACAAAAAATCAAGGCGACAACAATAATCGCGGCGCCAAACCCATGAAATGAAAAATGAAAAAAAAAAAAATGAAAATAAAAATGGATAAACCTCAAGTAAAAGTACTAAAAGTGCACGTAAATTTAAAATATTAAAAACCATCCAAACCGTCAAAATCACACTGTCACAATTCACACACATACAACTGTTTTTCTCACTCTTGTGACAAAGATTTTGCTACACAGCTAATCAATTTTCCTCTCAGACCATTACAAACGAATAAAAGAAAAACAAAAAAACAAATGAAAATTCCTTTGTGAATTGGACGCAGTGCTCCGGTTTTTCTTTATACCAAAATTGGCCATTTAATTTACCCACGACACACGGAGCGCTTTCAAAAAACCAGTAATTGTAGTGTGAATGCACGGATCAACCCATGAAATCGTAATTAGCTGATGGACTTTCATTCATCTCATGAATTGTTAGTTACATTTCGATTCATTCTATTTTTCTGTTTTCTTTTTTTTTTCATTTTCATTTTCATTTTCGTTTTCGTTACCATTTCGTTTACCTATTCATCGTGTAATATCTGATTTTTCAAAAGATGTGTTTTTTTTTATATCCAGTTCGTAGCGCTTTTTTGTTGTATTTTAAATACCTAGTCGAGTATTTGAAAGGAAATACGGTATGAAGAGACCAATGCTTCAAGTCGGAAAAAAACTTTATGATAAAAGTTTCGTCTGCAATTTTTTCTCTTGTAAAAGTGTTTTTTGTTTGTTTGTTTGTGTGCAGTTGAATAGAAAAAGCACAGGAACTTTCATTTTTGGTTTTCGTGAAACGAATGATTTTTCATGTAGTTTTCATGCGAAATATTAAATTGAGTGCTTTTGAATGTTGTACGACAGCGACGGACCTTTTCAAATGGGACCTTTTCTCTTTGCACCAAAGCATATTTCTTTCGTCGATTGCTCACTCTCGCTTGCTCACTCTCACTGTGTGTGTGTGTGTAGAACACACGCACAACTAAGTACCAAATTCCGTTTCTCTACCACCGGATGATAAAGTTTTTTTGATGAAAGAAAATACAATTTATGTTGAGCAAATCGTTATGAAATATAAATCCAACTCCATTTGACAAAAGCCAAAATGAGGTAATGCGTGTGTACGTTTGGCTGAAAATCAACTCACACAAAGAACACACGCGACACTAAGATTGGTGCAAAAATAGCTGGAATGTTTTCGGTTCGCGCATCGTACAATTTTGCTCTCATTGAAAAGAGAGATTGCGGTCGTCTCATACTCAATATTTATGGACACAAACCCAAGAAACTCTTGAAACTTTTATTTCAAACAAAAAAAAAACACTATTTTTCTTCTTTACGATTGTCCATAGACTCTTTCATTCGCGTTCTTCTTCTCGAAACCGTGACAAACTCGAGTTTAATCATCCGGTTTGAAGAATTGAAATGAACTGGAGCTTTGAACATAAAAAGAACGCGAGAGGGAGGGAGAGAGAGAGAGAGAAAACGCTTATTAAGGTAAGTGGTTGCAGCAAACAAAAATGGATTGAAATATAAATCTTTCAATGACTTCGGGCCAATTGGAAATATTGATTGAACAATGAATGTTGACGTTCATTTGCCGATGATATCCTACTGGTGTGTGTATGTGCCACCTCAATCAGATTGATTTCAACTTTTTGGATTGAGTGACCACCGACTCTTATTATTTTTAATTTTTTTTTTTCAAATATTTCATTTCATTCGATTTGAATGCTCAATTCGATAATAATCTCTTATCAGCTCCGAAACTATCATGGTTATTGCCATGGACATAAAAGACATAAAAATTAAATGGGTTTGATTAGCCGTTGTATAAGGATCTTTGTTAGCAGAATTAAAAATGTCAAACAATTGAATCCAACGGGGCTGGTTGACTACAGTTTTGGTCATAAAACCATTCTTAAATGATCGAATGATTTTTGTTGTTATTGTCAGTGAATCATTAAAAAACAGTTCATCTTATCATCTTCTGGACTTCTTAATCTCGCCTATTTCAATCGATTGTAAACAAATCGATACATAAAACATATCAAAATTGATCGTTTTTTTTCCTGTTTATTGCGATATGTGTCCACACGAACGATATGCTGTAAAATCCGCACTTTGACATTTGATATCATCGTGCTTCGACTGAAAGCTGAAACGTGTGTGTGTGTGTGTGTGTGCTTCTCTCTTGAGCTTTACGATGTTGGCGCACCAGGTCATAAAAAAATCATTTACTCGTGTATTATTGTTAGCAAATAAATAAAATAGCAGCCCCGTGTCAAGTTTAGCTCAAGCCATTGCGATGGCATGCTCTTGCCACTTCTGTCAACACATTTGCGAAAATGTCAAGTGCATTTCAGTTTGTCAATAAATCGGTTTTTATTGAACTTGCATAAGTTGCGATTAAACGGCATTTTCCAAATCTATTGACAGAGAGATGAAACCAACACATAAATTCAATCGATTTGAAAACGCTTGATAGCGACGCGATTGAGGATTTAACATTAAAAAAAAAAGATATTGCTCACATTTTGTTCGGTGAAAATTACACTTGATATCAAAGATATACAGTTTTTTTTTGTAATGTTAATATGGTGTGGTTTAATTTCAAAGTGAAAATCTCAAAGTGGTGTCTCAATATCATGTAGAATTTGATTTTTTTTTTTTTTTATTTAGATTTTTGTTTGCCTTTTATCACGCAATGTGAAAACACCTCTTGATGCGTGGCGGGGATAATATGATGATTCGTTGATATAAATATGTCGGTGATATAATTCTAACTAATGTTCAATTCATTACATGCCTTCAGATGTTCAAATCAAATCATATTGTGTTATCGATGTGATTTGATGTGCGACCAAATGCTTTATTTATTATATTTGACAATTTTATGGCGTAAATATCGTCATATCGATATTTAATGGGCGTTATGAAGTAGCTCATCGTTAATGTGTGAGCACTCGTGCTCGCGCGCTCTCTCTCTCTCTCTCTCTCTCGCTTTCTCGCTCTCCCTCGGTACACATATAATGTATGTACAACATCGGCTGATTCAAAATTAATCACATTCATTAATTTACTTCTCATCAAATTTATTGACACATGCGATAACAATCTAATCGAAAATCATTTTTCTTTCATTCGTATCCGTTATCATTCTATTTATTACACACCTCGATTATTATTATTAAGCGGAGCAATTCTCTTTGATGATTTTATTCAACATGGAATTGTATGAAAAAGGGAAAAAATGTGTCAAAACTGAAGCGTCACCTCATTTTTTTTTTGTTCTGCTCCAAAGAAAAAAAAGCTCTGTTTTTTCTTGTTTATTACATCAGAGAATGGAACAGCAAGTCCAGCACACTCCTGAGAATTGTGAGTGCTATTGAGAATGTGACATGTTATGTATATATACTCTGTTTATAACATAATCACGTTTTAATTCAATAATTGATTAAGTCGGTATTGGATAAATAGAGAACCAGAATGCAAGCTGAGAGTGTGAAGCATATGCCCCCCCCCCAAAAAAAAAACAAAATAGATATTGAATTATGTAAACAAACGTCGCAGTTAATAATGATTAGTATTTGGTGTTTGCTGTTTCAAGCATGTTTCAATTGACGCTTAACTGCAAGATCGAACAAGAATTAAAATAATATCAATTCATTTGAATATGTCTGTGTGTATTGGACCAGTTTGGCAAACGCATTGAAAGGGAGAAGAAAATAAAAAAAAAAAATGTGTAAAGTGCTCACGATAACGAATGAACATTTCGATCGACAGATAAAATGCGTTTGGTGTTATGCACGGCTAAATGTAAATAACGATGAAATATGGTTTGTTTGTTTTTTTTTTTGGATGATACCTAAATAAGCAATAAACCTGGTTACCCATAGATACACACAGAGAGACAGCAATAGTGTGACAGTAAGAGTGTGTTTGCAGTCTCTCATTCTGCATGTGTGAGCTGCATACTGTTAAATGAAGAGATAAAAAAAAACACACACACAACAAACCACAAAATACCATTGCAGATAACAAAATCTGTGATATATTTTGTAGCAGCTCGAAATAAAATCAAATGAGATTGAACCAACCAACCAACCAAAAAAAGGTGAATCGACAGCATTCCTCAGCCAGCAATAATAATAGTAATACCAACAGCATAGCACATGTAAAAAGGAATGCGAGCAAAGCGAAATTATTGAATGCGTGCCTGAACGCGTGATCGCTACCATTTAACCAGCAACCAACTCGAGACCATCGAGTGATGATAAAACGTAAAAATTTTAATGAAAAAACAAAAACAAAAAAAAAACGACGAAAGGGAAAAAAAACCAGGAGAATTCGGTTGCAATATAATATCGAACATTTTGGTTATATCATTGCTATTGCGACCGGTTGGTGTTTTTTTTTTCGTGTATATATTTCTTTTTAACATTCAGTTTGACCTGAGACCCGTGAACATCAGTTCTGACACATACATGAAATGCTATTTATTTACGTATACAAACGAATTACGTTGGCAACATTATGTTTGGGGGATGGAGGGACGAACGAGAATAGCATGAGAATACGAGAGTAAAATCACTAACCCAAAAAATTGTAAATTGCTGGATCTCAGGTGCAATTGGCAAATTGGTTATTTTCGGATATGCGTATAAAACCATATAAATACACACACACACACACACAAATACATATTTATATAAATGGAATTCATGATTAGATACTGGATTCCCTTAATCTGAAGCGCTCAATTACACACTCAGCCAAAGAAATCATCCAAACCGAAGAGAGACGCTTGCATGAAATATCATTGTCATGCAATATTATCGTGAGACCGAGTGAGACAGCGATAGCGAATGTGTGTTCTTGTTAAGAGTGTAAGTTCATTCGTCTTTGTGCCAATGCCATTGCGGACAAACATTTGATGAACGATACCATGCAACAAACACTTTGAAAATACACATTTTAGCACACAGTGAATTTGGCTGTGCAACATTTTTGGTAAGTGTGCAAACCATCGTAATGAATTCCGTGCAATTCAATGTGTTGGTTGAGATGGGCATTGAGATTTTCTTCGGCTTCAACCTACAAAAAACCCCACATCCTTTAGCCTGCCTGCCTAGATGTGCGAATATGATCGGCTACAAACACATGTCAAATGAATGCTACTGCATACTATCATTTATTCGCAACGATATTGAAAATCCGTGTGTATTCTTTTTTTCGCTTCTTCTCGTCTTTTGTACAATCTTCTTCAGCCACATTCAATGTTACGTTTTTTTGGTTTAAACATCGGTAATTTTCTTGAAATTGTTTGCTATTTCTTATTCCCCTTCAAATCGCTGCCTAATATTCGTGTGTGTGTGTGTGTGTGTGTGTGTGTGTGTGTGTGTGTGCGTGTGTGTGTGTGTGTGTGTGTGTGTGTGTGTGTGTGTGTGTGTGTGTGTGTGTGTGTGTGTGTGCGTGTGTGTGTGTGTGTGTGTGTGTGTGTGTGTGTGTGTGTGTGTGTGTGTGTGTGTGTGTGTGTGTGTGTGTGCGTGTGTGTGTGTGTGTGTGTGTGTGTGTGTGTGTGTGTGTGTGTGTGTGCGTGTGTGTGTGTGTGTGTGTGTGTGTGTGTGTGTGTGTGTGTGTGTGTGTGTGTGTGTGTGTGTGTGTGTGTGTGTGTGTGTGTGTGTGTGTGTGTGTGTGTGTGTGTGTGTGTGTGTGTGTGTGTGTGTGTGTGTGTGTACCGTTGCGCTAATGTGCATATTAAACGATGTAATTATCAACAATTTATTTGGTTATCTTTATCGGCATACTCAATATCTGTATCTTTATCTTCGCATTCTTTTTTTTTTGCACATTGCTGATGCTCTGGCTTCAAGCTCTGCCATTTCGATTTTGGTTTTGCATTTAATTTCCAATTGCCGCTCGTTTCTTCAACAGTCAGGCACATTTTGTACAATATTTTATGGCCGCAATTCAAGAAAACGAATATATATTCGTTTCCATGTATGAATTATACGGATTTGTTGTTTTTGTTTAGATACTAGAGGCTGAACCAATGTGAGAGATGCGAAAAAAAAATAATTATTACTTGGTAAAATAGACGAATATAAAATGTGTGTGCGGGTGCGTAATGCGCACTCTGGCGCACTTTTGCTCGTTCTCTCGTTTTTTTTTGTTTTTTTTTTGCATTTTATGTGAAAAGCATTTTTTTGTTGTTGTTGTTTCTCGAGCTATTTGCAAAAGCATCAAAGCGTACTTTGAAAATATTCAGAAGAGAACCGCGGGAAAAGAGAGGCAGAGAGGAAATTCCGTGTTTTGCTTACTGAACAGCAATAAATACAACGTCGACGATAACCTGAAGTATTTTGTGAAATGCGCGTAAAACATTGGCAAACTGTATATAACAGCGTAAATTACATTCATTTGGAGTTGTCTTTCGGTTTGTGTTGTTTTTGTTGCGCGCCTGATCTAAGTGAATGAGTGCGTTCGCAACAATCACGCTTTTATGCCAGCAAAAACCATTACAAAATTTTCAATTAAAATTTTAAATAAACACGATTTTGATTTTAAATGCTTCACGATAATATTTCCGTCCAATTTGCTCTCTTTCACTCTGAATTATATGCTGAAACGATAACAGCACGACCACTTTCATGAATTGAGGGTGCTTCAGTAAGATAAAAAAAGCGAGAGAGAGAGAGAGAGAGAGAGAGAGAGAGAGAGAGAGAGAGAGATCCTATTTAGAAAAATATCCAAATTAAGAAGAGAGTTTCGAGCAAAAACACTTGAAACGGCAATTCATTGCAAAATTTAGCTAAATTATCAGTTTGAAATATTTGATGACTTGCTATGAGTATTCCATCTCGAAATTTCAAATCTTCAACAATAACAACGGAATGACGACTGCCAATGCGCGCTCAAAAACAATGGACCCTATTGAACAATATGCTTTATTTTGATGGATGGCATTTTTTGTTTTTGAGGGCACAACAACTGCCATTTCACAACAGAAAATGATATCAATCGCCAATTTATGCCATTCGATGTATCGATTTGTCTATTGTCGTGCATCAGTCATTCCAGTGTGTTTCATCTGCTAAGTTTCAAACATTGGAATGCGGCTGCTGTTGTCGTTTTAGCCAAAACAACCAATGTACCATATGATCGCTATTGGGCGCAATCAAAGTGTGGGTGTTGAAATCTGTTGTAACGGAATTGAAATGGGCAACGTGACGTGTGTGTACGCGTAGCTGTTTCTTTTGTTAAAAATATGGTGCTCTTTTCGTTGGTGCTGTTTTTCTTTTTTTTTTTGTGTATTCGGATATTCGGAAGAGAAGAGAGAATTGGCCGTTGAAAATAATTTGTGAATTAATGGCAAACCATCAACGTTACATTTGGTTGAAATGTTGGGCAAAAATCGGCCGCCATTACCATTCCAATCAAAAAAGAGGCGAATCAAAGTAACGAAAAACATAAGAGCAAATCTGCCGAAGAATAAGTTTTGTAGTTTTCGTTCGTAATGGCAGTAATTTATTACCAAATTAGAGGTCCTTTTTTGTTTTTCCCGTGCTTTTTACATTTATTTATGTTTGTTAGTCCGTCAGCGGATGGCAATGTTCGATGCGTTTCAAAAGAGCACTCAACGATGGATGCGGCATAAAATGAAAATAAGTGTGTGAACCATATAGCAATATAACGAATGAACGAAATGAACGAGGCCAAGCGGGCTCAATAATATTCGTTTGGTGAAAAAAAAGGAACAAAATTAAACGCACACACACACACACACACACACACACACACACACACACACACACACACACTTCACTCCAAAATCAACGAAAACGGAAGGAAACAGATGTTTTTTAATGCGTTAAGTGAAATAGAGGGGGGTTTTCGTGATGCTAGTATGAATATCGGTGCAAATGAATCAAGTATAAGTGGTTAAAATGCGATACCTCGATTTCTATTAACCTAAAGACCATTTTCATCCCATCGTTGTTGTCGTTTTCACATTGCATTGCGTATGCGTGTTTGTACGATTGATTTCGAATAAAATGAACAAAAAAAAAAAACACACACACATCGAAACAGTTTACTACCGAAATGATGGTCGATTCGTTCTAGGCCATTTCCAGTACCAAACAAATAACAACAAACTGCAAAACATTTCATTACGTGTTATTCGGTAAACGAATAAGCCCGTGTAGTATTTATCGGACAAAATAAACTGTGCCGTGCATAAAAAAAAAAATTTCACATATTAACCAGACACTAGACGTTCTATCCTGGATGTGCCTTGTGTGCCTATCACTGCCTTATTGCACACTACTGTAATGGCTGTGGTCGCCACCGTTTTGCCACTCATTTTCATAGAAAGTTTATTTTTATTAGAATATATAATTTCATGAAAAAAAAAACACACACACACACACACACACACCTAACGAGTATGTGGACATTGTCTATTGGACAATGAACAATATTCCACCCAAGTAATAGGCCATTTATTGAACATCGTTGCTGTCATTCTTATTATAATTCAGTTTCAGTATTTCATTCTTTTCCCGTCTTCATTTTTAGTTGGCGTGCGTATGTGAATATGATGTCGTGTTTTGCGTTGCATTTTGGAGTGTTTTTGTTCGTTCGCAAGTAGCTACCGAGCAATAAATGAAAAACAGCGCATACATGACACATTTCCTCTCTCTCGCTCTCTCTCTCTTCTCTCCTTCACTTTGCCAATCATTAAATGCCGTCCGAAAACAATATCCATTAACCCATCAAAATATCAATATCGATAAATTATTGCTATTTTATTGTATTATAGCCGATAGTAAGCGCAGCAAATGGACGTCGTTATGCCTGCCTCATATGACGTTCGATGGATTGTTGTGGTTGTTGTTGGTTATTGTTAGTGGCGTTGTTGTTGTTTCTTCTCGCATACTAAGACTCTCTCACCGCCTGTCGATTGGTCTATGGTATTTAACTAAACTCGACGTCACGATACTAGCTGCCCGATTTCATTTTGAGTTGGTTACTCTCTTTGAATCAAACGTCTCATTTTTTGTTTTTTTTTTTCCTTGTTGCCGTTACTACTTGTAGTTTTTTCGGATTGCTGCAGAGCTTTTCACATAAAATTTGCAACCGTCAATTTTCTACCCACGCTCCTCTCACCGTTGAACCGCAGCAAACCGATGTCGATTCTCTCTTTCTCTGTTTTTTTTCCTTTTTTCTTCGGGAAATAATTAACATTTTTTCTGTCAATTCAGTGTTGTTTGTTTTTTTCTTCACATGCATCTGGATTGCAATGCGAACAATGTCTTACTCTCTGACTTGTTGCGCTGTTTTCGGTCGGCTTTTTATATTCATTCTCTTTTTCATTTCATTTCATTTCTCATTTTTTTTCTTCTTTTTTTTTCGTTTCATTTCATTTTAATATCGCAATTATCGTTAAATGCATAGAAAAAGGAAGTCGATGCCAATAACTATAACGACCGAGGACATGCTATTTTATAACAACGAACACTTGTATTACAATGCATAAACAATAAAACCTATTAAAAACAACATGCCCACAAGTATTTGATAGCTCATCGAATTGTACCCATGCAGTGAACAACGAATCATTGAAACACTCAAGTGTGCCTCTTTTGCTTGCTATAATGCATCACATCACCATCCGTTTCCATACGTTTTAACAACATTTATTAATGAATACCAAATTTTAATGCGTATGAACGCATCATGCGTAAAATGCTATCGAACGAAAGTTTATTAAATGGATTTTTTTTTTTGGGATGAATTCACTTTCATTTGCCATCTCGTTTATTCTTGTTGCGTTGTGTTAAGATACTGCGATCGATTGCCATCAATATTGGTGTTCATTCGATGCATTTTGGAAATTTTGGGTTGTTTTTTTTTTTTTTTTTTTTTTTTTTTTTTTAACGTATATGTGAACAAATTGTACATATGAAAACGAATATGATTGAATTATTGCTTCATTTAAATGCACATATAAAAGTATCCAATCGGTGATCAGAGATGAGCAGAGCGGCAACCAGTCGAGACAGTTCAACATTTAAATTCTATGATGTGTGCGTGTACGTGTGTCTGTTTATTGGTGAGTGCGTTTTATTTTTGTCATGCTGTGTGCATGCGTGAATGCCGATTTCGTCATCAGCCTTTCTCACCGAATGCATTCAACAAGCACTTTTAGCTTTGTCATAATTCTCGCCTCACTTCATTTTTGATCGATCTTGGGTTACGATATAACAAAAAAAAAAAAAAAAAAAAACAATATTTTGACACACTTCGAAAATACCTTGCAACAATAACATGTTATTCATATTCGATTAAACCATTTGATGGATTAAAAGCAATAGAAAAAAAAATGAATAATCAAAAGAAACGATAACTACATTCGATTGAATCAATGTTAATGTCGTAATGACTTCTAGTTTCGGAACGATTGGATACCTGAATTCGAAGCAACAGTAAAATATAGATTGATTTCAGATTGATTTGAATTGATAAAGAAGTCACAAATTATCGAACCAAAGAAAAACAAATTATGTGTGGATGCATGTAAATGCATGAGGAAAGAGTATTGAAATGAGTGAGCATTTGGAATGAGTTGAATGATGACTCTGTTGAAAGCCTCGTACTTTGCTATGATTGGAATTCATTCTACTTTAATCATCATTGTCTCATGCTACAAAAGTGGCGCAACTCATACGTGTGTTTCTTTTTTATACACTTTGAAGTCGGTACTCCGTTTTATGTGACTTTAAAATTTAAAAAAAAAAAAATTCTCCATTAACATGAAATTACTTTTTTTGCTCCTCATCCTCCTGGCTCATCGTTGGGATTATTCGAAAAAAAAAAAAAATAAATCAAAAGCAATATTTGTTTTCGTGTTTTTGATTTTTGCTGCATAAAAACAACAAAGACAAAACATGAAATTGAGATTGAGTGAACGACAAGCGACAGGGAGAAAATCAAAAATGATGGAGTGATATGAAGAAAAGCATCAGTTGAATCATCAGTAATCAAACGTTAATTTTAATATACCGAAAGGTTGGGATAAATTCATTCAAAAGAATATGTGTGTATGGTTTTTGGTTTTTCAAATCGAAAACAAAACTCACGGAAATCACAGAGGGGCTCAGTCACGAATGTGTGATCGAATACAGTGAAACCCCAGGTCCAAAATGAAAAAAAAAAAAACACATATCGAAACTGAGAGTTAGTCTTCGAAAATTTATTATCTTGTGGCAAAAGGGGACACTAATATAGTAGCATGACTTTTTATATCTCGATATTCATTAAAACAAAACAGAAATTGTGTGTGTGTGTGTGTGTGTCGACAATCATTTTGGTCTCTTTTCCGATGTTTGTGAGCCGCGAAGCATAGCATTCCTTGTGAAATGTCTTCATTAAATAGAAAGATGCACACAACACAATATGATAATGCTTAAACAAGCAAGCGACAAGATTGCCATAGCAATAAGTTAAGGTGCTCAAAATTGTCATCCGTTTTGTAAGCAAACGACCTAAGCGATAAAGCGAGTAATTTCAATGCCGTCATTTCGAAAGAATTCTCTCTTTTTATTTAAAAAAAAAAAAAAAGAAAAAGAAAAAAGAAAACAGAAAACGTAACCATAAATTAGCCCGTCGATGTACCAAAAGTCGCGACTACTTGAAGAGCAACAAGCGACAAATGTCGAATGCCATCTTAGCAAAGAAGCGGTTTTTATATTTATTATTTCAATTTGGTACCTCATCTGTCTTCTAGTTAAATGCAGCGCATAGCCAAACGCATATTGTAATGCCGATGCCACTTCAACGGACTATTTATAGGCTGCAGAGCGACAGAGAGAATTTAGACGAAGAAAAATGGATGGGAAAATGTATTGTGTCTAGATTGTGCTTGGTCGGTGCTAACTGTTAGCATCAATAGCAGCATCTTTTTTTTTTGGGTCGTTTCATGTTTTCGCTCGTTCTCCGTTGTGCTCCAGCTTTTTTTTTTGATGTGTGTTACTTTAATTTTGTCACTGTTTTGTCGATCTTCGAGTTTCAACGTAATCAAAAGACACAAATCCATTGGCCTATCTATCACTTCAGCACTAAAATGAAAGTCTCTCATATGCGTTCATATATTAGATTTGATATTGTATCCATTTTGGAATGTTAAACAGGTCGAAAACAAGAACAAAAACTGACAACGAACAACAGAGAAAAAGAGTGAGAGAGCGAGAGAACAAACAGAAATGTCAACAGCAACCGTGTTGTCGTCGAAATACCATCTTTAATACATGGTTCACGGCAAACACATTCCGAACATGTGTAGAGCTTGCTTGTTAAAGCGACTTAATGCATCGAGAATAGAATATGAATTGGACGTAAGATAATACAATTGAAAGCGCTTGATCGCCGAGCCAAATGTTTCCAATTGTTTTACACGTTGCTGTGCGCAATGGGAAGAAAGCATTTCATGTGTGACAATGAGCTCACCCGATTGATTGAACTGTACCGAAAAAAAATAAATGATTTTGAACTGCTTTATCGCTGATTTACTCACACGACGCACACACACATCATCCAAGCACATCGCATGCGATTGCAGCGAAAGCAGAATTGCGTTAGCCCATTTATCGGGATTTACCCGATTAATTCCGTCTAATTCGAGTTTGCAAGTGGAAATTGAGCTAATTCCAATTTTGTCAGCGCAATCAAATATAATTTGTTTTGTCGGACGGATTCGTGTGCCATGACATACTCAACTATTGCGAGATCAATCGAACGATGAAAATGGAACCATTCTTCTATGGAGAAAATATGCAATTTTGCGATTTGTGTCCTGAATGCACATAAACAAACGGCAATGTTCTTTGTTCATTCATTGGTTCGAGAAAAAATGTATAAGTATTATATATTTATATATAAAAGAAAGAAATGGAAACTTCCAAACGGAAAATCGTCACGTGATAGGCACGCACACACGCACGCATTCATTTATACTTGAAATATCAACTGAATTGACGAATGAAAACAAAACATGAGGCAGCAGATATGTCATTAAAAGTTTTTCCTCGAGTTCGATTTGATTTTTCCTTGTTGTTTGGGCGTTTTCTTCTTTTTTTTTTTTTCTTTTTTCTTTCCATTCTAAATGCGAGAGAAAGAGCGTGCTGACGCAAGGCTGCCAGTAACTTTGAGATTACTTTTTGCACTCGATTCACAAACGGGATGCTAAACTCAATGAAACTTTTGGAAAATTGTCGATTAATGTGATATTTTTTTTTTTCTTCTTTTGCCCTGCTGTGCAAAAGTTGCAAACACGGAAAAATTGAGAAAAAGAGAAAAAAATCCATTACAAACGAAAGGTAAGACGAAAGGTAAAATGAAAGGTGGTAGAACTCGGTGTGCTCGTAAGCGTAGGACAAACAAAAACACATATTTCAAATTATTTGTCAAATTAAGGCGAAACCGGGAAAAAACACTTTCGTTATTGCGTTATTAATGATTACTGTTGTATGTTTGACCAGTGTTATGAGATGGCTTTTGGTCGATATATTCAACTGAAGTGAATGTCCGTGTCTACACAAATATATTGGTAAAAACAAAACGAGAACGGAACGATGCTCAATGTATAATATAACAATGGAGTGAAGATGTCATAAACTCAATTTGTACAGTGGATTTTGTTTTATTTGTATTTGGTCATTTGCTGATTTATTTACAATCATCGCTCATGCCAAACAGCAGTGCTGTTTGAAGGTGTCTCAATGTTGCTTTAAATACAATTTGATATCGGGTGCTGAAGTTTTGGTTTTTCTCTTCATTCGTGCGCACCAAACTACAGATGACCATTGTCCGAGAGTCTGTCATTAATTTCTATCTTTTTAATTTTGCCCATCTATACGCTAGCTTTGATGGTGCAAAAAAAAAAAAACGTGAAGTTTATCGAGTGCCAGCTACTTTTGGCACATTGAAATTGGCTGGCTGGTCTGTTGGACAAAACAAATTCTACGGAAAATCATTCATTGGAACAACAACAACAGCAAAACAAAAAAAGTGCACAAAGAACAGCGAAATAGGAGAGACCATGATCCAGTACGTATAAAATACGAATCAAGCAGAGTTGGGATATGAACAAATACAAATTCATTGAAAGTCAGCTATTAAAATTATTGGCATAGTTGAATCCAGTTCCACTTCATAAAAAAGATTCATTGTGTCGATTCGAAGGTTGAGATTGGTCGATGGGTCTCGCGGACGTTGTTCGATTCAGTGAATTGAATGAAATTTCCTTCCTTCAATTATTATTGCATGTGTGTGTGGTTCTTGGCCAATTCTTTCCAACTTGAAGTTTCGGAAGTAATTGAAGACGAAAAATGAAACGACAAAAGGAAGAAAAAAAGAAAGAAAAAAACTGCACAGAAAACAGTTTGGTTGCGCGCGCGGACACACATACACACACACCACATCAGACCAGACGCATTGTCTGAATGGTTGTCGAAAACTACGATATTAAGACAAGAAAATTGGAAAAGAATTTTCTTTGTGCATGGGAAATTGATTATTTCTTTTACCAGTATAAAACAAAAGCCAAAAATCGAGGAAAGTACGTCAACCGCAGTGAAAGAGGAAAACAACAAAAACAAAAAAAAAACCTCAAATGAAGACTGGAAACAGCAGGCAATGGAAATAAAATATATTATGCAAGAGAAAAATTCAGTTCGCGATAGCTGCTAAAGCGGTAGTGGCAAGAGCATTGACTTTTGTTTCGGAAATTCGGAATTTGAAATATTTGAAAAGTCGCTAAGCCAAATGAATCTCCTTTAAGTCATTGGTAAACACACACTGTGACTCTTTTTCCATTGGTTCTCTGCATCTTGTTCTAATTTCCGCGAGAATGTTATTCTATGACCGGGGAAAAAGAAGAGAAAAGTACCAAATCCAAAATATTACAATTTCCACTGAGCAAATGAAGCGGCAACCAGTGAACCCAGACGCACAAAAACAGAGAAGATTGTAATCAATGTTAAATAATAATTGTGAATATTGACTTTATTTTCATTTCGGTGTTTTTCGTTTCGTTTGAAGCAGTTCAAGGGAAAAAATGCGAAAAACCAATTTATTTTTCGAGGGTTTTTGGCATTTTATACACTTGACCCACTGCCCAATCAATCAAATAAATATTTGTACAGGCAAAATATTTTCATTTCGTTCGGCCAATTCTCGCATCGTGCCGTATTTTGTTTCTCTGGTATCTTCTCGTTTCTTCTTCGTACATGCATCGGAATGTGAACAAACCAAATTATTTCAATTTCAAATCACTTTGTATTTTCCTCTCTCTTAATAAAGAAAGAACTGTAGAGCAGAGGAGAAAGGACCCGACCGGTTCCGGCCTCTCTCACTCGATTATCTATTTATTTATCATAAGTGCTTGACATTGATGTTGTTACAAACGACGCGTGCTCGACGAGTAAACAAAATGATTTAATGCGCAATAATTGAATCCTTTGATGAATAGCGATGGTTGCCAAGAGAATTTGGGTAAGCATTAAAATGCTCTTGACATGCAACGTAATACAACCAGAACAAAAAAAAAAAAAAAAAAAAATGTATCTCATTCGTGAAACCTGCACACACTCAAGCTCGTGTTGGCGCTCACGCACATTTCAGACAAGTCATCAAAGATGAAAGACCAAAAATAAAACGAAGTAAAGATAACAAATAAAACACGAATAGTTCCATGTTTATTTTCATTTTAAAATGAGAAAGTAAAAGTACACATTGCTTGCGTAAGTGTCGCATTGGTTCAATGCGTAGACGGATTGTGGCACATGAAAAATCCATGACAAAAACACAAGGAGCATATGGATCAGCTATTCGGGAAATAAGAGTAAATCCATGAAAACAACAAAACCAAAACAATATACGACACCCATAAAAACAAAATAACAAAATAATTTTCATTTTTTTTTCTTAAAGTGCACTTAATTTATAGGAGAAGTGATTCTGACAATCCAGAATGCTCTTTCGGTGTGTACGCATCTTTTGCCTTGATGTTGCTGCTGTGTACGACTCTAGTATAGAATGCTTCCTTAATTTATTTATTTGTTTCGTTTCAGTTTTATCGTTTTTCGTATGAGGATTCTTTCGGGAGGTTTCCGACAACGAAATGCGAATGTTTAAATAAAAAAAAAAAAAGCAAGTATTACCCGAACACTAAGTGTACAGAGAGTATGTCAGGTTAGCTGCCAGCCAAACATCTATGGAAACCAGATACGATATATATTCGCCAAGAAAACAGACACAATACGTAAATGATCATACAAAGCGAATAGAAACATTTCGAAGCACACAACACTGCTGTAACATTCAAAGAACCAATTGAAATACGGGCGAAGAAAAAGAAGTAAACGAGAGGAACAGCACAAACAAATACACACAAGTGTGTTTCAGTTATTGTTGCGGTGCGGTGTGTTTATTTTTAATATTTAATGCTCGCGATGTGGTACTTAATAAGAAATTTGTTTTGGTTGCTCTATATTGGTATTGTGTGTGTGTGTGTGCTGTTGCTGCTCGTGTGGCATCATTTGGATTCAGTTTCAGTTTCATTTGTGTCTTCCTCATCCTCAATTTAACTACAATTTTTATTTTGTGCGTGGTAATTTGTTCGCTCGCTGCTTCACTTAAAATGTACATACAACACACACACACACATCGGATGGGAACAAACACATTCTGATTTCCTTGCACAAATGTGCGCAATGACTTTTGCCTCTTCTGTTTCATTTCTACACTTGAATGCCCGAAATTAAAACCGATTCTGTGATCTTCTTCTGGTTGGCGGTCTTTGTTCATCGTTTTCTTTTCATTCATTTCAATTACTTGCATTTCGACGGAAAAGCGACGTTTTGTGTGTGTGCGTTTTTTTTTCTCTCTTCATCGTCATTTGCTTTGTTTTAATTTATGTTTTCAAGATGATACTTTAATGTTTTTACTGTTTTTTTCCTCTAAATCTCTCTCTCTCACTCTCTCTGGCTGTGTAGATATTTGTGATGTTTGTTACTTTTGCCACTGATTTTTTTTTTTTTTTTTTATGCTTTAGCAATATTGTGTGTCGTTTATTTTAAGGCAAATGTAAAAACGATATGGAAGATTATGGCGCTTATTTATTGCTATCGTTGATCATGTTATTTCGTGAAACAACCAAATCTCAGCCAACTTTGGTTTTGTTTTGTAATGTTGTACAGTAAATATGAAAGTGAGATGCTGTGAAAACGAGAACTAAAACAATGAAAACTGAAATATGCATCGTTTTGTTTGGAACAAGATTGGTCCGCAAACCGATTCGATTCGGTTCAATGGTCTCTGATTCTGAAATTCCATATATTCATATTCTCTCACACAATAGTCTCTCAATAGTATGCAATTATCTTACGCCCAAAACAATAAAACGGTCCCCGACCATCTGATGTCCAAAAACAAAAGCAACAGAAGTTCGGCTCATTTAGTTCAGCGTCAAGTATTTTATTTACGATTGCCATAATCCATAACAAATATCGGACTTGATTTGTTTCATTTCTTTTTTATTTTTTTAATTTGTCCCGATTTTTTTCTTTCTTCATTTCAATTTCATTTGATGGAGTTAAAGAACATCGGCTGTGAACATTCTTTTTATATGCATATAAATACGTTTCGTGCATTCGACGTCTCGTCGACACAGTGAAGTCAAGTTTCATAGTCAACAAATTCGTGTGTGTGAACACTACGCGAGTCAAAACACCATGCCGCACACCGCATGCACACTTTGATATGGAATGTTGAAAGTCAAAAATCAATGTCATTATTGCTAATAGTATTTCCGACCGATTCGTCACCAGTGTGCGTGCATTATGCTCACTCAGTGCTTCATTTGATTTGTTATTGTTATGAATTTGACTTATGCGTGTTTGTCGGACGGCATTTTAATTCAAATGTTCCATACGATAAACAAAAACTTAATCAACGAATCAACGTGTGTGCATTGTCAACAGTCTGAATTTGAGTTGTGGGCGCGCAGGCACAAAGCCATCAACTCGTTTTTTACGTTTCCGCACGAACTGTGCTAAAGTATTGTTTTTTTTTATTTTGTTGTTGTTGTTGATTCAATATTATTATATATATAGATATTGTTATGTGTATAGGTTGACAAAATGTTGTTGACATAGAGAACGGTATTCAAATTATGTCGATCGAATGTTGTTAGTATACTGTTGTTTGTGGTGTGCTATGTGCTTACCTGTACGTGCGATACTGTATGGCGGCAAGCGTCTTCCTTTCCGTGCACCACGTGCCAAACCGGCGCCTAATGCAACACAAATTCCACCAACCACTGCCAATCCAATGTATAATGGCCAATCGGAACCTGAAAACAAAGCAAAACAAATGATTAAAAAAAAAAAAAAAGATAAAAGAATGAATGAACAAGCGTTTCAAATAACACCCATAAAACAAGATAAAATATAATTACACACCAATAGATGAATCGTTTTGCACACAATAAAAGCAAAATAATGCAATTAATTAAGCTCAACAATTTATTATTACGATTTGTACGTTGATTTACACATTTTATGGATTACGTTGTATTACGTTCCACTTTGCCGCTGTCAATGACAATTTCAGCGCGGAAAAGAACCCGAACTTCAAAAAAGATGTAACAAACATTGAATTGCAACGACAGATAATTTGCTTCTTTTCATCATTTTAGCGTATTGTTGTGCGCTTTGGATTTCTTTAGCCGTTTTCGCCCATTTTATCTTTAGGTTTTGTTTTCTCTCTCTCTTTCTCTCTGTTCCCAGATTGACTGCAAAAAGCATTCGTTATAAGAATGTAATTGAAAAACTAAAGTTATGTCCTCATTGTTGTGCTTGCCCAACCAACAAAAAAGAAAAAATTCCACAAATGTTGTCTACCGTCTGAACAGCAGCAGTCATCATCAAGCGCACGGAAATATCATAGCGTATCCGATGAACACACAACGACACACACAAAGAGAGAGAGCAAGGCAGAGAGAGAGAGAGAGAGAGAGAGAGAAAGAAAAATGAAATCGGAAACGAAATGAAATGAAATACAATCGAATAATCGTTTAACAATTTTAGTTTGTTGTTGCCTTTACTCGGTTCTGTGTCTCTCACGGTGCTTGATGTTGTGAAAGCCGAAGAGAGCTGAAGTCGATTACGGGAGAATGAGAGTGAAAAAAAAACTACTAATTGCGTTGAAAATCAAGTGCATAAGCACCCTTCCACTCGTGGAGACTGTGGAAAACGAGCTTTTGTTCCTTTATCACTCGTTGAATTCATCCACCATCCTCTGTTGCAATGGTATACTTTCATTTAGCCACCCGCTATCTACCCAACCCTCTGCTCCAGATCACTTCCTCTCATGGCATGCTCTCGCTCTCTCTCTCTCGCTCTCTCTCTCTCTCTCTTTCTCTCTCTCTCTCACTATTGTACTGAGGGAATTGGGAAAACAAAAGAAAACTAACAAGTGATTTCTTCAAAAATTCCGTCGATGCAAAAAATTTGCGAAGCAAAAATCTATTTGCATGTTATATGCAATGCTGTTTCCACTTGAAAATGAATGCAACTATTGTATGGTAACATTTTCCAGCATTAATTGTTTCATTTTTCGCTCACTCTCACCCATTCAACCAGCTTTTCCAACGAGCACACACACACACACACAGCCACCTTTTTCTGATTTAAAAAAAAAAAAAACCATTTCACATTTTATTTCTATTTCCCGGTGCTCTGGTTCTCTTTTTCATCTTGTTCTTCGGATTTTCTTTTGTTTCTGTGTAGAAGTGTGTTCTGCCCTGCTTTTGATTCAGTGTAATGTTTTTGCTTTCAGTTTCGACGGCACGAAATAAATGCATACGAAATGAAAAAAAAAAAAAAAAAAAAACTAGAGCCGGCAAACGAAAGAAGCAAAAATATGTGAGAAAACGACAGAATAGTGAGCAAGTGAAGAAAAACGCGATGATTATTACTCGCGACAGCAGAATAAAACAGAGGCTTTGCATACAAATTCAAGTGTGCTTGCTATAAATACCTCTTGTACTCGACAGTACAATCAAATATAAACGAGTTGAACATGACAAAAAATTCGTATGAAAAAGAACGAACGCATACAAAAACTAATAGAAATATAGAGACAAATCCTAGTAACAGAGATGATGGAATATTATCCATTTAGTCAAAATTTATATATAAACGACAGTGTTACTGAATATATAGGCAGTGCAGGACTATCGTAAAATGATTTTTTTTTTGTTTGTTCATTATTAAAGTCGATATATACGTTAAGTCTAAGAAGCTGCGTCGTTTGGCACCAGCAAAGCCAGAAAATCACGAAACTCATAAATGGAAATTGCAATGGGAATGCACCATCACTTAACGTTGCCAATGTCAGCATTAAGAAGCGAATAAAAGAGAGAGAGAGAGAGAGAGAGAGAGAGAGATGGAAATAGAGACGACAAAAAAATGGGATCTAAGAATTTATTATGAAAGAAGAAAAAGAGAAAATGCCAGAGAGACAAATTACAACGACAATAATGTTTGTAAGAACAACAACAAAATGAGAAAATGAGAGAAACTCGCACACACACACACACACACACAAAATAAAATGAAGAAGTTGGAACAAAAGACGAACCAAATATATATATATATAAAAAAAAAACTATGACAACGAAGGAATGACGAAGTGGAGATTAAAGCAAGCACACCGAATACTTGTAAGTCAAGTCAAGTTGACGGAGAACATAATAAATATTAAAGAGCGCCACAAAGATGTTAATTAGTATGCAAAATATTCAACTGTACGACTTCAGAGCATTTGTTAAGTTAAGCACTGTCTTTTGCCGTCTTCGTCTCTTTGAGCCTATCGCTTTGGCCGATTTGGTTTTTTTGTTGTTTTTTTTTGTGATTTTTTTTTTATTTTTTTTTATTACGATTATTATTAATATTAATTTTGCCAGCAATAATCAGCGCACGGCCTGCGGTGAAGAAAGGCCGACGTAGTAATAAGTGAGTTTGTGTATGAATCAAATGTCATCAATGTAAAACATGCATGAATCACACACATATAGAGACAGCGAACAAGGGAATAATATGAAATCAAACAACTCTGAATTGTCGCACGGCATGACAACCGGCTAAATATATTTCCATGCCATAGAACCACATGTTTTTGTTCTTACTATGAAATTACTTTTGAACACATGCAGCTCGTTTTTGGGTGGAAATTAACATTCCTCAATCAAATCCAGCGATTTAAAATGGAAAACAAAACATACACACGGAAAAGATGGTACAGAATGCATGATTTCGTGCCGCATCGAAAGCGTCAACAAACAACAGCTATTCATTTTATGCTCAGGTTTGTTTGATGATGCAAACGTAACATTTCAAAAAAAATGCATGCATTTTATGTGCAGAGATGAGCAACGAGAATATTTTTCGATATTCATAGGCAGTAATTGTGCACTAACACAACTTATATTTATAGCGCGAACGGGTAAGGTCGTGTCTAATTCGAACCATCCAAATGGGCAAAATGTAATAAGAAGAAGAAGAAAAAAAAACAGTTATTTTTGAACGGCAATTAAAATGCAACTATAAAATCTGCAATAAACATCGAAGAAAAGGAAATCAATTTGGTTATAATCGGAATGTTTAGGTTTTGAAATGATCTGTGCCTTTCCCTTTGCCATATTTGTTTAGTCATTTAGTCATTGATGTTGGTTCGCTGTTTTATTCAGTGTCCTTTGTAAACATTTTGATTAAACCAGCATTTGTTAAGATTCTGTCATGACAAAATTGCGTGTGTCTGACTGGATGTCGGAAAAACATCATCTTGTGACATCCACTAGCCATTCTATTCGACTATTGGATAAAGCCAATGCCATAATTCAAACATTGCAAATATCCAATTATAATTAATAATAAAGATGTTCAACTCAAGAGAAAATTTCATCATTTATCATATCATGTGATGGCTCAAAATGATTTAAAGTAGTGACAAATTAAAAGAAAAAAAAAAACACACACACGTTGACCGTAAGTTATGGTCTGTAACGCGATGTTAGTGTTCATAAAATTCAAATAAATCAACAATATAATTCAGTATTTTCCTTTGGTCCGTTTGTTAACGAAACATATCACACTTGTCAAAATCACCAAAAGAATTTGAACGAAACAACGCCACATTTGTTTATGTCTTTTCGTACATTTTTGAAGGTGTGTTTCTTTTTTTTATTCCTCTAAATCACATAGACTTCACAGCCTTTGTGTATACAATATGTGTTAAGATATTAAGATAGGAGATAGAGAGAGAGAGAGAGAGAGAGAGAGAGAGAGAGAGAGAGAGAGGAAAAAAAGAAACAGAATAAATCATTCGTTTCATTTCGGTCAAGACACATAATTAACTGCATATGGTATGAGCTGTGCGTTGCAATTTACGATGAAGAGTGTAAAAGCGTTGTGTGTTTGGGTTGTTGTTGTTGTTGTTTTTGCCCTAAAGCGATAGAAACGCATTCCGGTATGTATGGCCAGTGGTTCGTAGCAAAACAGTGACATTTTTATACAGTTTTGCTGCATCACCAGCGATACCGTATTCAACGTGTACACAAATTTCAAGCAACCGCACTTTTCCACGGCACCAAATGCCCAAAGATAACTTCAATCAGAAGTTTAGCGAATGCTCGATATTCGTTCGCTCCCCCCCTCTCTCTCTCTATCTCTCTCTCTCTCTTTCTCTCTCTCTCTCGCTCCCACTCCCGCTTCATGCTCTCGTTGAGCAACGGAGATAAATACACTTTTAGCAAAATAACGCAAATTCATACATGCTAAATTCAGTGACATAAAACCGCAAAAACCAGAATGCATCTTTTTACCACCCAATTTCAAGAAATGAAAACACCGGTGTGTTGTTGAACATCGAGGAATACATCCATGATACCCTAACCGAACAATTTATCTATGTTTTCTTGTAATTTTATGATCATGCATATAAATTGAATATGGCAAAAAAAGAGACAAGAGAAAAAGAGACGGAATGTGTAAGAAGAGACATGTACAAAAAGAAAAACGTTAGCTAACGTGCTAAATAAATAAAAATGGCAAAACGAATAGATAAAAACGAAAGAGAGTTGGCAACGGAATCGCACTTCACCCAAGGATAGAAAGCATTATTGCATTGAATTGTAATTTTTACAATTTAATATGCACATAAAATCACCACTGGACAGACATGTAACAACTTGTGTTGCCCGGGTGGAATTGGCGTAATTTCTAGCAAAAGACAAAATGAACGTGTCTGACCAATGTGCTTTATGCGTTTTAAAGATTTCACTGGCAAAAAAAAACACAAAATAAAAGGTGTGCAATGCACGTCCGATTGGTAAGCAATCTTTGGCTTCTCACACCATGCATCTACTCCATAAAATGATAGCAAACATAATTATTCAGTTATAAATTAAACACAAATCTGAACTGCGCCTATAAATTTAATTGCATTGCAAATTGTACAAAAAGAATATTGTTTTCTTTTTTTTCTTTTCTTTTTGCGAACGAGACAGAGAATGTGAATGTGACCCCGTGGTTAAATGTGGCCGGGAGGAGGAGGGGGGAGTAGGAGAGGGTGGAACGATGTAGCGAGCGATTTTATGGTGAATAGTTATGCACCAACTACTAAATGCCTATTAAAGTCATGACAAAACAACTAAACAACTACCATTCCAAACAATAATCATGCCAAACAGCCGGAGCTGAAGAGAGAGCATTTTACATGAATGCATAATCGCGACAATTATCATCACTTTTATTCACTCATTACGTAAATTTCACCCATTTTGCCAGCTACTCGTGAAGCACACACTCGCTCATACACACACAACACATCAATTTGGCCAATGCTTGTGTGCTGGTGTGCTGTTGCGATTTTGATCAAGCAGTTTGAAATCTATTCGCACGTATGTGGGTTCAACAGTACACAGTACCCACAGAAACAACGAAACATCATCGGCACAGAGTCAAGAGTACACGCAACATGTGTACATATACGTTTTGATATGAGCCAATTGCCAAGCGTTATACACATATTTGCCCGTATTTCCATATAGTTGCATTCCAGCAGCACAGCTAAACTACGATTCTTCGTATCTGTTTAATACGCTTGTTTTGCATTGTGATTTGCAATTTTGGATTTTCGCAATCACAAAGCAAACAGCTTTGCTTGGCAAGCAGATAGGCTAGATATAGCTGAAGATGGTTAATTTACGAAGCTCACATCAAAACCACTCTATTTATTCCAAAACACTAATAGAAATTAAACAATGCACATTAAATGACACCTTTCGAATGCATAGCGCACACTGACACATTCGGCATTTGGCATACGTAAGCGCAAGGAATCTATCGTTAGTGCTTGTTTTATTTGCTGGCTTTGCATACGCATACTTCAATAGCAATGTAGTCAAGCCACGATAAGCATTTGGTATGGCAATTTTTGCAGAAATTTAATCAAAATAACCACGTGAATGAATTGGTGCAGAATGTCAAATTACCCAAGTGCAATGACGACATGAATGTGGAAATTCTCTGGGCTGAACAGAAGCACCAAGCTTTTTGTTATATATTCAAGCATTGCGCATAGTTTACTGGAATTTTCGATTCGTTTTGAGGCTTTTGCTTGTCTCTTTGTAGGCTCCGATGAATAAGAAATAAATCCAGACGGACCGAATCTTTAATCGACATTCAAATATCATACATCTTTCAAATTAGTATAATGTGTACAAATATTTTTGTTCTATAGAAACGTTTTTTTCTTTTTGTTTCTCTAAGAAATATGTGCGATTTGATGCACGCAGATGATGATCAAAGCATTTGAAATTATTTTCGATGTGCGGGAAAACCCAAAGCCAAGAAATCGAAATTCAAACATTTAAAGAAAAACACTGCCAAAAATATATTTGGCAAACAAATGTAAACAAGCAATAGTTGCAATAACAGTTGTGTGTGTGTGTGTGTACATGTGTTGGTTAGGGAATGTTTCGTTGGAGCGGAAAAGTTGGACGCCGAATTGGTTGTGCAGCAAGCATCAAGCGAAGGCAAAGTAAATGTTGTTAGTGAAAGCGTTTGTCGAAAACTTTACATCAAATATTAAATTTATTGAAAAAGCCGCAAATTTACAGAACTTAAATTAACTCGCTTTTCATCACATGCTCACATTCGATAGGAGGTTTTTTGAACAAGCGCACCACCGAAACCGTTGTGTTTGATTCATTACTTCTGTGTGTAAGTGTGTGTGTTTTTTTTGTCTCTTTCTCTCGCTCACTCTCCCTGTCACTGTCTCTCGATCGTCAGTGTACAGATTTCAACGAAAGACTTTTCAATGAAAACTCTTTCACTTCGGTAATTTCTTCGGCAATGCATTCATTTTACACTGTCTTCTTCAATTTCGCTTGGCATTGCACAACTCTTTCATCCTTCAGCACACATAATTGTTACAATATTTGTGTTGTTGAAACAATTGTTTAATTTTCTTGTCAAATGGTTGTTGTTTTCGTTTCGATTCTCTACTACCGAAAATAACATACAACATACTTGAGGTTTGCCAGACAGAAAATGGTGTGAGGTTTCGAGTGTGTCGTTTGGATTCGTGCTACGAAAAGTGCTTGTATGTTGCTCGTTGTTAGCAGCACAGCGCCCAAATGCAGTCACAACACTCAACGCTGATGCTGCTGCTCAACATAAATTCACTGTTTATCTTTTGCATGGGAATAACGTTTCATTTTATTAATGCTTTTGAGTTGCAATTTTATTAGCTGACGAGAGTTATTCCGTTGAATCTTCCAATTGCGTTTGGTTTTAAATCGAAAACTGACTGGTAATAGAAATTCTCGGCTCAATTCTGGCTAAGAGGATCGGGAGGGAATTATCCACACTGATTGAATGAATTTACAAACTAGCTTTTGGACTTAGCACGTTGACATTGAATTAATGCAATGCAATCATCATTTTGCGGGTTTTACTTTGACTTGTTTCTAAATTGAAAGATATAGATTAAGCTCGAACAGTAACAATATAAAGAATGGTCCATTTAATTTGATCGATGGCCATTGCGACGGATACAGGGTAAAAAAAAAAAAAAAAAATAGAATCGTGCAAAAATTCCGACGCAAAACGACAATAGATGGAAAGAGATTCGTCTTTTTCGTTCAGTTGCAACACATAAAATATAGGTAATGGTTAAAATGACACAGCTAACCAATTTTCCAGTTGTTGCAACAACTAGATGAAAATAGTAAAAATATAATAATAAATACGGCAACAATTCACTCGAAACATCGAGCACAAACATACAAATAATACAAACAAAAAATGCACATTTCTTCCACTGAGCTGATTATTTACTTGAAACAGTTCAAGCGAAACTCGAGCAAATACAACAATATTCCGTTAGAGATGAACACAAACGAGTTTTTTTTTTTTAACTTAAGTGTCAATTGTTGAGCGTTGAATTTTTCCGCTAATTTTTTTTTGTTCCATTCCGAAATATAACATACAATATATGATGACGAGGTGGGATGGATATTCAGCAGAGCTGAGAGCAAATTAGCTAGCTATCGGATGCATCCACAGCGCAACTTCATCAATATGAGAGCTTCGTACTGTTGCACGCACATGTGAATACAGCACAAACACACGTCGTGCGTTCAGCTTCATGTACAATATCGAGGTGTAACAAAATAATTAATGAGCTTTTTTTGTTTCTTCTCGGCTACATTTTATAAATTCCATGCTCGAAATTGTATGGCAGATGCCGGCTGCATTTGTTTACATCGTTCATTTTTCAGCACAAAATCGTATTAGTTCGCTTTGCTTGCAAAACCGTTCAAATATATACACAACAAATTAATGTGTACAAAAGAACACATTTTGGGTGTTCTGGTGCTGGTGCTGAATGTGTTCTTGTGATTCGGTAAAGTGACTGTTTTTGCACAGATACACACTAAAAATGGAATACTTCAACTACTTTTGTGATTGTTAAGACGACTAAAGAACATTTTCCGCATTTTGTTTTTTTTTGTTTTTTTTTTTGTTTTTTTCAAATCTAATGTATTTTTCACCATAAAATTACTACATTAAATTTTATTTTATTCTCGTTCCCAGTTTTCACCAGTTTCAAACACTTGGCGAAACAGAAAATATACAACAGCAACAATTTTAAGAAAGAAAACAATACAGACAGCGATTTATTCACCCAGCGTAGACACCTAATGTAGCCGGAAAAATTGAGTGCTGCCATTCGTTTCGTCACTTTGGCATTTTTGTTGTTGTTGTTTTTTTATTTGTGTCTCTTCTCTCTCCCTCTGGCGCTTTTCCCGTTCGGTTTGCTTGCGCGAACAAATTCAAACGACTTTTTTTTTTCAGGGTCAAAACAGATTGCAATGGATTTCCCGGTTGTTATTGATTTATATTTGTATCAATTTTTATCTGCATTCTATTTTTATTTTGACTTGATGTTACAATTTGGTCTACAGTTCGATGTTTCAACTGCGCTAGTTCAGATAGCAAAGTGTAGACATAAATCTGATACCAACTGATTGCGCGAGAGAGCGAGCGATAAAGAGAGAGAGAGAGAGAGGGGGAGCGAGAACGAGAACGAGACTTCTGTGTAATGTGAACACACTTTCAAATGTGTATATTTCAGCATTTCAAATTGTCTTCCATTTCAAAGTGTTTCAATCCATATACTTTATTCACTTCGTACACTTCATATACTTTGTATATTTCAGAGCACAAGGGACCTAGTGTGACTGCCAGTAAATTTTTGTTGTTGTTTGTGTGAATAATTTATGACGTAAAATGGATGAAAATGTCAATTGTCTTACAAAAATGGCCAAGGGGCTTCATCGCATCACACTCTTCATTGCCACGCAAATAAAAGTAGATTTGTTCAGTCATTTCGATAAATTGACTTGAATCCAATATGGCGGCATTGAATCGAGAATATCTAAAAAAAAATACTTAGCATATTTACCAAAATTTCATACATTGAAAAGTGACATTTGTTGTATTGATATTCTGGATATTGCTAGATATATCGAGTGTTGAATTTCCCCCTGGAAATTGTTCCCCAAAACAGTTCTTCAAACTGAAATGTACTTTTACTAGTTTGTTATCATTCCTGTTCTCTTCATTCGTGTTTTTTTATTCACGTCTCTCTCTTTTTTTTTGGTGTCCCCCTTTTGCGTGTATCGGGCAAATGGGCGCTCAAATCCATATACAATGAAGCGGGCAGCCGTTGTCGTTCGACTTCCTTTTATTTTAAAAAGAATTTATTCACTGAATCGAATGATTGCCTTCTTATTTTTGTATCGCAAATTATCTACTGGCAACATCAAACAGCTGATGCCAGGCATATTTGAGCAATCTCTGCTCCGAATAAATGTGTGTACATGTGACAACAAACCAATCTGCATTTTCAAACTTTTTCGCCTCAAAATCGAACGCATCCATTCAACCAGACGGAAAATTTGATGTTCTGGACATTATATTGAAAACATAAAAAAAAACTTTGCCATCAATACTTTGTCACTAATGTATGTGTGCGTGTTGAATGTTCTGATATACCGCCTAACAAGTCGCAGTACCGTTTTTCTGAATCAGAATAAAGAGTCAGCCAAAATGTACAAGTTTTTTTTCAAAGAATTTTTTGAATATTAAGAACCCCATCTGGAATGGGAAACATTTAGTTGTTTGTCTGCTTGAATGGCTTACTGGCTCCTCAACTACACTCGTGTGCAGTCGCGTTGAAATCGGGCGCTTGTAAAACAGTTAACTCGTTCAGACAACAAATTACATCGAACGAAAAATTTCGTTCATTTGAACGAGTAAATGGACTGTAAACCATTAATTACAATTTGAATGAAATTTTTCATTTTTATTTTCCACACAACAACAATTAATCGACGACAACACGAAAAGAGAAAAAAAAACAGCAGCACACCAAAAATGTTGATTTTACGCATCGCGGTTACGTCATTGTTATTGCTATGTTCATTTTCAGTCTATCTGGCGGCGCATTTTTCGATCGTTCGGTTTTATTTTCACTGTTTTATGCAGCACCAATCCAAATATTATTAATGGCTTAAACTGATTATGTGGACGGATCACTAAATTCCGCATTTTAAATTATGATAATTGTTTTCCAAATTTGCATTCCATCCGCTGCGTTCTGCCGAATAACAAACAAACCAACATTCTAGAGAAGAAAACCATTGCCGTTGATTACATTCAAAATGCATAGATGCATTTGCTCTTTTTTTGTGTGTGTTAAATTTCAACGTAGCGAATAAACGAGCAATTTACACAAATACTCTCAGAACCATGAGACCAGCAAATGAATTTTCGAGACATTTTATGTAGGATTTTAAATATATGTGCTTGATGTATTTACATCAATGTCTAAAATCGTTTTTTGTTCGTATGTTTATTTGTACCATTTATAGCTCAAACCACACTATAGCTTTGTGTCTTGAAATATTGCGAGTAGATTCTAGTCTGGAAAATCTGAAATATCATTTTTTTTTTTTTTGGAATTATCGAAAGTCTACTGTGCAAACTCAGTAACAATAATATACATCAAGCATCACTACCAGGCTATACTTGGCAGTGTATTTTCAATGCGATGATTAAATGTGCGTTCAAATGCATGGCGGTTCGATGAAACGATATAGTATATCATGAAAACACACTGCTCAAGTAATCAAATTCAAGACGAATCATTTCATTTACAATGTTTAAAAAGAGAGGGGAAAAATGAAATAACTTTGGTTTTTGAACTCTTCAAATTATGTTGTTTCGTGTAAAATCCTTTGATGGAAAAGTTTATTTTCATATTCATTTCCGCTTGACGAGTAGCAAGAGTGAAAAACTCGTCGAAATAAAAATGAAAGTGATAAAAAAAAAAAAAAATAATTTCGAGAATGACACAAACACTATGCGGGCTCATCATCTCTAGTTTAGAGGAAAAAGAAAAGAGAATAAACAACAACAACGAAAATATCCGGTTATTGATTAAATTCGTTTTATGTTGCCAATATGATGTTGATCTAGATTCTAGATGTTTGGTGTCTGTTCAATGTTGATCGAATCAATCGATTGAATTCGATAAAAAGTTCGAAAAGTTAGTTTCAATGAATCAAAATGCCGACCAAAGTTACATCGAAAGGTAATTCGTCAATTTGATGATTTTTTTTTGTTTTTTTTTTTTTTTTTTTTTTTTTTTTTTTAATGAATGTGAATGCGTGAGCGCAGACACGACACAGCGCATGAAAACTTTATCGAAAAATTATTACTTTTTGTTTGCCATCTATTTGATGTTGTTTCCTTGCGACTGTCGCCGCATCAATTTAGCTGGAACTATTGTTAATTATTCAAATACGAAATATTTAATGGATCACTTTTTGTTGTTGTTCGGTGAGCAATTGAACGTTCCATTTGTCTTCCATTTAAAATTGTACGTTCATCAATTCGGTTTCATTTGAACTTTTGGTGTGTAACGTAAAATCGTGTGCTATAATTATAAATTTGAAGTAATAAATCGAGCCAAATTTATTGCATCACATCGCCGCTTTCATATGCCTAGTTCGCATCGCAGCGTGCTCTATACATCCAATCTAAGTAGATTATTTTGGCTTGTAGCTGTATAGCAGCATTTACGTAATTTAACGAAGTGTAGGCCGAACAATGGGACAATGAGTGAAAAAAAAAACAACAACAACAACTATGAGATGGGATTCAGACCATCCTAATTCCGACATAGATGACTTAATAAAGAAAAAAAAAATATTACGTGTATTCTTTTTTGGTTGGCACTTTCAGTATAATCGTAATTTCGTTCCATTTTCAATTGAAATATTGCATAAATAATTACATGAAGCCACCCATTTTCCGTGTATTGTTTTCGAGACGACATCATTTATGAAGCCCAATCAATTTCATCAAGCACAATAATTTCCTTTTCGTTTGCCACACATTCAATATATTCCAATTGAGTTGTCAGACCACCGACAGCGCAGTTCACATTATTTTGTTTCCATTGTTGAATACAATCCGTAAAATTCGTGGCATATTCAATTAACAACCGATAAACTATATTAATCATCGATCTGATTATGAATTTCATAGCTGTTAATTTCCATGGAATATATCAAATTCACGGTATCGTGCGCCAATCGAAACCTGTGAATTTTATTAATTAACGCTAAGTGTGGATTTAAATCATAATTCAGAGTTCTGTTGATTTTTTTTTTTTTTTTACTATCGAGCATCGACAAATGACAAAGACACACACACATAGTATTGAAAAAAAAAAAACACAAACCAAACGAATTATTAAGCATTCTGGAGTCCGGCTGTAATTGATGATATTGCCGCATATTTTCATTAATCAATAGTTTTGACTGTGATTCGTAATAATCATAAATTCAATGAATTTGAAACCAATCATACAAATCAAATACAAAACCCTTTAATGAAATTGAAATGTCGGCTAAACAATTCGGAACCATTCAATTTCAATCGAGAGAGCCAGAGAGAGAGAGAGAGAGAGAGAGAGAGATAGAGAGAAAGAGAGAAAGTATGAGATTTTTCAATTGAATTGGATTTTTGGGGCAATTAAGCCGTCAATGGATATGATATGGTCTCTCGTATTCTCTCTCTCTCTTTTCTCTCGCTCTATCGGAAAATTCAATTGAAATTTGTATCCCAAAATGATATCCCAGTCCATTTGCAATCAAAACAAAATCGAAATTATGATAACATTTCAATTCTCTAACCATTGTTGTTGGTGGCATTCCATTTATTATTACTTGTCGATTGTGTTGATTTGTTTGGATTCTTTGTGCATAATATCGAATACCAACACAGCCCAATGTGACCGCCCGCCCAACCAACCATTCCCAAATCAGATGCATTCACTGTTATTTGTTTAATTATTCGTTCGTTCGTTGTGTCTCATTTTTATGCTCATGACTCTTAATTGATATTTATTAACATCGATTAATTATTTCGCTTATGAAAACAATTAAATTTTATAGTTGTTGTTGTTTGTTTTTTTTTTGGTGTATGAATTGAAGTTTATCAATTGAGTGAGAAATGTGTGCATCAATAGCGAAAGAAAAAAAAAACTGCATCACAAAAAAAGTATGAATTGCCGTTAAATTAACCGAATTCATACCATTGAATTAAATAATGAAATGAATAGAAAAAAAAAGTGCTCTACTTTTGACTTTGCCGATGATCAAACTGAAATTGTCTCATACGTTGCGGGGGTATCTCTAAAACCCATTCCACACTTGAACACTTCAATCAAAATAAAGACATCGACATCTATTAACGAATTGGCTGAAATTGTGCGTTTTTATTAATAAAACGAATGCATGAAAAAAAAAACAACAAACAAACGCATTGACAAAGTCATGAAGCGGCTGAAATTATTGTGTATTATTATTTATTTTGTAGTCTCGATTGAATCACAAATAAAGCCATTTAGTTAGATTCAAGCACACGGCCAAAGCTGCGAGACCAAACTATAGACGTAGCCGCGATCATAAACCATTATAATTCATGCTAAATTAAATAATAACTGCGTACGGTATTTCGTTTCACTGAATTGATTATGTGCCGCGTGCATTAATTTCGTGCGAGAGAATGAAAACTGAAACGGGTACATACATACATTCAGTGTTTGAATGGAAGTGATGATGTTGATGATTTTGATTTGTCGATCTAGCCACTATTCTCGAATTTCATCTAATTATCATGGTTTGCAGATAATTTTATGTAGTGCGCACACTGGTCGTACCCAGTTAATTTTCAATCATCACAATATTCAATTTTATCAAAACGACTCAGTCAAATTGAGCGCAAGCCAGCGAGAGCGAGAGCGAGAGCGAGAGAGAGAGAAACATGAACTAGTGGTGAAAAAAAACCCGCTTTCATTTTGTATATGTAAATGAACATGTTTCGGGTAAATTACAGGCATTTAGCGAGATAGCGAACGGCTATAGCCAAATTTTGCCAATGAAACCCGTCTTTTGACGATGACTGTTTTCAAACATTTATTAATAATAAACAGGCATTTACATTTGTTTGAAAGTATCATTTTACAAATCGCTGCAACTAGTGTTTGTTATCACAAAAAGTGGTGTAAAGCAAAAGTGCTGTCACTGTGCCATGCTGATTTCAATTCATCCAACAAAATATGAGCCTCTCATACGTGTGAGTGCGTTATGTATTTATGTTTTTTTCGTTATTATTCTCTTCTTCTCTATTATTAAAATATGCGGGTGATTTGTTTCTTTTTTTTTCACCATTTCATTGATCCATTGAAGCGGATCTATCAAATTACATCGGTTAAATGTTGGTTGTGTTTAGTCTTTTATTTGCTATCTATTAATACTAATATTCGGTTTGTTGCTCTCCATTTGGGCGCTTCTGTTTTCGGGGAGGGGATAATTCATAATTTTTCGATAAATAAATTTAATTCGAATGTTGTTTGGCCGTGATTAATATCTCAATTCGATTACGAGCATTTATTTAATGGTTTTATTTTAATTCCAGTCGCATTCTCTTTTTTTAAAATTGCTGTTCTCTTTCTCTCTCTCTCTCTCTCTCTCTCTCTCTCTCTCTCTCTCTCTCTCTCTCTCTCTCTCTCTATATGAAATCGATTTGTGTTGCACACTGCATTTGTGTAGTCTCTTCGTGTATATGCTTAGTACGCATACAGGCCAACAATTATTATTGATATAATCATCATTTATTATTATCAAACTCAGCGGCGAGCCAAAACAGTGAGAGAAAGAATATGCGCTCACGCGTTTATCCGTCGCATCCCAGTTTCAACAGATTAATAACTTTTTTAGTGCCTGAACTGAAATGTACCGTGCATATAAATTAATCATGGAACAATACACACACACACACTCACAAACGGTGGAAGGATGGACGGGTGGAAGCAACATTTGTCTGCGCTCATCATAAGGGCATAATTGTGTGCAGTTTTTTTTTCTGTTTTTCCAAATGAATGGAGGAAATAAAATTTGCTGCTCAATCATTCCACGGCGTTTATGACGGTATGAATATAAATTTATAATAATTGACCGAAAGAATGGAGATGAAGCCGAAATGCAAACGGTTTGCTATCGCTTATTTCACATGGTATTTGAATGAACCGAGTGCAGCTATTTTTGTTCAAATTGAATTTAGTTTTGCTGGTTTAAAAATTCGAGAAAAAAAAATTAAATCTCTTTTTCTTTCATTCCAAAATTGAATACTAACTACCAAAAATAATGCACAGTGCACACATGCACAGTTTTTGTGAGCGAAATGTCTAAACAAAAAAACATCGTGATCAAAAGCGAACATGTAGACATATATGTTACAATATATTTTTCATCGTTTTCATTCAAATGAGTCAATCGATTTTAAAATGGTCGTTGTGATTTTTTTTTTCTCATCGCACAAAATACTCATTTTGTGGAAGAAATTCTAGAAAACATTGAGCAAAAAGTGGAAATCTATTTGGGAATTTTCGAATTTTATTAAAATCGCGACGAAAATTTCATGAAATGTCGACAATCTTTTTTTTTTTTTTAGACACAATTGAAATTCACTTACCTTCTTTAACAATGCTGCAATTTCCGCCACGACATCCGGCCGCCAAAGTATTGCCATACATGAAATTCGGTTGGTTTTTATTTGTGCCATTCGAATGAACTGTGAGAAAGAGAAGCATAAAAGACATTTGATATTTTGTTGTTGTTGTTTTTGTTGTTTTTGTTGTGAAAACAAATTCATTGTCAAATAAATTGAAATTGACGTGTTTGCTGTACATTGTCGAGCTTTAGCGTCTTAGTGGACAAATCACCACGAAAATATTGTAAAAAAAAAACAGTAATGATAAACGTTCTTTCGCATTTTATTTGATTGTCACTATTTTCATTGAAACCAGACGTGTTTTGTTGTTGTTACTCTTGCAATTTCGATTTTCATTCATATAAATAAAAACGGTTTTCGCATCGACATATTTGGTCATCAACCAATTACTTTATCTCCGTTTCAATTAGACCAATTAATCTTTTACGAAGCGTCAAAACGAGTTTACTACTTGGCGTTCATTTTTCACATTGAATTTCAATTAAATGGCTGTCCATTTTTAATTGCAACGCTTTCTCAATGTGGTTGCAATGTGCGTTTTTCTCGTTTTTTTTTTTTTTTTTGGTCGGTCGATTTTTCATTATTTGGTCCATTTATATTAGTCGGCAAATGTCGTTTCTTGTGTGGCTTTTTCTTACTCTTTCTTTTTCTCATCTCGATCTCGTCATCATTCATACAAATGCAGTTGAATTTTCAGTTAAAAGTATGTTTAGATCAACACTTACTTTTTCGTATACCACACACAGCCAACTTTAACACGTAAATTGATTAATTTTTTTTTTCTTCTTCTCTAATAAATGCAACAACAAAGTTACATAGAAATCAGGACACAAATTGTGAGCACAGGATTTTTGCCTCTTCGCATCGCACAATCGGAACGATAAATGAAAAACACAAGTAAATTGGAATGCGAACAAAGACACACACACCAAGCCATGTACAAATTTCTCAATAATTATTATCAAAAAGAGACAGAACAAGAAAAATGCACGAAATCAGCCCCAGTGAAATGATAATAGCACGAGTGGAACTGAACATAGGAGAGTAAAATGAAAGGTAACACGAGTGCTGTGTAGCACAGCATAAAACAAATGATCACCTCGATATAACATACGACATACTCTATAATAAAGCGAGAGAAAAAAAAAACGCCAAATGACGCTTTAAGTATGGTGAAAAAAGACAAAACTCCGCACATTTCCGAATTATAAATGGTTACATCGCACATAATGCCGCACTATTAATAATAAATGAATTTGCTGTTCGTTCTTCACACGCTCACCATACAAGCACTGGACACATTTTTTTGTTTTTGTAATTTCGTTCATTTTGTTCATTTTGTTCATTTTTACAAACAAAATGTTGAACATGTGCTCATTTTGAACGGTGATTTTTGGTTTACGAAGGGCGAAAAACTCACCGACCGAACCAACAAAAAAAAAAAACATGTGTGTGTAAAGTGCAAAATGGCAGAGAGAAAAGCGCACATCTTACAATCTCATAAATGGGAAATTCAAGAGAAAAATGAGCAACTAAGAAAAATGACATTTTAAGAGGAAAACTAGACACTTTCGAAAGCGTCTCAAGTGTTTTGCAGCATACTTTTTGGTTGGTGTGTATACACAAATTCAATGAACAATAACAAAAACACAAACACACAAAAAAACCAGAGAAAAATATTGCCTTGTATTATTTATTATCAAATAAAAAAAAAAAACCTCTTGTCGCCATAAATACTCGTGCTGCAAGTATAATCGGTACACAAAATTATCGATATCAATTTTGTGACGTGGCTAGTTATTCTTAGTTTTTTTTTTTTTTTTTTTTTCAAATCATCCACCATTTATGGACATTATTATGCGGCTCTTTAAGAACATGGTAGTTGCTTGCATCACTCGCGTGGACTACAATCTACACAGTGTTTTCACGATTACGGTTTTATTGGTACAAATCAAGCTAATACAAAATGTATGAACCGCAGCAAAATGTGACGTGGATCAATTTTGGTCGGTACATCGTTACAAAGAAGGTAAAAATAAAACGACCATTCATTAAATCATTAAAATTATTTGAAAAGAACACCCTCGTTCATAAATTATTGATTTGATCCATTCGGATCGATTTCGTGTAAATTGCATGGCATGGAAAAAGGGCATTTTTGAGTTCATATTTAATGGAACATTGTTTTATATTGGAATTAAATTTAATATTTTTCCGAAAACTCTTGATATTTCCTTTTGTTTACAAAACACACATTCATTAGATTTAAGAAAGTGACGTGGCCAAATTGTGAACAATGGTGTCATCGATTGGTTGTTAAGTGACAATAAAAATCTTTAAAATTGAATGGCTATAATGGTAAAAATGGTAAAAATGTTCTTGATTTTTTTGTTGTTCTTGTCGAACATTCTCGCATTTTTTTTTTTTTTTTTGATCATTTAAATTGTACACTCGTTTTCAACTGAATTGATATTTTAGACATTTCAAAAAACCAATGAATATGAACGGGGTTTTTATTGTGAACAATGAAGTAGTTTGTCTAGTTGAGTAGTGACAACAATGTTTCACAGTGTGCGCAGTAAGAAAAAAAAAATGAAAATAAAGTAATATGCAATTCATCGGTTTTTTTTAGACATGTCAAAAATATCAATTCATTTGAAAACGAGTGTACTATAAATCAATTCGCGGAAATTGAGCGTACATTATTGCGGTCAGACTTCTTTCGCCAAACATCGAAAACCGCACACATATTGGGCGAGGGGTCGGCTTTTCCGACATTTATGGGCGCAACTTCATATCTACATGCATAATCAGGAAAATTAGAAACTTTACCATAGTGTTTTCTATTTTTTGTTTCTCTTGTGTTTTATTGTTGCTTTTTTTTGCCATGGTTTGGCATTTTCTTTTCCTGTATTTGGTTGTTGTTGCTGCCATTTTCTTATGAAATTGTTTGTACTGAAAATTCAATTGGTGGGTTCGCTTATAAAAACTTTGCAGACAAAAAACATGGAAATGATAATGAAACACGCACTTTTTCTATGAAATGAATTGGAGTTAAAGTGGGGGGGGGGGGCATTTGACGGCCCATCAAAATACAACATTCTACGCCGTATTTAATTTGCAATTGAAAATGTTAGAGATGGAGCAAAAAAAAAACGGGCAACCGGCTGTTCTAGGGTAAAAATTAAAATCGCAAACGTGCACTGTCAATGAATTGGAAAATTATGCATTTTTCATTTGAAAAAAGAGCTTTACATATCGTTCGACGCACGTTGAAACTCAATAATAGCAGCGAACCGTGTTTTTCAGTCTTCAATATTATACATTGTGGTGACGCCAAGCCAGCAAACAAACAAAGCTAAAATCCACACTCGATTACTTTCATTGTTGTTATTCAAGTGTATCGGTTTATGTGTTCATTAATTGGTTGACATTTGTGGCTCAACCAAATTTAGCTACTCACCAATTAGTAGATCAAAACTCTCCGGGTTGACGATTTGAATGTCATCTGAAAAGACAAACAGAAAACAAAAAATTGATTGCAATTTGTTTTGGTTGTATTTTGTTGATCATCATTTTGGTTGATTTGTGGAATGGAATTGATGGGTTGACACTAAGCAAATTGAATTGCAAATTGCATGTGCTACAAAAAGCAACAGAACAACATATCTGAGGCAATTATAAGCAATCAAATTTATTGCAAAGGTTTTTTTTTTTTCTTTATTTATTTATTTTGGCAATTCATCATTTTAATTTATGGAAGATTGTCATGGCAAATGGGTTAATTGAATTGAAATTCGACATGAATTCAACAGTGATCTTTTTTCACATTTTCAACGACAAATTGGCCAAAATCAAATTCAACATCAAATATTATGTTTGCATTTAATTGATTTTAATTGTTTTTACGTTTCATCGAAATCAATTCGTTGAGTCGTGCATACAGTTTGTGTGTGTGCTTGTGTTTTTTTTTTTTAATATGAAATTTGGTAGCAATAATACACTCAATGTCCGTTGGACAAATAATTTTTTTTGTATAGTCATTTTCCTTGTTTATCTTAAGGACATGGTTAAAGCGTAGCGTAAAATCTTAATTAGCTCGAGCATCGTTTTTTATGCTAAAAACTAAGACAAAACCAAGTAATAATCATAGGACGGGGGGGGGGCAGTGGTAGAAAAAAAGAGAATGCTTGAAATCGTGCGTTGAAACTACTATTTACGGTTTTTTTTTTTTTGGTTGAAAACCATGCGAATGAAACGTATAAAAAGTGTTCGGTTCACGATTGCAATTTATCAAGTTGGTCGAATGTTGTTGCTCTTTTTTTTTCTTGAAAGAAGAAAAAGTGCTTCAGTTATTTGCATCGTGCAAATGTTTCGATGCATTGCGTACAGATTTTAATGAATATATAACTCTGTAAGTCGGTAGTCTGTAGCCGAACCGAATGTGTATGTGGTGCCGCTTTGTATGCACGCAGGCCAAGGGGCTTTTAAGTTAAAGTAAAACATGTGTATTTATGCATGCGTTTATATGCATATGAATCGGAAATACGGTTTATATTTGTTGAATTTTTTTTGTTGTTGTTGTAAATATTCAAATATGTACGACGGCATATTGGTTTTTTGTTTTTTGTTTTTTGTTTTTTTTTTTTTTCAAATAATCTGGCCAAATATTTGTATTTAAATAATTACAACAGTGAATTCCTGTGAATGCGAATACCAAAAGAAATCTCGTTAACCATTCACTTGTGTATTTTTCCATCAATATAAATATATATACATGGCCCCTAGACGCAGGCACGATTCGGTTGTTTTATGTTTTAATTTTTATTGCAACTTAAAATCTATTTAATTTGCATACAAACGAAAGTTTAATGGCAAAAGCATGTCAAGTGATTATCGTTTTCCTTAACGTTTTTTCGACGTCGTCGTCGTCGTTTTCTTCTTCTTGATTTGATTTTGGAATTTGTATATCTCATGCGCCGTCTCATCTGTCAATAAAATTCATTGCGAATAATTTATTTTGTTGTCGTTTTTTTTTTTTTTTTTTTTTTTTTTGCTGCACCAAAGCATCAACAGATGAGAGATGAATCATGCGAATTGAATGTGCAGGTACAGTTGCTGCTGATGATGCCTCTGCCGCCAACAACACACCAATCTCTTGAACGCATTTTGTTGAATGATCAAGAATAAAGTGCGTGAGTAATTAATTGAGGAGCGTGTAATTAGAGTAGAGCATCCTACCAAAGTAATAATCTATCGAAACTAAATAGCACGCGTGGCTCAATATTCTAGCTGTAGCCACTGCTAATAGTTTTTTTTTTTTTTTGTTCGTCCATTTCCACACAGAATGATGCACAACATTATTTGTATAAGTGCTCAAATACACGGACCAATTGCAAGATATTTGAATGCAAATAGATTGATTTCGAGTTGAAACAGATGTGAACAAAATGTAATCGTTAATATGTCCACAATGTGAAGTTCACATAATATACAAGCTTCATTGTTCAATCCATCGATTAAAATCACAGCAAAAAAGGATTGAGAGACAGAGAGAGAGAGAGAGAGAGAGAAAGAGAGGGATTGAGAGACGCAAACGACTTAGAGATTTTCTAGCGCTGATAATTCAATATTGATATCTCGTTTAATCTGAAAAATCCATTTTAATGCTAATGTCTGTTTTGTGTCTAATAACACGAGCTATGTTTTGTAGTGCTGTGGTGTGGCTCTCCACAATTTTGGCATAGTATAACATTGATGCATGCATAGACACGCATGCATTAAACCACTTCACAATGATCCCATTCAGACATTATTACCCATTCGATCGTGTTGTTATATTTTCGATTTCGATAACAATGTTTTGCTAGGCTAAAATGTTACATATACAATTTTCACATAACCGAATTTGTGTGACGTTGAATGTTACAATTCCAACATTGCTACTTACGGTGCAATCTGAATGGCAAAAAACTAACCGTTCATCCGTATTGAATAAGTAGGAGACAGAAAAGCAACACAACGGCGAATCAAAGACAGAGAGAGAGAATACAGGGAAAAACGCACGCACAATGTAATAATTAGAAAGTAACCCCTTCTTTTTTCTCCAGCGGGTGCATTTTATCTAAACATAATAATTCATTGTCACTATTAGCGTGTTGTGCCTTAAACGACATGGTAATATACCACCGCTGTTCGGCCTGTTTCGTTCACGACTGTGGCGACAGATTATGCAAAATCAACCCCAATCATATTGGATTGACCAATGTTTTAGTTGTGACGATGTTGTTGCCCAAGGGCCACGCACGATTCCATAAGAACGTGTGTAAATGATGTCACGTTTTGCATAAGTGCCGCCCGTTAAAGGTCTAATAAGAAACTTCAAATGTGTGATTCCAGACAGTTTCAGTTGAATGTTAGAATTCATGTTTCTTTTTCGTTGATCACACACACACACACACACACACACACGCATACAAATGCAAATACGAACACTTCAATACTTTTCGTTTTCGGCACAAATCCGCTGTGTATGGATTTGTTTCTACTTAAAAGAAGAATAACATGAAAACATGACATTAACTTAAAGGAATAGCTAGTTTCCAATTAAACCTAAATGCCTTACTTTCAAGTTGCAACTTCTGTGATTCCATGTGTTAATATTATTTAATTTTCATGGAGCAATCGCGAGCAATTTCAAATTGCTGAAGTTGCAATTAAGGCCTTAAGATGGCGTATTTGCATGGCTTTGCCAGCTGTTATTGGTCTATGTTGTCGCCACTCATTCGCACTCATTCTCTCATTTTTACCCTCTCTCTCTTTCTATCTGTGGCGTGTTTTTATCCTGTGTTTTGTGTACTGGAAAATCTAATACCAAAAAAACCCTATCGCGATGTTCCATTGAATGAAAAAGTAATTGCTAGTTTTTATAAATGAATAAAAAAAAAAAATTACGAATCGGGAACAGAACAATAAGAGAGTACAACGCATGACAAACAGTTGAACAACATTGGATATGAAACGGGGAAGGAACAGTATGAACGCATGAAATCATGGTGGTTGATGATGGCAGTCGCATTGGTGGTGGCAACTATAATACACTTATATTTGAGCATTTCCCATTTTGCATGGAAGAGAGTGAAAAAAAAAGAATACACAACTATCCAAAGGCTTGCTTACATAATAACAATGTTTCAATTTGGCATTTGGAGTGAGTGAATTACTGTTGCGTACGCGTCTGCCATACATAATACAATACGGGCAAACACAATTCACTACGCAATATGATCCATATCATTTTTTGTTGTTGTTGTTGTTGTACATTCAGTCTATTTTTTCGTGTTTTTCATTTTTATTTTTAATTTTCTATGATATGAAAATCCTTCCTAGCGTATAATGCACGAGCGCATGCAATTCAAATGGAGTCAAATGATTCACAACATGAACTCCGTCGTCATCCACAATGCGCGCGCGCGTGTGTGTGTGTGTGCGTATTTGCAGTCGCTTGATTCGTTGTTCATTTTTACTAAGGCATCAAGCTGAACTTAAGTGGATTTAGACACTAAGAAATCGGCTTTCGGTTCGAGATTATTTATGCTTGTAGACGGCAATTCAGACAATTAGCGCGCTATGGATAAGGAAGCAAGCGGGGGTAAATATGTATTGCTATAAAATATGCACGTTTTACATCGATTATCTAAGCCAAATCAAATGTGCAATAAGAAAAGAAAACACAACACACAACACCGCATTTGTTTATTCATTAATCTTTCGATTACTCTTTCAAAGCCAAACCGAAGCATTTTCTTTGCACGTTTTTCGTTTAGCCATTTATGAAATTTATGTTCTCGCACTTTGGTTTGAAGACACCGAACCATGATATCATTCGCCTGCAATCAGTTTTTTTTTTCGTTTTGTTTTATGACACCGTCCAGCGTCAATGGGTCTTCGTCGAAATAAAAACAGCCACCAATAAAAGCTGGCACCGGCAACCAGACCGGCGAATGCCGTCCGAAATTTACGGGGCAAGAAACAAGCCCGATTTTACGATGTGTCACGATTACAATCTCTTGTACATTTGTACTGTGGCTGCTTGTTTTATTGCTTGTTCGAAATTGTTCATTTATTTTCAAAATCGCCTCGATTGTGTTCGGTTTCATTGTTTCGTTCATTTAATGTTGAGTTTGGTGGTGAATTTTTTGTTGTTGTTGTTGTTTCTGGTTCTGTTACGTTTTACCCCATTTTTATGGGTGCGAGTGCGTTTCTTGTTTTTGTACGTCTCCACAAGCTGTGGCTGATTGTTATTTTGGTGCGCTTCTGCTTCTATTCAGTTCCGCTTCTATTCGATTCTCGGATTTCGAAGTGCGGTTCGGTTTCAGGTTCATGTGTGTGTGTGTGTGTGTGCTACCATGATATACATCATCCATAAAGTGGATGGCATAAAAACAATCGAAGGTAAATAGACATAAAGCTATTTTCACTGCCATTTAGCATGGAATCATTTCAATTTCATTTTCGAAGGCAGACAAATTGACAGCTAAACGTGGGAAGGTTACAATTTTCCCAGTATACTTTTTGCCCCACATAATGGTATTGAATTTAGTGTTGAACCAGTGCTTTACGGTTTTTACACATGTTGGCCCTCTCTCTCTCTCTCTCTCTCTCTCTCTCTCTAGTTTTCGACATTTTTTTTCTATTTTCTTCTATTTTTTTTCCATTCTATCTCTCTCTCTCTTTGACTCTCTCTGGAATTGTTTCTGATGTATACACTTTTTACTGGTCAATTCTCATGACTCCCGGTCAACCCGGTGGTGTAACAACAACAACAAAAAAACTGAGATTCCAAACAAATCTCATGAAAATGGAATAAAGTGTTTGGTTGTTGGGTGCATATTTCTATTGCAATCGACATGCAAAATCAACATAATTCGTATTCGTTGTCTCAAAATACGACAAGAGTCGAGCTCTAGACATCGATGGATAACATTTATGTTTATTTATTTGAGCGTATTCAGCCACAAGGTACAAACAGACACACACACACACACACATCCACTGACTGGCTACTGAATTGTGAGTACTTGCATTCAACAGCAGCGGTTGGAAGTGCCAATAGTGAATATTTCTTTTGCACAGTTTCTGTGATTCCATTTGTTGTTGTTGTTGTTGCCATTCACCTGCTACTCGGCACATCGACTAGAAAGGTGGATGAGTATAATCGCATATAATCGTCAATGGGTTTGAATGTGCAACCAGACAATTTTTCATTCACTGTGTAGATTGCGGTGGTGATTCTTTCGAAATGACGATTGAAATTGAAGTGGTTTTGGTCGGTGTGTCTGTGTATGTACGCTTCGCTTGTTGGTGTGTGCGTTGTTTTTTTTTTTTTTTTAATTCTCTTCACTAGTATTCTTTGTGGTTATCGAGACGACCATATATTATTTATGGTACTTTTAAATGGTTTGTTTAGTGTATAATTTTTCCCAACACGCTATCCAATACACCACCCAACTGCACACACTTGTGCATTCATTTTTCATTAAACTTTGCTTTCATTTCACGTATACCATCCCCAAACACACTTACACACACTCAGCTTGTGTGCTTAGATTCTTTTCTTTGTGATTCAACACATTGACTCTCTCTCTCTCTCTCTCTCTCTCTCTCTCTCTGGTTCAACTCTTTTCCTTTCACTCTCACCCTTATATTTTGAACACGTACGCATAAACGACTTGTACATTCTGCCATTAACTGCATGTTGTTTTAAAGAAGAAAAAAAAAACAATATTTGAAATTGTTCATACAAAACTATTAGCAATAATCTAACTCACATTTGTGTATGCGATTGGTAAATGCAAAAGTAAACCGTCTGATTTATTTCACCCACAAATTCAATCTCACCATAGGTATTATTTGTTGTTGTTGTTGTTGTTGTTTTGTTGCTGTGTAGCATTTGTGCAAAAAGGAAATGAATGCATTGAATTACAATCGCTCTCTTTTGTTTCTTCTGGTTGTTTGTTTTTTTTTTTAATTTAACATGAATTTAAAGTTGTTGTGTGTGTGTGTGTATGTGCACTTAGAGCGCACCGGTACTTTATTTGCTAAAATCGGTTGTACTACTATTGTTCTAATGGGGCAATAAAAGCAATAAAGTTAATAAAAACTTTGTCTTCGAAAAATGCACCATGTAACCAAGTTTAGTTGGAAATTTTTCAATCGCTATCGCACAACATGTCCGATAGAAAAGTGAACGAATGGAAACTCATCGGGTTTAAAAGGGTAAAAGACGCAAATAAGTTGCCGATTTTATCCAGCACACCCACACATATATACATTATTCGGCTCGTTTTCGATCAAAGTTTTTCGGTGAAACATATGGAAATTAGTTGTCCTAAATGGTGTTTTCATTTAGACATTGCATATACATTTCATATATCGGTCGGCAACCACTTTTCCCGTTGAGTGTGAGTGTGTTTTTGTGTGCTTTGGCTAACACTTTAATTAATAAGTTCCTGGATAATTTATAGCCGAATATCGCCCATTAGTGAAGAAGAGAGAGAGAGAGAGAGCGAGAGAGAGAGAGAGGCAGAGAGCTAGACGTTTTAATCGAAAAATAACAGCGAAAACCATAAACGCATATAAATTATTCAATAACTTCCCGTTTGTTGGATTGGATAAACGAATAGGGCGGATATTTGTTACGTTACCTGGACAAGGTAGACAGTCGGGTGTTTTTTGCACATTTGGACCACCGCATGTGGCACCACCATTCAATGGTATTGGATTGTTGCAGCTTCGTGTACGCTTTTGACCAATCGGTGATCGTCCTGGGCATCGACATTCTGTCCATTGACTCCATGCACTCCAACCACCATTCACTGAAAATGGAACACCAAAAACCAAAGTGGAAAAAAAAATTATTCAAAAATTCAATTAGCAAACATACTACGTTTAATTAAAACTAACTGGTTTTAGTTTTATCTATGAAAATTTGTAAGCACTACTATCGCCGAATGAAACAAAAAAAAAAAAAAAAAACAAACAAAATGAGTGTTGTACTCAAGTAGTAAAATTGTAAAGCATGAAGCTCATCAGTTGAGGCAGTTTCTCGAATTTTCCATTAATAATGAAACATGTAGAGTGCAAAGAATACTGTCGAATCAAGCATGTCTTGCATGAGCAACACTTGACGATAAATTATAATTCGAACTTAAAATTTGTTTGCGTTTTGCAAATTTTACACTTTGTGAATACCAAATGAAATACATTTCGGAAATGGGAAAATACTTTGATAACCAAACACTATCAAAACTAAATTGCTCTAGCTAATAGTCGATATTTCGATTAAAATTATTGTGAAATCCCCTACGGCTTTTGTCATTTTTATTTTCTTCTGTTTATCGATGAAAATTTAACGAAAATGTGACAATGAACATGCGTCTTAATGACACCAACGACTAAACATTCGAAGAAAAGACAAAAGAAAAAACGAACGAATCAAAAATGTAACAAGACAGCGACCTGAAATATAACATCGATCCGTTTTGTATTTTCAGTGAAAATAACTCAAAGTCAGCCTCTGTGCTGTTCTGGCTCTGTGTTTTTTAGTTGTTTTTTTTTTTTTTTTTTTTTTTTGTTCGTTTCTGTTATTAACATGGACACGGACATTTCGATTCATTCACTTATGGTTTGCTTCGAATCACATTGCATATCTCATTATTTATGTCACCACAACATACTAATATACATACAATATATTTTACATAAATATGCGCGTGAATGTGATTTTGTCCGTTGTTAAACTGATTTTTATTGGAACACGTAAATTAGGGAATTCACTTAAAGTTTTGAGGCGAAAAACAAATCGGGCTATCGTTGAATTTTGCATGCGCTGCAACCAATGGCCCAACCATTGGCACATTAGCCCAACCGTGATGCAGCCAATTGATGGTGTGTTTGGCGTTTGTGTGTTTTGTTTCAACATACCTATTATCTGACATTTTCGGAATATATGGTGATTTAACTGGATGTTTTGATTTACTTCAGTCTACACTTTAATTTTCTGTCTCGCAAGCATTGCCGTTACGTTTTTTTTAAAAAAAAACTTATTTTGTTATGTTGCTCGTTTTGTTTTTTTTTGGGGGGGGGGAGGTGAAGGAAGGGGGAGAGGGGGGAGAGATAGAGCGGGGAATGTTTTGAGAAGTGATTCGAAAAGGTAACGACGGAAAGCGAAATAAATTTTTTGTGATTTCTCGCGCGCGCATTTACACGTTAACGACATGAAAAGACACAATTTATACATTTTAATTCCTGTCCGGTGCTTGTTGTTTCGGTTCTTGCTGTAGTTTTGTTTTGGTTCTGTATTTTTTTTTTGTTTTGTTTTTTCTCTCATGGGTTTCGTTTGTTTCGTTTAGTTCGTTCGTTCGGTTGATTCAAATTCGATCTGTTGGTTAAATTGTGCATGAGCGCGCGCGCGAGCCCAACTGTTTCACATTTATCGGTTGTTTCAAACTAATATCAATAATGTTTCACATAAATTGTCTATGTCTCAGTCAGTTGTGCGCGCATGCAATTTACTTGACAAAATGCATCATCGCTGCAAACTGAATTATGGTGACTGAACACAACCGATTGCCATTTGATGGCAATAGATGCGAGCTAAAGCGAGAGAATTTTGTCATCGTTGTCGCTATAATGTGTGTTTTTTTTCGTTCGTTCGTTCGTTTCTCGTTGGTTGTGATGTGCTTTATACTTTTATCAGGCTGTCGCCGCTTATACTGTCTTTTTTGTCTCTTTCTTTCTCTTGCACATTTTAGTTGAAAGCGCATCCATATGTGTTTCTTTCGGTTTTATGCATAATTTGTATTGTGTGTGTGAGTGTGCTGTTTTTTTGTTCGGACGACTCTGTCGTCAATGTTTCGACATTTCTTTTCTCTTGATTATTTAGACGTGTTTTGTGTGTGTGTTTTTTTTTTCGTTCATTCTCTGGCATCATCTAAACGATCACTATTTGAATTCGCGCCCGAGAAACACACACGTCTCAGTATGCTTAGATCCGCAATTTTGTTTTTTGTTTTTTTATTTATATCGTTTCTGTTCAGGCTGAAGCCGTGAAATTCCAGCTTTGCTATGCTTCGACTATTCGAAGTAATGAAGGCTATCATGAAAATAATTGCACGAACTTATAAAATAAATGAAGAATATTTAAATAAATTGGAGATGCCATTGAGATTAGTGTTTTGAATGGGTGCGACTTGGGCACACATTGATGTTTTTTGTTCTGCTTTTATACTTTTTTTTTTTTTTTTTTTTTTGAAAAACCAACATCAGCAACAACAATGACGACGACGACGACGACGACGACGACGACGACGACGAAAAAATCAACTTTGTGCAAAAAAAAAGTTCCGCTTGTCGATGCGCGCCATAAATTGTGGCTCAATCAAGAGTGAGCGAAAGACTGGTGACACTAACGAAAAATTCCTCCATTCTTCTTCGTCGCAATGTCTCACGGCATGGTCTCTCTTTCTCTTTCTCTCTTCCCCTTTCTCTTTCACTTTATCTCTCTTCCGCTCTCTCTTGCCATGAATAGTTGAATATTCCCAATTGCAGAATTTCGAGAATGCAACAAACGGTTTTGAATCATTTTAATGTATCCGCATAAGATGATATTTTTTTTTTTTTTTTTTTTGGTCTCTCATCGATATTTCGACGTTTAGAAGCAATCAATTTTGAAATAGCGTTGGAACTTCATTACTTCATCTTTACGTGTCTATACAAATATCCACTTAAAGCTGCATCTTTTATTTCACTTGGGCGTTTTACTTCGGGATTATTAAGTTTCAAATGCATTTTAATGAAATAGCACACAAAAAAAAGCACATCGTAAGAGACCGAGCATAGATTCGAAATCGATAGAGGATTAATGTTCGGCCAAGAATTGTGTAGATGGCAAGTAAGTGAGTTTCGATTTATATATATATTTTGGTTGGTTTTGTTTCTTTTGCTCTTGACTTTTAACATTGAAATTGTTTTTATTACTTCATTTCTTGTGTTTCGCTTCATTCATGTAATCATTTCCAATGAAAAATACAGAAATGAATTTCGAATTCCAAAGCCAAACACAAAAAAAAACGAATCGAAACGAACAAACTGGATTCAATGGACCGCACACAAGGATAAGTTAGCCTGGATAACCATATGCCTCAATTAATATTTGCTCTGCTGTTTTGTTGATTTCTTTTGTATCATCTTTTATTCAGCACTTTAAAATGTACACACAATGCGATCTGATAACGTCTCTCTAAACGTTACGCTCTCTAAATTGTTTGTGTGTTTGGCCACTATTGGCTGCACTACATCAAATTGTATCGTATTCGACGACGAATAAATGTTGTATTGATCAAGTTCGGATGCCCCAGCATCGAGAATCAGAGAGAAAATTGTTAAGGAATTTTAATCGAAGAGGGCTACGAAAAAATTGATATGAAATTAGAAGCGCGCTGCATGATCAATGCAGACTTCTTCAAACACATATAAAGCGATTGATTGTGAAATACGGTGAGGATGGAACACAAAAACATTGTTTTATTTCAGTAGGTTTGTTGAAATATTCCAACGATGAATCTGTGATGCTGAGTTGTGTGGATAAATACAGAAAGTAAATACGAGTGATGTGAAAAAAGGGAAATAAGCCAAAGAAATCTCCTCAGAAGACTCTTCTGACGGGCGCAAGAAGATTTTTTTTTTTTGAACCGTTCAAAAAAAACCCATAATATCGGCATTTAAATCTCCAGTTTTTTTTTCACATCTCTAAATTTAATTTACATTTATCGATTCGGTTCATTTTTTTCTCTATAATTTGTTTAAATTTGGCGATTAAATTAAGCGGAAAGGATTTTCGTTCGAAAGATTTTTGTATTCCTTGGATGAAAATTAAAAAAAAAAAGAAGCAGCAATTGAGTAGAATGATGAGCATGTTTGTTCATCAATTGCTTACACATTCGAATTCACATTTAATCGCTCAACATTGCTCAACGTGTGAATATCTCATTCGAAGTTCAAACAGTCCGTCTTTGCAGCTCGAACACACAAAATTATGGAAGCGAGCGAATTGTTGTACAACAAAAAACAACAACAACGGAAAAAAAATGCATTGGGCGTTCAAACTCGAGCGAATGAATAATAGTGAATTTAAAAACGGCAGACCAAACCGATTAAATGAACTAAACTTACCATATACGGTTAATGAAACTGGATCAGATAATCTCTTTCCGGCGATGTTCTCGGCAACGCATGTGTAATTTGCCATGTCCTAAGTATTGAAAGCAAACAATGAAAGAAAGAGACAACATGAAATAAAGTGCTATTAAAACTGATGAACTTTTACTGCTTGGCAGCGGCTGCTTAAATACACACACTTCTGCACATCAACGAGCTCAAACGCTGTGGCGCTTTTTCCATGAGAAGGCCGAAGCGGTTAATATCTTTTGCTCATTTTATATTTTGTGCGTCCCGTGATTTGATTGCAAATGATAACGAAGTGTATGTTAAAAAAAAAAAAAAAATGTGAACGGGAGGATGGTAATCAATGTTAATAGCATCGAATCAATCATACCGTCATTGATGCATGCGTAATCAGAACGCTTCCCTCGCCGGTTACCAACACCGATGCATCTTGTATCAGCGGTGATCCATTTTTCAGCCATTGAATCTTTGGCGTTGGCACACCCAATGGTGGACTGCATGTGATTTCAGCACGTCCACCAGCCTCTACGCGTATCGATTGCGGTGAAATTTTGAACGATTTTTTGAGATCTGCAAATGAGAAAGAGTGAGAGAGAGAGAGAGAGAGAGAGAAAAATAAAACGAATGATAAAACATGTTTATTATAAAATTCTTTATCGTAAAGTTTTTGTTTTTTTGTTTTTTTTTTCGTGTGTGTGTGTGTCATTTTGCATGCTAAAGGTGAACGCATTCGCATAACGAAAAATAAATATTAATTATAAATATATTGTTAGTGGATGGGTACCCAAGAAGGTGGATTCATTTGGTACTTGATATGGGAACTGTCGTTCGTTGATTTGTTACAAATGATGTGTCATTTATTTGCTATGGCTGGTCCAAACGAAACGGGAATATGAGCACCGTAGACGCAGCATGCCAAGAGAATTCAATGGTATTATTGCAAGAAACTCGAGAATGGCCATGTAATTTGCTTCATCAAATACGAACTCCAATATTCTTCATTTTTTTTTTTTTTTTTTCGTTGAACAAAAAAAAATCATCCACGTCAAAACGAGACTTGGTTTTTTGTCTGTGTACCGCTTGATCATGAATCAATCATGATCGTTCAAAGGAAATGATTTTTTTTTTCTTTAATCTTCTGTTATAGGTTTTTTGTGTTCATAAACTTTCTTCGACACATTACAAATGCATTTACTACATCACTTCAACCCACACGGTGTATTTACCCTGAATTTGGGCTCTTGATTGGCGGCTCCAGAAAATTAGGAAAAAAAACCCAACAATATTAAAAAAATAAATTTTATGCCAACCGAAATAATAACAACAACATGAAAACTAAAATACAAAGTATCAATGGTGGATGAATAAACAAAAACACACACAAAAAAAAATGAGTGAGGTTTGATTTGCTTGTGTCTAAAGACTCTTTACGCATTGACTAACCGATTAAAATGCAAGACAAGTCATTTTTAACATATAAATTTCGATTCGTTTCACATTAAACGTCATGTTTCGTGAATGTCTCTCACAAGCCAACATGAATGCTTGTAATTTAAATATAAATAATAAATAAATTGTTCACGATTATTCACTAATTCACGAAGCAAAAACAACAACAAGAGAAGTAAGAAAGAGCACCAGATAGTTGGAGCACTCTTGAACGTTTTGACGTGCGCACCATTGTTTGAGAAATAAAGCAGCACGTTTTTTTTTTCTCTTTTTTGCCTTCCACGAAATCAAAAATTTCGTCGAACTTGAAATAAAAAAAATAAAAAATAATAATAATAAAAGTTAAATAGCAATAATGCCATGGCATGGATGAATGAGTAGACAAGAACGGTATGCGCCGCATGGAAGGTGAAAGAGAGTTCGAGAATCGAACAATTGCGCAAAATATTGTTTTGATTTATTGTCAGTTCCAATTTGAGTGTGCAGACGACTATCAATCGATTTGCATTTTAAATCATTTCATTTTCCATGATGTTGACGATTAAATGTTTTGAATCCGTTACAAATCCAATCAATTTGTTGCTTTTTTCTCTTTGTTCTTTATTTGATTTTTTTTTTTTATTATGTTTCTTAATTCAGTGGATTTCATCAAATCGTGTTTTGACGAATCAATGATAGCTTGAGTAATATTAATCCAGAGCTAACAAACAAAAAAGCCGAATTTAAAGAAAAAATATCATAGCGGGAAAATTGCTCATTTACCTAATTTATAACGTTCTTTGAGCATGTACCAAAAGGTACAAATTAATAAAAGTAGCATCGAAGTGATTTCGATGCAAATGAATTACACACGATCGATGAAATTGTGCTGCATCGCCGTTAGTAGATCCATAAATTACTGAAAATGGTTGTGTATATGATAAAGTTTCAAAAAAAAAAAACAAAAATCTTTAATCAAACTATACAATTTTCTCGAAACAAGAGAAAATGTGAGTCACGTGTTCGCGCCCAAGAAATGCACAAGACATACCAACATCCAAAAACCAGCTCCGTACTAAACAGGTCTATTTTATTACAATTAGTTAACAACATTGATTTCAAAGTATTACATAGGAATGAAATTATTTACGACGTCGATTGCCGAGCAATTAACATGTTGAATTAATCATTTTGAATGTTTGAATAAAATGTTGATGATGAGACAAAGAGAGAGAGAGAGAGAGAGAGAGAGAGAGAGAGAGAGAGAGAGAGAGATCCGAAAAGGAAAAAAATATATAGAAGACAAAGAATATTGCAAAGGAATTTCTTTGAATTGCGTTCATTTATGGCGGGTCATTGAAGGCAAAACGATCGAACAAACGAATACCAACACGCACACACACACAAATATATCTGGAATTGATTGAAACAGAATGAGAAAAACCAATAGCCTGGGCCCAAGTACATTCTTGATCGATCATTCACAATTTCAAAATGATTACCATAATTTATCGGGAAACATTTAAACACTAACACCATCACAATTGAAATACAATGGTGACCACTTCGTATCGATCGCAATCAAGCACAATTCAAATGATGACATTCAAAATGGACAGTGCTTAATCGAAAATCAATTGCCTAAATACATAGAAACGACGAGCAAATTCGTTAAGTGTCGAAAATCAATGAAACCGATGCTATAAAGATCAATCGAATTTGTGGTGCGAACAAAGCGATTCGAAAATTGAAAGATCTCCACACTTCCAAATATTCAATCCTATATTAATTATGTTGAATAGACATTTATAGGCATCAAACATATATGTGTTGTTTGTATGTGTGTCGGAGGCCGCTTGTTGTTAACGTTCACTTTGGCCATTGTAACATTCTATAGAACATTTGTATTGCTGGACATTCGAGTGCCGTTTGGCTTCATAAGCCAGTCAATATTGTTAGTCTTGTGTGCTGCGAGATGAAATGGACTGTGAGAAGTAATCTCAAGACTGCATTCAACGTTTGGTGTGCGCAATAGCTCGACGATCAATTAGTACATAAGGATTTATACCTTCGTTTATTTATATCAACAGGTATATGTCATTCTTCGGTGCGTTCGTTCTGTTCTTATGCTGTGTTGTATTTTTTTGTTTTTTTGTTGTTGTTGTTGTTGTTGTTTTTTTTTTGTCTTCACCGGTTATAATTTTTATTTGTTGTAAAATCACAGCAGGAATCGAAACCGGGCGTATTTTTATTGTGCTCTATGGAAGAAGCATTGAAGTGCATGCGAAGCGACCTGATGAAGGCCAAGAGCAAAGGATCGAACGAAGATCTGATGAACAGAAATGAACACAACACATTATCACGACCGTACCGATTGTGTAGCTCTTGCTTTACGAATGCGAAAAAAAAAACACAACACGCTGCGGAAGAAATGGCTCAGAATTACCGTTCACGAATGTGAAATATATTGAATTACAAATAAACAACAACAACTAAAAAATGAGAAGTTTTTTTTTTTTTTTTTAATGAAAATTCGGTTGCACTGTATTTCTCTGATCGTTCTTTTCTTTCCAAAGAGAATGTCAGGCTTTAGTCTGTTGTTATTTTTCTCATATTTGCCTGTCAACTTATATACAAAGAGAGAGTACAAAATAAAAACATTTCCACAAAACACATAAAATACAAATCGATGTTAAAAAAAAAAAATGCCCACTTTTTGTCATTCGACAAGGAAATTATCTCCCATTTGAAATCACTGAACAATACGTTAATACAATTATCGAATGACGCAAAAGAAACAACATACAGTTCAATATTTTCACATGAAATATCGTTCTCAAAACACAAATGAAAGGAGATTGAAAGCAATTGTGCGAGAGAGAGAGAGAGAGAGAGAGAGAGAGAGAGAGAGAGATGAGATGAGATGAGAATTTGAAGAAAAGGATTCGATGCAATTGAACCCAGCCAAATGCGATTAGATGCAGCTGTGCACGTGCGATATCTTGAAGAAATCTCCTCGTTCTATCGATTTCTCTTTCTCACTCTTGTTCACTCTCTGTGTGAAGAATGCATACATTCCGATAATGAATAGGTCACATAATGTAGACATTAAAAATAAAAAAAGAAGTAAACATGAAATTTGAATGTGTTCAAGATCATGAAGTGCATCGAAATCAAAAGAACGCAGAAGAAACAGTGAGAACGAAAAAAGAAAACGCAACAGATTTTTCGAGAGATTTCTTTTTGTTGTTTTGGTCCTCTCCTCCGTATAACGAAATTTTGTTGGTAGGTCGTAAAGCTGATCTTAAAAGAAGCAGATACAGTATCAAGGCATATTTTTATTATCTTGATCTTTTATTATTTACAGTTTTGTTTGTTTCATTCTTTAGAGATGTTTTCTGTTTTTAAATTCCTTTTCTTCTTCTCCTCTCGTCGATCATCGGGCGTCATCAACTTAACTCTCTTATTCTATTCATTCGATCCAATTCGAGATAAAATCCTTACTCTATCTGTACCCTTAATCTAATGCTTATGCAAAGAGTGAGAGAGCAGAAAAGCCAACTCATTCTTCAGTTGCCCGTTTTATTTTTTTTTTTTTTTTTATTCTCAGCTCTTTTATTTGTCAACTTAAAGGCTCTCGATGCATAGCCACTCCATCAACAACAGCAACAACAAAAAAAGTAATTATTACATCCTGATGGTCTGATGGAGTGGTGTAGTGTATGTGAATGTTTCAATTAAGGGAGATGGTTGCCTTTCATTTATCCATGCAATTTGGTAAACCGTCTACAGATCAACTTCATCAACGGAATGAACTTCATCGAAAAAGATTTTCCCTTGAAACGTCAAACTTGATTTCGTTACATTTCTCGGTAAGTTAAAGTAAACCAAAGGTTATATGGGAATTACCATAACATATCAATGAAGATGAAATTCAGTTCGATTAGTTCTCAGCCAACCACAATTCACAGTCATCAATCAAAAATTGAAGGCACATCGAGAAAAAAGTGGCGTTTCACTTTTGCAGACTCTCTCTCTCTCTCTCTCTCTCTCTTTGTGCAGACAATAACCGCAGAGTAAATAGCAAATGACATCGAGAATAGACGAGAAAAACAAACCAATTTCCGGGGTTTTTGCTACATCTCAAAAATGGCCCATGGTGCATTGCCAGTCGATTTAATGACATTGCCATAACTTTTTAACGAATATTCTTTGGCACACACACTTGCCGACTTACTATTCAAAGCCTTATTGGGCTTTTCCAAGTGCGTTTTCTTTCTCTCTCTCTCTCTCTTGGGCTTAGTACATGAGCGATGAGGAAAATTTATGTGTAACAGATGAACAGTTCATGTAATTTGCAACCATATTCAGTATTCGTGGTACAGTACACCGAACAGGCTCATTATCGCGTTTTTTTTGTGTGTGTGTCTTGGCTATTAGATTAATACGACACGGTGAAATCGATAAGGATTTTACTGCATTGAGGGAAGAAACGTTTCTAAGCATAGCTAAAGCCAAAAGCAATAGAAAACTAATCCCAAAAGAAGTTCAATTATAGGTCGTTGAACAATCAACAACAACAACAAAAAAACCACATACAAATACACACCGAAAACGATGATAAAGGACAGTAATGAAGCGAATTTGTCATTCGCAGCTGGAGAGCTGGAGTAGGTAGACAATAAGTAGGAGAAAGTCGGGTGAGATGTAACGGTAGCCAAAATGTGGGGTTTCTTGCCGTTCTAACGCTCAACTAACTACAATTGTCTTTTATTATAAGCTAGTTTTGTAAATGACACAAACTTCAGTGTCCACTGTTACTGAGAATCTATGGTTGGAACGGTGATTTTTGTTATTGCAAGTATGAAATCGAGTTGAGTATGATCAAGAGAGATTTTTATGGCGTGTTCCAACTCACCCGACATTCACCTAGAGAAGGTTCAAAAAATAAATACGAAAGAAAAAAAAAGAAAAAAAATCCATCATTTCGATTTGACAATAATCAACCGTCTTGTTAATAATATGTCTTGTCAATAAAACGTAATCACAAACGAATACACAAGGTTTCTGCGGATATTTTGTTTAGCCTGTGTGTAATAGGTAGATGGTCTCAGTCTGATGTCATTATATTAGCATAGAAGTATGGTTTGGTATTCATTTGAAATTTTGGTCTTACAACAATAATGAAGCAGGACGAAACAAATGGCTGACAGTGAATGCCCCCTGCGATAAAAAAAAAAGTAACCGTACTCAAACAAAATGTCCCAGGTTGTAGAAAATAGTATGTGATTATGACTGGGCTGTTGTTGTTTTAAGCGTCAAATAGAGTACACATTTGTAATTCAACACCATTCTGTTTTGCCTGCAGCTCAATGGCGGCGAAATATAAAGAGCCCGGTTTTTCCGTGCACTTTCTTGAGTCAAATCGATTTTATCGACAATTCTGTTCAGTTTTCTTTTGTCATTACGTGTCACCGGTGTCGTTTTGGCATTGAATCATTTTCACTGAAACTGTAATGAGAACCCTTATATAGACAAACACAAAAGGAAACCAAATCCGTTGGTGTATAGTTATTCTCACATGTTTAACAATACACATAATGCCTACTTATTTACTCATTTCCAGTATATTTTTTTTTTTTTAAAGAACTATATAAATTCAAATGGTGAAAATGTTTCACCATTTAAAACCGATAAGCTTCTGTTGCGTCTCTCAATGAAAACAACTAATGATAATAACCGACAAACAAAAATGGTTTCAGTTTACAAATATATATTCATATCACAATCTCTTCAGTGCCTTTGCTTGCTCTCTTACTTTGTGTCTTTTTCCACTCAAAATCGAGTGTCATTCATCCCGAATAAATGGCGTGCATTACTTGGATTTAACGCAAAAAGACGTAAACAATGAAACACAAGTTAGAACTACTTTTGCGACACAAAAGAGCTCTTTAGCTCAAAAGTGAGTAACATTTTGAAAGAAAATCGCCATATGAACAGGGCCATTCATCACATGTTAGCAGTAGCAGCGTCGAGATGGATCATTTTTACTACATAATACATTTTGAATGCGGAACACAAATGACTATTTATGTACTTATGGCTGTTCATAGGTTTTTTTTTGTGTGTGTGTGACGCGTATGACGATTTATTGAGTCCATTGGTCCAAAAATAAATTGCGGTACTGTGTTTTGTGTCTTATTACCCGGATTTTGATGATGTGAAATCAAATACTAATTCACTATTTTGAGCCTGCCACAAACAACCTGTAATTCGCGTACAAGTGGTTCAATGTAAGATCGATATCCGTGCGCCCACAGACATGTAACCATATCCCATAAGCTCTGTTTTAAATTTTTTTTTACCGTGAAAATTCACGCAAACAAAACACCCAACCTAATACTAGAAGGTATGGTGAAAGTGATAGGAAGCCTACAACTTTATTTTAATACACTACATGTCATCATCTTCTTCTAAACCTATAAAACTCGAAGTAGCGGTCTCTGTCAGTGATCGTTGTTTGGATGAACAGTTTGGACTGAACCATCCGGGTACCGTTGAATAGGTCTCGTACCGAAGATGATTCTAGTTCACATTATGGAATATGTGAACAAACTAAAATCGAAAGCCGCTAACTAAAAAATAAATTCTTGAAATAGGGGCTCGCGGAAGTCAGGCTACTAGTTGTAAAATATAAGCCATATGAATAGACATCGGCAATATAGTTCAAGCAACACCGTGTAATTTTATATACCAATTAACCCATTATAACAATTGACGTATGTTTCATTTAACCGATTTTTCTCCGCCAAACTGCATTTTTTCCTTTGCGATTCACAATTGCTTGAGAGAGATAAAAACGGCTCCAGAGTCTTTGTTTAAAATAAAAAATGTTATCAAAACTACTCTAATTGCAGAATTAGTAATTATAGGATCGTATTAAAAAAAAAAAAAAGCGAAAAGAATTGCTTGGTTCGAGTATTTCAGAAGATCAGCTCATCAGCCGGCCCTGGTTAATGCATGCACATATTTAATCTATAAATCCAAAAGCCGCACGAGCTTACTGCTGATGACAATGGCAAGCGAGAAAAAAAAAAGACGAAATCAAAAGAAAAATCCTTGCTATCCAGTTGCGTTTATGTCTTTTGCGATGGCATTATCCCTTAAGGTGACAGGGGCGTTAGCAAAACTGTTTTATTTGACAAGTTATAAAAGTTGACAATGTGATGGCTTTTTCATCTTACTTTTAATTCCTTTATCTCTTCGTTTTTTTTTTCGGGTCGTTTTTCTTTCACTGTTTTTTTTTTATCGTCTCCACCGATTTTAAGCACATTTAAAATACTAGAAGTAGAAAGAATGGGATTTTCCCCATGAATCGTACGTTGCCGAGAGGAAAAGTTTGAGTGAAGAAATGAAAAAGTTATGTGATCACAAACTTGCAGCAACATCATCCAAGCAGCATCAGCACTGATTTCAATGACATGTATTGGTGTCAACATTGTGGTTTAGCTGCTTTTTGGTATGCGGTGATGGTGGTTACTCGGGCTTTTAATGTTTTAATTAAAAACTAAAACATTTTCTCATGTTACTCCTTTGCTATGTGTCTATTTATCCGATTTTCCCAACAGCAAATGTCAGCATGCTGACTCATTTTCACTTTTCGCAAACACACTCACACATACACACAATTGCACTGAACAGACAGACACAAAGAGCCAAAATCAGAGACGAAGAATGAGAGTGCCATTTGGCTCTGTACTTTTGCATCATTTATAAATGAGCTAACGACTATCAGTGCATTTATGCGTACATAGCATTGCATATGCATTTCAAAATGCCAATAGGAGAGGTAAACCCGTACATAGAGAAAATCTATTTCGAGACATTCAAAAGTGATTTTTGTGTTTGTTCGTTCAACTTTTAAATCTTGTTCTTGCCCATTCGGCTTTTCGGGTTGATTTTTGTCAGTTGAATTTCCTTCATCTTATATAATTATTTTAATTTAATTAATTTCGTCGCAAAACGAAAAGGATCAAGGTGGCCTCACACAAGAGTCAAATTATGCGATCATTCTTCTTGCGATTATTGTCGTTCATATTGGAAGGACTTCGAATAAAATGTAATCAGAAGGAAAATGTGAATGCGCTTGTGAGAGAAAAACCTTTTTATGGGTTTTCTTTTTTTCCCATCTACTTAGCAACCCGATTATATGCGAATGGGTTCCAATGCAATAAAAAGTTATAATTTAGATACGTATAAATCCGTCTTTTTCCTATATTTGGTACGGTGCATTGTAATTTAACGCGCACAAATAAATTTGCTCCATTGCTGAATACGACAATAATTATTATTGTTATGCTCATTTCATCTACTTTTTAACTGAAAATGGATTAAACTGTGTGTGTGTGTGTGTGTGTGTGTGTGTGTGTGTGGGTAAGCAACAGAAAAAGGATTGAACGTTGAAATTGCACATCGCATGCAATGTTGCTAAAGCGAAAAATACGAAGCATAAAACTTTTGCTATTGAAATGGGACGAGGGGATGTTGAAAAACATGTCACTTTTTAGAGCAAACGATAATTTGCCGGAAAAATGGTGCTCTACTACCAATTGCACCACTTCGTCCATAACCTGTCATCGCAAATTATTACTATTGTTATTGAAATATTGAAAAGTTTTATTTATGCTTGGGTAAAAAATCGTCACCTCTTTGTTAAGCGATTTCAAACACGATTTCCCATCCGCATTTGCCGGCAACAATGTCAACACCATCGAAAGATGCGGCGAAACGAAGCAAAACTTCCGTGCGATTTTTTCAATTTAATTTCAATTCAATAAAGCTTCGACTTTTATCTCTTGAAAACTTATTCGAAAATATGATTTATCTCATGAAAGAGGGAGAGAGATTCCAAAAAAAAAATGCCTACGTTTTATTGAAGCAACACATTTCTATCGTCGTATTTTTCCCATAATTCTGATAATTCTCATTTCTTGTGTTTGTCCCTGAGCCCGGGGAAAATAGAGACGGTGCAGCTTTGGTGCTCTTGCGAATTTTGTGGCAATGGAGATTACAATGATTGTACGAAACAAAAAAAACCCGAGAAACACACATAATATTGCCCGTAACAAAAAGCAAGGGGCATATCACATAGAAGTAATGTCTCAATTATACCTCAAAATATGAATGTAATGCTGCATGCGGCACTTGTGTGTGTGTGTGTGTGTATGACGTATATAAGGCACCTCATTCAAAGTAATATCAGCTTGAAAATACTATAATGCCTCATGTGATTTGCCCCTTGAACAAAAGCGTCAATGCAACAACAAAAAATGCAATGTGTGTATCGACCGACTGAAGAAAATCATAAAATTCGAGCCGCATAATAGATAATCCTAGCGAAAAATCCGGCTTTGTACCTTGGCTCCCTGTATATCGTACATTTTAACATGCTCGCTTTGCTACACTCACCTACACACTTGACTCAGCCACGGTAGCATGGAGCTCTCTCTCTCTCTCTCTCTCTCTCTCTCTCTTTCTATTTATCTCATATCAATTCCGTCGACGATACACACAGATCCGAAAACTATTACATTGCAAGAAATAAAATGACGGTTTGATGGTCTTTGCTTTGTCTCATGTGTGCGTTTATTCGCACTTATGAAAAGATATTCACTTCGTTTTTCAATACAAAACTTTTTTTTTCATAGAAATACACTTTCGTTGGCATTATACACTAGCATTCATTTTCATAGAGGGCGACGGCGGCAGCGGTGGCGGCGAAGGTACAAAATTGAAAGCAATAGAATATGCGAATAAGAATCAGACAGGAAACGAGCGAGTGAGAGAGAGAGAGAGAGAGAAAGAGGAAGAAAAGTACCAGAAAATACCAATTTCAAATGAGAATCAATTGGCATTTCATTTTTCGTATTCGCAACCGTATTCATTTGGGTGGTGCGCGAATAATGTGCTTATTGGAGAAAAAGTTTTGCACTGGGTAGTTTAGTTGCTGCCGATATTCATTGATCGAACAATAGGCTGAATACATCTTTTGTTAGTGCAAGAAACTGATTGAAAAAGGCAAACGCATTTGTGCTAGAAAAAAAAAGCGCACACGAACCATCATCATCGAAAACGAATAAATGCAATGATTCTTGTGTGTGTCTGTGCACGAGCGATACGCTATTGCCGGAATATAATGGTAACGTTCTCAACGTATATATAGTTAGAAAACGAGTCAATTTGTAATAACTAAATTTTAATAGAAAATTTTGTTTCTCTCTGTGTGTGCGAAAGTCTGTGCAATTGTTGTGCTTAACTGAAGAACACCAAAGAAACGTATTCAACAAAAACCAAAATTTGATGCAATCCAACACAACTGGATTGATGAGCAGTCAGGGTATTATCAACAAAAACGATAAGCGGCTTTTCGAATTATATATTATATTTAGAATCAAATTACTATTGTCAGCAGAATGAAAGGCCAGAAAAAAAAACTGACGAAATCGAAAAGAAATAAAATGCGAGCAGGATATTGAATCGAAACACTTCGTTTTATTCAGCTGCTCGCTTGCATTTCGATTTGTTATCACATCGAGAGCAAGGAATAGCGTTTCGTTTTTCTTGTGTCATCAAATCTCAGAGCTTTCGCTTTTGTCAATTGTGCCAGATTTTTGTCATGGCGAACAAAAATTAAGCATGTGAACGACCCAAAAATACATTTTTTTTTTTTTTTTTTAAATTTTCTTTAGTCAATTTACCACAAAATACACCATTCATGAGCTCAATGGGATTGCACGATGACTTGGATTGTATTCTCACTTGAGCGAATTTAACTTCTTATTTTCTTCTCGCAAATTGAAAGAAAGTCCTATTTAAAGTGAACGAAAACGACAAAAAAAAAACGGTTTGCTGCACAAAAAAACAAAAATTCGCAGCAGTAAATATTTTAACAACATGTTTGGCTCAAATGACAGTGCCTTCATCAGGCAATAGCAACAACAACCAAAAGTAGCGGCTTCAAACAAGTAAATGAGAATGTAATGATGCATCTCGTGCACTTTTTTTTAAACTCTCTGTCTCTATCTCTGCTCCCATCTTCATTTACCATCGTTCTTTCACGTCCATCTAACTTTTTTTGTGTGTTTTTTTTTTTTTTAACTTTTTTAACACTCATTAAATTTCCGTTTTCTATTGCCATTGTTTTACTATAAATTTTATTTTAATTTCAGTGTATCATTTACATTCTTTAGTATGTGCGCGCACGTTGAATGCTACGTTGAATGCTACGTTGAATGAAGATCCCGTGCTACTGGTCTTTTTACATCATTTCGCTGCACCTTCATCAGCATGTAACAACAGCTTCATTTTCATTTCACAATCTATCTTCAAACTAATCTTCATAATCCAAACTATTTTCACCAGCTTTTTTGTGTGTGCGGTGTAACAGTGCATTGTTTTCACTGGCAATGGCGGAATGATGGCAGTCGTGTGTTCGTATGCTAACGACGACAAAACACCACCAACAACAACAACAACAACAACAACAACAACAAAACAGATGAAGAAGTCTATGTTGGGATGAGATGAAAAACTCAAAGTCGGTGAAATGCAAGACAAAAAAAAAACAAGTGAATTTCGCACATTATTTTCTCGGTAGATTTCTTCGACATTGGAAAACGATGAAGTCGCGAACGCGTATCGTCCAACCAACGGAATCTTTGTCTTTAGTTGTGTTTTTTATTGGTGTGTGTGTGTGTGCGAGTGCAGCTGTTGTGCTATTCTCTTCACAATTCACACCATGCTCTTGTTCCCTTGATTATCATAAGTAATGAATGAATAATTAAACATAATAATTCTTCATAAAACTCTTCGTGTGCAAGACGTTGAAATGAGAAAAGTATGTATTTTGGTGCAGTCAACGAACACTTTCACACACAAAACTGGCAAAAATAAGTGCACGGAAAATGGTTGAACGGAACAAAAAACGTGGTTGTGGCAACACAAAAAATGGCGGTGCAAAAGAAGCAAAGACGCACATTTTTGAGTTTCAACCTGAAAAATGGAGAGAATTTTAAGCCAATGCTTGTATATGAATGTTGTTAAGGAGCTTGATGCGTATGCGGGCTCCATACACAAAAAATTAAAAAAAAAAAATAAAAACCAAACAAGCAAGACAACAATGCGACGTTCCGAGAATAAATAGTCGAAATTGAAAGTTGCACTTCTATTTGGCAGCCAAGAAATCGAGTAGTAAGTACAAAACACACTTAGAATGTGCAATTTATACTTCATTGTGCAGCACGGCATTTTATTTGGTCCTTGCCATCCGGTTCGGTTGCATTACATTTTATGTAGAATCGCATGAATTTTGTTCACAGCATGAGCACTTGAAGCCCAGCGCCCCAATATATGCTCGACAAATGCATTTGCAATCCAAAATGCAATTTCTAACCAGGCAAACGAATGCGAAGCGTATCCTTTATACATGTTATATACAAGCTTCAGCGCATTTTAATGCAGTGGTCTTTTAATATTTAATGCAGGTTTTTTTTTTTTGTTGCACAAACACAACCAACACACGTTTCGCATGGAAAATGAGGCGACTAATCTTACCACATTGAGAACAAACCAAAAAACAGTTTCAATCTCATCTTGAAACCACAACCGAATAAATTAAAATGCATGTGCCATGGTTGGAAATGAGAAAGTGATAAAAACACGAGAAACAGATAAAGAGAGAGAGAGAGAGAGAGAGAGAGAGAGAGAGAGAGAGAGATAGAGAGAGAGAGAGAGAATTGTTTTGATTCGTTCAGTAGCGTGGTTTAAATGCTCACTCAAAATGTCATTGATCATCATTCGATTGCATGACAGATTGATAGATGAGATCGCCTTGGCGAACATCAAAAATCGATATCATCCGCCCCGATATCGTTTGGACGTAGTGTAAATTCGTTCAGAGAATGAGATAATACAACGAGAAATTATTTGATGTAACGATATCAAATAGTCAATAAGCTATAAACCGATTCTAATCATTATTAAATTGCCAGCTCATATGTGTGTTACATTTTGGATTTGTCTTTTAATAATTCACTGAAGAAAAAAAACCTGGTAATACGTTTCCATGTGACCGGCTTGGTCCGTTCATTTGGCTGAATAAGATCGTTCATCACGCAGCTAAGCAAAATCAACGAAATGAAGAGCAACAACAACAACAACAATAAAAAAAGAACACAAGCAACATGAACACAAAATCAAATGAAACAGACAAACCTACGCCGAATAGAAATCAGCTTAAAGATAGAAACTTTATCCATAATCTTTCGAGTGAAGAAAACGAACGAAATAAAAGCGGCAGAGGAAAAAAAAAACACCAACAACAACACAAAGTGAGTGCAATTCGATGGAATTGGCATCGACTCAGCGTTATGATAGACATTCAGTGTGATTTTATCTGTGTTGGCCGCTTAGCAAACTGAGGAACAAGTTTTCGCCGCTTGCTATTAGGTATAAATGAATGGTGTCTTCTCATACTTTTCATTTTTTTTTTTTTTTTTCTTTCAAAAGCGATTATGAGTGAAAACATTATATGGATATAAATGAAGATGACATTAATCGGTGCTCGTTACAAGAAATGGTCAATTAATCTGATTGAATTGACCCCCGATGATGCCATTTCATTTTGTGGCAGCCAACTACGGCAACAGCATCATCAAGGCATCAAGAATCAAGCATTAACAATCCACATCGAACCGATCCAATTGGCCCAAAAAGTGGATACGCGACACAAGGAGACAAGAAATCGGAGACAGCCAAACGTTTCGACACTAAGAAATAAAAAAAAAAAAACTTTGTAAGTTTTTGAATTGGAGCCAATTTATAGTAGCGAAAGAGAGAGAGAGAGAGAGAGAGAGAGAGAGAGGGAGAGAGAGAGAGAGAGAGAGAGAGAGAGAGAGAGAGAGAGAGGGAGAGAAAGAGAGAGAGAGAGAGAGAGAGAGAGAGAGAGAGAGAGAGAGAGAGAGAGAGCAAAAACAAACTCGATTGCGATTAAAACGCGTGGAAAACGCTCATTCGAACGACGCTTAGGGAATTATTATTGATATTGTTTGTTTTCTTATTCTACGCTATCTCTGGGCACTCGGCCGCTTGCTAATTTACCGATCTTAAAAAATCATCGATGGAAAAGCGTATTTGTACAGTGTGAGATAGAGCCTGAGCCAATTTGCAATTGGCCAGAACAGCGTGAAACCAGTATATTGATTTTGTTTGTTTGCCATTCCACCTTCTCATCGCCTCATGTTTGGTTGCATATCAATGAGTATGTTACATTGTACATTCTTTATGATAATAAAATAAATGATGGGCGAAAAACAAGAGACATTTTCATTACGCCACAATGAAATTACAACAAGAAAATGGTTCACATTTTAGATAACATTTTAAACACACTTAATTCATTCCGTCGGTTGCATTCACCGCACAGAGACTGAATGAAACGGTTTTCAATATATGTTGTTTTGTTTCTGTTTTTGTTCATCACACACACACACACACATCTTCCAGTGAACTAAGAGCTGCTTACTCAACAGCCGGAGAGAGAAAGAAAATATTGAAACCCATTTCAAAAATGGAATTAAATAAAAACACATATAAAAAATATATAAAAAATAATAATAGTTAATTGTTTTCTGAGCGCGTCGCTAGGCGCATCGAGTGGTGCATCAGTAGGGGAGCCCAAGCATCCAAAAGGTAATGGATAAGCGCAATATTTCTGTTTTACATAATATATAAATTATCATTTAAATGGATTCGATCAAAACATATTGAATTCATACGGTGCTAGTTCGACAAGTAATGTTAGAGTTTGTGTGCTTCTTCTTCTTCAATTGGAATTAATATTTTACTATTAAAATACATTACAAATATTCACATATTTATGTGAAATGTATATTTCAATACAATATGTGTTCATTAAACGCACTCACATGAATAAGAACACTTAAAAACATGACATTGACATCAATGTAAAGTTGTGTGGTGGCTAGCGCCGTATGATTGAATTTAAATCATCGATATGTACTCATGGCACATGGAGAGTGAAAGAGAGTTGCATAAATTGTGTTGGCCATGTTGCCACTCTGTATCTATCTATTATCTATGTAATGCGATTTTGGTGGAAAAAATCGTGCAAAGAGAAAAAACAAAAAACAAAATATTTCAAGTGTTTTTTTCTTTTAATTTTATTGTTTTTTTTTTTATTTATTTATTTATTTTTTTTTCAGTGCATCACGACCCGCATTTTCATTTAGCAATACAGTCACTGAAGCGCACGGAAATAAATTAAAATGCAAGCAACATGCATGGCCTCGTTCGTACTGTGCGTCACCATGTGCAGTAATGTAAGTAGAAACATTAATGGCAATGCAGACAACAGCTATTAAAACATCGGTGACAAATAAAACCCTAAATATTATCAGTATGGTGAAGCCTTTCTTCGTCCCATTTTTTGTTGTTGTTGTATTATTTTTATTATTGTTGACGTAGTCGTGTGCATTCGAGACGGGAATTCAGAACAACAAAAAAAAAAACCAAATCGAAAGCCAACAAAACGGGAATGAGAAACAGAGCTGAAGTATATTACCTCAAACAAATAATTATTATTGTTGTTATTATTAAAAATGATAAACAGCATGAGGCATCTCGATCAGTGTGATGTTTGTTTTGCAATTATTGTTTTTTTTTTATGGTATTATTCGTCGTACTGTGCCTTGTTTGTGGCCGTTTGCGTGCAACTCCTGTGCACTGTTTTTCTCTCACATTGGCGTCATTTTTTTTTATTTCTTCAAAATTTTACAAATTAATGTCAAACTAAAAACACATGCCACACAAAAAGCCCATGACCATAAGTGAATCCAGTGTGAATGTGAGTTAAAAGTAGTATCCATGGCTCCATTTAGAGTTGAAGAATTGTGAAATGGAGTTTTACACACACGCACACTCAGAAAATGACTGAGAGAGGACTAAAATAATGAACAATCAAAACACTTACATGCAACTTCAATCGTAGCCGATTGGCTTTTTGCTTTTCCTCGAGGTGACCACGCATGACAATCACATTTGAACGGTGATTTGCCAAAATACTCAAATACCAAATCCTTTGATATGGTGGCCGTCACTTCCTGCAATTGAACACCAGTATGTGGATCCACATGCGAATCCAATGTTGATGGTGGTGGATGCGAACTGCCACTGCATTTGAATGTTAGCTGCAAAAACAGAAACAAGCAAAATAAAGAAATCAACAAGAGTAAAAACCAAAAAAAAAAAAACTTCGATCGATTATTTTATTGCCAGATGAATTTTCGGATCGCAGCAAAGAACCAATCGATATTTGCAGATTCTGACAATGCCAACGAAAATATCTTTCATTCACACCGATCTGATAGCGTGCTTAAAGGTTACCATATAATTATTCGGTACGCAGGCATTGATCAAAATAACAACCAACAAAAAAGCATAAACTTTCTCACTTGTTTCGTTCACGTTTGGCCAGACACGGCATCTGTATGCTATTAAACAAAATTCCGAAAAAACGGAAGAGATACAGCGAGAGACAGAGAGAAAGAGCCCTGCAGCAGGTGTAAGCGAGCAATCAACACATTACCACAAATGGTATTGAGGAACAATGGTGCGGTGAATTCAAGGAATCAGTCCCGCTTTGATGGAACGCATAATTGCATTACATTGTATTAATGCATTGCGTGCGTTAATACTGCACTTTTTTGCCCCGTTCAATGTTAAATGTGTGTGTGTTTTTATTCTCTCTCTCTCTCTCTCTCTCTCTCTCTTTTTCTCGGAAGCCTCATGCACATACACAGAAGTGGTTTTTCACCTCATTTCCATTTACCCAAAACGATACGAATTTGTTGGTCTGGCTGGCCGATTGATCATTGAGTTCCATGCGTTTCCAATCAAATATTTAAAAAAAAAAAAAAAAAAAAAACCAAATGTCGAAACATTCCTTTACAGTGTCCCATATAATTGTATACAAATTATTCGAGCAAATAAATACACACGCACATCACATCAATAAATATTATATGTCAATTTTTAAGTAGCCACAGCGAGTGAATGTTAAGAGTAAATATACATTTCATCTCATGCTCAGAACTTAAAACATGTCGATAATAAAAATGTGTGCACACAGAAAACAGAAATATCCCATTTGAAATTGAAACTTTTCTGGTTGCAACCAAAACAAAATCGATGAAGAACAAACAGAAAAACAAACACACGCATACACATATGAATCTATAGACGCAATCGAAAATTATTAAGTGGAACCACACATATGTCTGAACTCAAGTGTAACAATATGTTTGCGCAAGAACATGTCAATGGGAAGAGAATGCGTTAACTATAAGAAAGTCAATTTCAGTTTGGCCCAATCGAAAATGAAGAGACAAGCAAAAACAGGAAAATACTGTAAATATTATTTTGTCATCAACAATTCGACGATCGACACTCATGTATCTCTCGATTTCTTGATTTCTTAGAAGTGCACAGAAAATGATGACTAAGAGATATGGGACTAAAATGGTTTTTTTTTTTTTTTCTTCAGAAATTGTGTATGTGATGCGATTCGATGATGATTCTAATGGTAAATTGTGAAGTGAACCTCTTCGAAAGAGATTAGAACGGCGCCAGGGTTGGTTCAATAGATTCTAAACATATCCAAAATGGGCCATCATTCATGTGTTCGGTATATTATATATATATATATATATATATATATGTTTATCGGTTTGTGCTCGTCATCTTCGTCCACAGTCATATGCCAGTGTATCACTTTAATGGCATTACTGATGCAGGTTCCATTCCGGTAACCAAAAATACTTGATGCATTGTTATTGACTTTGACTACCTGCCCGAAATCAGGTGTGTGTGTGTGTGTGTGGATTATTTTCGGTATACAATCGAAATAGCATGTATGCTATTATTATGCATTATTTTGTACGGAACAGGTTACTATTGGTTAGCTATTGGCACCGGTTGGCCGTGTACGGGCTTGACTGCATCGCAACTTTTATCGTTATAGCACCACACGCATATTCTCTGTTTTCCGTTGTTATACATTATTCCCTTCTCTAGTTGTACATTTCTATCAAATATCCATGGTGTTTCGTACGGAATTGTTCATTTATTTATTTTTCGATATGTTTTTTTTTTCTGCACGCGCTCTTTCTCTCATAAAACAACCCAAAATGGAAACAATTGCCGGTATGAAAGAGATACCATGGACCAAATGCGAAGAAAAATATAAGTTATTGTAAAAGAAAGAATTATGTGGCAGCGAAGAAAAGCATTTCAATTTCATTAGATAATACGCTTTGGGAAATGTGTTTGATGTGCTGCAGCAGGGGTGATTTCATATCAGGCATGAATTATACGTTACAAAGTCCAACGACTAGCTAGACATTGATGATGATGATGAAGAAGAAATAAACGCAAACCCACGCACAATGAAGTAGACGAAAGAAAGGAAAAAAAAAGAGAAGTTGAATGGAAGAAGAAGCCGAGGGTGAAAGACAGTTGAACTACATATCAACTACACTTTAAACCAATTTTCGATTTATCAGATTACACATCTGAAAGGAGGTAATTTCCAACGAATGAAATTTCCGTTTCGTTTTCCGTTAAAATTTACTGCAAATACATATGTGAATGTGTAATGATACAACATTAACATCAACAGCAACACCAACGAAATGCGTTGGCGACATTTCACAATCGTCCCCCCGTCCCCCCTATCTCTCTATCAGCTCTTCTCTATCTCACTCTCCATGCCGATTTTTGGACACAGAAATCGATATGCTTTTGAAACAAGATTTCAGCGTTTGAGTTTTTCCGTTGGTATTTTATGTGCGCATGTATATTTGCTCGCATGTGTTTCTCCCTGCGAAATGCGTTTTATTCGATTTGCATTTCCATTTAATGTGATTAAAAAAAAAACGATCAGATAAAACCTGAAAATGTCATTGTATATTCTGTGCGCGTTTCACTCGGCTAAAGTAAAATGGTGCTGTTCAACACCATCATCATTTCGGCACCATTGAAAAACCGTTTCGCCACTCAGACACACACACACACACACCACATCGATGTGCAATGAAACGAGCGACGTGGATTGGATGATGAGACAATATGATAATGGTATAAAATATACAAATATACAAATTTACAAATACAAATACCTGTAATGCATGTGCTGCTTTGCATTTTAGAATTGCTGGCCGATTGCGAACGGCATAAGCACTTTGTGGTTCGATCAAAAATATGGGTAATTCGTTGCCAGCATCGCTACCATCCAATTTAACGCCAAAATTATCCAATGTTGGTCCCAAATCACTTTCATCATCATAATCAGCTTCTGATTCATCTGTGTCACGATGATGTGAACCGCCTCCAGTTTTGTCGGCACTGTGTCCGCTCAAAAAATCATCATCCTCATCATCGTAATGTTCATCATCGTCATTATTTCCGTTGGCTGACGATCCGATGCCAGCATGTTCGGCGGCTTTTTTCTCAGCGGCCGCTTTACTTTCGATCACATCATCTTCGTCGCCAAATTTTGTCGGTAGATCCAGATGATCGGCGATAACACCATGTGCAGGCGTCGGTGCTACCGTCGGTTGTGATTGCGGATGTAATGGTATTGGTATCGATGTCGATACAGATTTATCCTTGTTCACTGACTCATTGGTTACAGCGCCAATGAGCAGCACTGTCATAAACAACACTAAAGACATAACAACAAACTGTGTGGACTTGTACATTTCTATGACGTTTCGCGTTCGGCAATCGCTCTATTCAAACAATAATAGCTATAATAATAATAATAATAACAATGGCTGTGGTATGTTAACATAATTTGCATCGTTCACGGCCAATTTAATTTTTATTGGCGATTTTGGCTTAGGCTATTTCATTTGAGCGACGCACACACATGCACATATGCACTATGGTTTGTTTCATTCGTTCGATGCAAATATTTTAGTGTGCAAAACTCTGTCTTGTCTTTTTTCCGTTCGTTCGTTCGTTCGTTCGTTGGTTTGTGTCCCGAATCACGCACCCGTTAATAAATGGTGCCGCTGTACGTGTTTTGGCTACAGTGTTCTGCTGTTTTTTTTTCGTCTCCTCCCAAACACAATGCTATTGAACCAGAGCCAATATTTAATTTGATGGCAAAATAAAGAGCTTGCAGTTTTGATACGATCACTGTACGTATATATCGAATGTAAAAAGCGAAGACAGTAAACAAAACCCCGGTTCGTAAACGTTCGTGACACAAGTGGCGCTGCACTTTTGGCTGCTGGTGAATTGATGCGTCGAAATAAAATGTTTGTAAGCAAACACCAACGTCAACTACTAGTATCCGTCAATTTTCGATGATCACTTGTTAATTCAGCTTGATGCTTTATTTGTCTTACGGTTTCATTGAAACAGTGTACTTGTGTTGCAACGAGATGCGCTGTCTAATAATTGTTTTAAAATGTTTGTGCGATTCTCCGATGCAGAGATTTTATTCAGCAATAACAGCAAATAAAGCAAGGTGCAATGGTATTGAAACATTGATAATTTATATCATTGAAGCTGCATTCAAGAGTCGCATGTATTCAGAATCGTTGTGGTAGCTCTAGCGGCATTACAAACTGTATCATCTGTAAATTAAAAAGAAAAGAATTTATGTTACAATCAGAATAAAATGTATTAATTGCTTTTATTTGTACAAACATACAGACTAAACATTTTATACGCATGGAAGAATCAAGAGAAAATGAAATAAGAAAAAACGAAATAAATTTCAGAAAAAAGAGAGCATCGACGGCGATGACGACGACGACGACGACGATGAAGGCTTAAAGTGGAGAAAATGTGCGTTTGGTATTTCATTTTAGTTACCGTTTTATTTCACTTTTATTAGCTCGATTATTCGTTTTCTAGATGGTAAGAAGCACAAACTCTTATCAATTGCATTTGCTTGAACGGAGGTAGTGTCGAGGCAATAAAATATCTCTCTCTCTCTCTCGGATGTGTGCAAATGCGCAAAAAGGTCTTTCTTTCATTTGACCGTTGATTGTGAATGCCTGGACATTAATCTTTTTTTGCCAGATATTTATTTAATATCATCGGCGTGTGTGTGTGCACATTTTGGCCTTCTTTTGGAGAGAAACTCCATACTTACACACACACACACACTTGCATTTATATGCCGGAGCTCTTTTTTGTGCTATTCAGATCGCGTTTAGTTGATGTTGTGTATTGTGAGGAATTCTCATGTCCTGCATTATTTGAAGAAAGGAGAACCCATTTTGATTTTTATCGGTAACACCGTGTCGACATGCCCTATAAATTAGTATCGAATGCCGATACATTGCGTTGTTTTATTGTTGACGATAAAGGAATAAAAAAATGCATAAACATAAGTGAATGGGCCACTCGAACTCTCAACAGAGCTATACCACAAAAACCCAAATACAACAAAATCAAGAAAAAATCCACACCAAATCCGAATCGAAACAAAAACCTTTAACCGAAGTTTAGGGCAACAAATAGTTCCGTTTTTTTTTTCTTGTTTTAATGCCGCGATAATTTTCTGTTCTAAGTAGTGTAGCCGTTGATAAGAGTGTCTTTTCGTAGAATTTCAAGTATTTTCACAATATATGAAAAGAAACTGAAACATAAGTGATGCCATTTCAAATCGAATATATAGTGATGTGATAACATTCAAAAGAAAAAAAAAACATCATCCATTCAATGGCATTGCTATACATATTTCAATTCAAAGAAGAAGAAGAAAAAAACCAACACACAGACACATTCACACACCATTTTGGCCATAAAAAAGGGCCTCGCACTCAAAAGATATTCGACGTTCGAAAGTACTTGAGGCCAAATATCAGCAATAAATTGTTATCGGTTTCAAAGAAATGGCCGCTGATTTAAATCGTCGTCATCGTCGTTTCAATGTGAAAAGCTCAAGTAATTTCTGACTGAGTCAGAAAGTTGAGGTTTTCTTTGAATATTTTCTTGTCATTTTTTTTTTTTTGGTTTCTTCGGTTTAAAATCATTTTAAAGTGGTTTAATCAATATGGCAACGGTTTTTAGTTTAAAAGCAAACTAATCTTATCACACTAGCGTCAAATTCGTATCCCCTGTCTTATGCTCACATGTGTTCAATTTCATTTTTTTCGAGTTTTTTTTTTTTTGGTCGGAAAGGGAAGATATTTTGTGATGATTGAAAAATGATTTTTCAACCGACATTTCCTTGTATCTTTGCAATTGCCTCTATACACAATTTGGTGTGTGTGTGTGTGTGAGAAATTCTCTTCTTTTTTTTTTAACAGTATTGTCGGGTGAAAAATTTCATTGAAAATGGTGTTTGTGCGCGCTGCCAATCGGTTTCGTTTGAATGCAAAAATGTTTGCAACAATCGCAATAAATATTTAACTCGTTGTAAACGACCGTCTAAATAATAAACAAATCTACAAGCTGGAATGATCTTGAGCTTAGATGGTTGCATGTAAAATAACAATGTGTGTGTGTGTGTTATTGTATAAATAATTGAAAAATGGAAATGAAAATGAAAATAATAATACATCGACGAAATGCATGAACATCGTGAAACTAATAAATAAATAAACGAACGGCATTGGATTTTCCGGTAACACTTCGTTGGAATGCGTTTTGCACTGCTGCTTAAAGTATAAAATCCTTCACACTCAAACGAACACCACATGTAAACACGATCCAACCCACACAGTAGTGGAATCACATCAGCCACACACACACACACACACACACGCACACCGTTCGTGTTGCACGGCATGGACATTGGACACCACAGTTCAAATACTCTCTGTTCGTTCTGATCATTCTGACTGTCATTTTTATTGCAATGATGGATAACATGTTTATTCTTTTATCATACACACGTTAAGATTTTCTAATGCAACACGATTTTCCATTTTACGTTGAATGTTTGATTTAGAATCACTGATAATTTTCATTGCTTGCGCCCACATTCTCTGAAATGCGAATTGAACGCAAATCACCGAATCAAATAGAAATGTACTTGTGAACTAAACTGGCTGCGTTAGAAATTAAAATCTATTTTCACCACTAAAAAGTATCCATATCTCTCGGATAGTTGCTATGTTTTTTGTTGTTGTTGTTGTTGTCTAGTTTCACTTTGTAGCAGTGGATAAGAGTGCAAGAGCCAATTTAGTGGTTTCGGTTCAATGTTGTATGTGAGCAAGGTATAATATATTTTCTCGATGCAATCACTTTGCACCCGATACAACAGCAACGATTGTGTGTTGTGTGTGTGTGTGTGTGTGTGTGTGTGTGTGTGTGTGTGTGTGTGTGTGTGTGTGTGTGTGTGTGTGTGTGTGTGTGTGTGTGTGTGTGTGTGTGTGTGTGTTGTTGAATACACATTTGGTTGGCAATTCCGCATTCAACGAAAATGGCTATGGCAATGATTATGGTGTGTCTGATTGTATGTGTGTGTCTATTTGTGGCACACAAGACCATTTTCAGCGGCGAGCATCTCCACTTTGCGATGTTGCATTTTGTGTGTGTTGTTACGTACAATACGCCGTTGGATCATTATTTCTATTCATTCACTGAATGAATATCACAAGGATGATGAAATAAATGTGGTTGACTAGCTGGCAGTGAGTCCAGCTGAAGCAGATGAAATGAGAAGCATTTGGCTCAGTCTCTTGCTCTAGAGCTTGCTACCAGTCGCTTCGGTTTTTTTGTGCTGTTGTTGTTGTTGTTGTTGTTGATAGAAACGCATCACACAAAGAAGAAAGTAAAGCTTGAAGCGAACATCGGGTGGAAATTGGTCGAAGAATGTGTTGCGTCTATTTTCTCGAAAATCGAAAGAACAAGAGAACAAGAGAACTAGAGAACTAGAGAATGAGGATCAACGATGACTGTAATGGCAACGGCAACACAAACGTTAAATATCAACAGCGAACGAAGAATGGTAACGGCCATTTATTCAATGAAATATTACCTCCTGTTGAGAGCGGAACATTTCCTTTATTTTTTTTTTCCCGGCTACTAGCCTTGCACCGCCATCACCATTAAAAACGCACATGCACACAATGGCATGAAAAGAAATGGATTCGAAATGAAAAGGGTGAGTTATGTGTCGGATTTTATGGATTTCGTTTACACATTTTTATTTTTTGCTCTTACTCAAATGCTCATGCTCTTGCTCAGTTTTTCCCTTACTGTGGTTTTGTTCACTTGCCATCGTTTTGCCTTTCATTAAGCGAAAAGAAAACCAGAAACCAAATCTAAATAATAAAAAAAAAACACCCTGATCTATCAATGAATAACGGAACGGAATGCCAGTAGTAATAGTTGTTTCCATTTCAATCGATTTTAAACTTTTTTTGCATGCGCATTCATTGAAATGATCTGAATGCTCAATATACGAGCTGTCAATAGTATATATATTTCAGCGATTGTGTCGATACATATTTCACTAGCACAATTTCACAATATCAAGTGGAAACTCAACGATGATGACAAAAAAAAAAAATTAAATGATGAAAATTGGTCGCGCCAAGTTGCTAAACGACTTAATGTTTTATAGTGAAACGCAACGAGAGTGAACAACAACAAAAGAAAACACATGCATACATAACAACAGCGGAACAAACAACACAACAACAACGAAAAAGAACTTCGATATGAATATATTCGATAGCAAGCATTTGATGATAGATCAGACGCATCTCTTTTCTCTCATTTTTAAGTGAATCGGTCGTTTTTTTTAAATTTTTTTTTTATCCATTTTTAATTGAAATGTCGACAACTGGCTGAAACAAAGTTGGCAACGATTTTCAACCAATTTTCTACTTATTGGTTGGTTCAGTTTGTTTGTGTTTTGTTGTTGTTGTTGTTGTTGTTGTTGTTGTTGTTGGCTGTTGGTTGTTCATTGCATTTCTTTTAATTTCTCGGGTTTCATTCAACACACTCCAAAAAGAAATAGCGATGCAAAAATTGGTACCATTCAATGGTTAGACAACCTAACTTGATCATTATGAATTTTTTGCTCCTTTTGTTCATTGAACTGTAATTCTTTTTCGTTTCTTTATTCATGTTGTTGATTTTTGCTATAATATTAATACTCAGCGCGAATAAAATGTCTTTCATTGTGTAATCTCAAATTTCACTCTGATATCCCTTTTTGTGTGCTCGTCATCCGTATCTTTTGTGTTTGTGTGTGTGTGTGTGTGTGTGTGAGAGAGCGCGTCTATTAAGAAATGCTAAAAAAACAAAATTGCATAGTCCTACAAAACCGAATCCACGTAAATAGGCAAAGTTTTTCTCTATTATTCACCCACTGCGCATTAAAATGCGTTGAATTATGAAGAAAAAGAGAGAAACCGCCAACAACAACGAACATCGGTAAAATAAAAGGTTGCACAATGGAAAAAAGCACTGAATCAACAAAGTGGAATCATATTGAAATCGTGAATTTATATAGGAAAAAAAGACCGTATCAAGAACAAAAGCAAAGATCGACAAGAATTGAGTGAGCCAGAAAGTCTAAAATGTCTCGGTATTATGTGCGTCTGAAGCCATTCTATAGAGAACTCGATAGAACGCAAAAAAAAAATCCAAGTAGCAGCTCTACAGTAATATGCCATTGAAATAATATACAATTCATTGAAATCATCTTGTGAATGTGAACAATTCTTCTTAGTTTTGTTGTTGTTGTTGTTGTTGTTGTTCATCGTTTCTTGTTGGCAAATATAGCCTAATATTTTCGCCGTTAGAATGATACGCTCATAAATGAGAGGGAAGAGCTGCAACCAAAAAACATTACCAACATATTGGCTTAGCAATAAAAATCCGTTCAATACACATTTAATAGAGCGGGCGCGATTCCGATGTCGATAACACTGAAATATATATACACCAAATATAATGTGGAGAAAAAAAAGCAGTGGTGTAAAACAGGACGAAATAGCAGAAGGGCGATGCAGAGCGATATGGTGTAGAGAATCTCTATATTCGACTTTGGCAGAGGGAAAAAAGCAGAAAAGCAAAAAAAAAAAAAAGTTGAAACCATTTGGATTTTTTTCCATTTCTTAAGAAATTTCTTGGGGTTTTTGCTGTTCAATTCGCTTGAAGTACATTGACATCATACTGTGTTTAATGTGCAACCGCGTAAAAATTGTTTGTCCTTCGACTCTTGTTCGTTGGATGTGACCGAACGAGGATGCCAACACAGCTTGACTAGCGCTTTTCGTAAGATATCGATTTGAATTCAAGCAACAAAAAAATGCGAACTGAGCAAAAATGAAAAAAAAAAAAAAAAAAAAATATTGCAATGGACATGATGACGTGAACTTGAAAGTGGATGGGCGACAAAAAAAAAGGAAAAACAAACTCCATCCTACGAGAACGAACAGGGGAAAGGAGACGGAAATGTAGAGAAGCGATTCCAAACATATCAAATACACTCACGTATTGATAGAATTCCAAATGATGACAATAATAAACACATTATTGTTTTCTATCTTGAATATCGCTGTTTGATTCGGTTTAATTTCCAAAGCATACCATTCTCTCTCTCTCTCTCTCTCTCTCTCTCTCTCAACTGCTCTGCTCTCGATTCGAGTGGTGTACTGTGTGCACCATGTACACACAGTGTACGTGCATCTTTTAACGTTTTGCACCGCCACGTTTATCATTATGCACTGTGCGCTCTGAGTATGTTGTTCATTTATGTGTCGCACACACTGTCCACTGGCAAACTCATGCATACAAAGTCGTGCAAACGATATTTCGCCTCATGGTTTAACTCCATAATTCCATCTAATATTGTTATTGCCATGTTCTCGTCATGTTACCGATTTTTGCTTGTCCTTTTTATCAATGCCGTTTATTTGTCGACACATTTTCTCTTGTTTTCTCTCTCTCTCTCTCTCTCTCTCTCACTACTTCTTATGTACTTCTCGCCATTCCCTTCATCATTTTCGAGCCTCTTCTTCCAGCAAACATCGTTCCACTAAAAATCGTTGCGACGTCTCTTTTACCATACTACTATCGGTGAATAGCTGCTACTTTGCCAAAGCTTTATTCACCGGTTTACCGTGTGTTATGCGGTGGAAATGTGTTTGTGTGTGTTTTTTTCTTCATCCGATCATTTTTCCGACTCATTTCATTTTGATATGCAGTATTATGATCCATACGAAATGGAAAACGACAGCAAGAATCGAATGAAGCAGCCAAGGATAGAAACGAGTCGAACAAGTGAGTGAAAAAAAATATATATATATATGTGGGGAGCACATCTAAATGGATGACGACAACAACAATAAATATACAAACGGGCATCTCGGAAAAATGCCAACCAAATAAAAATAAATCGCCAATATTGAAACGAATTCAACCGTTTGCCGTGTCTTTTCTTTTTCTCGTCATCATCGGTGGTCATTGTCATCGTTTTGCACCAGTATTTTGTACTTGGACATCGACACTGTTTGGGTTAGATTCTTACCTAGGGGAATTTATCTACTCGTTTCAACTCGCATGTCCTGTTAACGCGAAAGAAACATAAAGTACTCGGCAGAATATATAGGATTTGTAGGCAAGTGCAAGCGCATTTGTACTGTATATTTCATGCAGTACTCGTAAAATAGCCTTACGCATTCGCAAGTACTTGCAAAAATCATATGGACTCGCAGTCAATGTACGATGAGAAATCCCCCTAGATTCTTACTGAGTATGTGCATTTGTGTGCGAATGACCATGTCGATTATATACCATCCGCGGAGCTAAGGCCAAATGTGTTACTGCATATATTCTTCAAAAGATTTCGCACATCCATAAAATTCATATGAATAACCATTTTTTCTAGCATTTTGTTGTATGTTTTCCTTCTTTTCTTCATCGTTTTCGATCCGTTTATTTTTTTTTTGTGCTTGTGAAATTATCAAAGTACGATTGGCGATTGGCAATTGGCAATGATGATGATGATGGTTTGATGTCGTTGTACAACTGTGAAAAAGGCACACAACGTCTGGTGTCATTCGTTTGAGTGGCAGTTACACAGTGGAATGTGTGTGTGTGTGTATCTTACGAATGCGATAGAGTGTGACTGTTACATGATCCCCAAATGTTTCTGGGTGAAAGTTAACATATGTTACGTGCTGATTTATCGAATATGAACTTACGCATAAATAATTCAGTGATTTGAAATGGGCATTCACTGATGGCTTAAAGAGCTCCAACACTAGTCACACATGCATAACAATGGCCATCTCATATCATAGCCCCGGTATATCGAGCTGTACCAAGCATAGGGATGAATAAAGCGAGGAGAGAGAGAGAGAGAGAGAGAGAGAGAGAGAGAGAGAGAGAGAGAGAGAGAGAGAGAGAGAGAGAGAGAGAGAGAGAGAGAGAAAAACTTATCATTCGCCACTTATCGGCAATGGCCATAACTTGTGGTAGGACATTTGGCACATTTTTCCCATTGTAATAAAATCATAGCGCCATTCCTTTTTTTTCACATCCATTTTTCATTCTTATTTTTTTTTGTCCGTCTTGTGCTCGTTTCAAAATGCCATTCAAATCCCAAAAACCGTTCACCGAATAGTTTCGTTTTTAACATGGTATTAGAGTGAAGAGAAGCAAAATGATTTGGATATTTAAAAATCGGTTGTAGCAAAAGCGAATGGACTGTGTGGTACTCACACATTTGTGTGTGAATCCTCTCAAAATCGGATTTTCGGATGTTGTTGATTGTATTTACATAATTTTTGCCTCACAAAAATATAAAATCCACTAAATCGACAATATCCGACGGTGATTGTAAAAACATAGATGATTTTCCGGTTCAGACCCAAAAGAAATGAGAGAATGTGTGCTATGTGTTAACGTATAACAAAAGCCATCACTAACAACAACAACAACAACAACAACAACAAAGAAACGGTTTGAAAAGAAAAAAAAAACGACGAATAAAAGGAAAATTCTGCTTGTAATCAATATAAAGAATGGATCAGCTTTTATGGAAGCTATAAAAATTGGGAATCTGATGCTTAAATAGCAACGTTACCTTCCGGTTGATGGTGCATTCAGCCCAAGCAATCGTTGCCGGTGAACTATGATGGCCATTTCATTTTCTCAAAATGTTCGTTTGCTCCTCTATCAGCTTGAAAATTACGGTTTGCTGTTGCTTTTAAAGCAGACCGTCGATAAATTTTCAACTTCATTTTCAATGTGTGTGTGTGTGTATGTCCTCGAACAGAGCGAACGACTTGGCCTTGTTTCATGTGCATAAACATTTTATTGGCTCAATTTTTCATATGCATGATATGGCGTAATAATTTATGCGTACAACGCTTGAAAATGCTACAACTTGAAAGAGTAAATTCATGTTCACATATTTCTCGTTGCTCTTCCACGAACAATAGCGTAACGTATGATTTGGACAACGCAAATAGAGAAAAACACAAACTGCAACGAACATAAAAATCTTAAGCAGTGCTTGCCTTGGCGGAAAAATTGCTTGCACTCAACGAATTTTCAGTATGTGAAAATGGTTGAAAGGTAAGTAAAACTACATTTCCACTGACGCCAACCGATGGATCTCAGAAATTGAATTTTTCATCGAAACGAAAGTAAAATGCAGTTTTCTGATTTCGTGTTTTCTTCATTCTTTTGCACACCATATATTCCTGTTTCTTTTTCAATTCTTCTTTCCTTTCCTCTCTCTCTCTCTCTCTCTCTCTCTCTCTCTCTCTCTCTCTCTCTCTCTCTCTCTTTCTCAGCATATTTTGTGCAATTTCTTAATATCTGTGAAGTGTTTTGGTGTATTTAGATCGAAGCTGATTTTCTTTCAACTTCTGTACCATCGACAATGCTTCCGAACTATCGAAACCCGCTGTGAATTCTTTCTATGAAGAAGTGTTCAATAATATGAAAATCCATATTTCACTTCAGATGCAGCTCCATTTCTTCCTTGTAAATACGTTTTTTTTTTTCATTTTTGTCGACTATGCTTGATTTTTTTCTTTCACGAACAGGATAAAAAAAAACATCGAACGGCACAGAAGAAACGAAGAGAAAAATTCGTGAAAAATGTATCCACGTTCTAATGATGATATAATAGCAATATTATACTCACTTCAATTTTTCATTTCAAGTGTTCGAAGTTTGCTGTGGCTGTGCTTTCTTCATTTTACTTTCTCTCTCTCTCTCTCTCTCTCTCTCTCTCTCTCTCTCTCTCTCTCTCTATCTCTCTGTCTCTCTCGTTGAACACTAATATGTGTTTTGTGTTTCAGTTGCAAAACGTAATAGCATACATTTTCCTTCATATATCTGTTTATGTAGGTGTTTTTTTTTTCTTTATGGAAAATATTGCATTTTTCTCCTTTCTCAAGGAGAATATAATGTTGGTATTCAACAGAACGAACATACCATCAGCATGAAACTGCTGTACATTCACATTGCACATATTCATTTACCAAACTACTTTAATGTATACAAAGTACATTAAACAACTCCAACTGCTTAATACATTGAGAGGGAAAAAAGGGGGAAAACGAAACATCTCCCCCCGGCCCAGATAAAATATAGTTGAATCAAGTCTGTAGTACACAAAAATAATCATAATCATAAAACTGGTTTTTATTACAGCTTCTCTTTCATTTGTTTTTTGTGTTTTTTTGACGATGAAAACATTTGTGCATTGTGCATATACAAAAGGATTTTCTTGATTCTCTTGCACTTTTTTTTCACAGTATTCGATTTTCACGGGTACATTGTACAAGTATACACAGCGAAAAACACTATTTATGCACTTCCATTTTCCAAACAAGTTAAATTTTTTTTTTTTTTGATTATTCATCAGAATCGATCGAATATTGCTTAGATTTTTCAAACGTTATAATAGAGTGATCGATTATAGCATACATTTACTGAAGTCATTTGGATGCGTGTATGCAGCAACATCCGTTTGCTGATTGTTCTAACTGAAGAACGTCGTTTGTGTTGTAAGTTGAATATAACAAAGAAAAAGGAGCATTGTGTCCTCGGTTGTTTTTGTGTGCATATGTGTAAACAGTTGAAATTGAGAAATCCAAAATGCCTCCTAAAATTTCACGATTATGAATGGAACTAGAAAGATTTGTGGCAGCAAATGATTTAACGGAACAAAAAATACTTTTCAATTAAATCATGAGTTTCAATCATGAAAAATGAAATAGCAAGAGAATGAGAGAGAGAGAATGAGAGAGAGAGAGAGAGAGAGAGAGAGAGAGAGAGAGAGAGAGAGAGAGAATGACGGATTTTTCTAAGATACGAAAATGTAACCGCTAAACTGTCGATCAAAATGCATCTTTCAATACAATCTGAGGCGGAAATTTAATATTGATAAATATGATACGTTCCCCACTTGCGAGTCTGCTATTGGCACATAGCTGCACGCGTGTGTGTTCATTCTTTTCATTTCTGCGGTTTCATTGAGCAATCCGTACAATTCACACTGAATAAGTGTATTAAAATCAGTCGAGCATGCACAAGACCCATGCATGTAGAAGGGAGAGAATTTGCACTAAGCCTGAGAATGATGATGACAATGTCGACAACCGAAAACAGAGCAATAGAGAGAGACACTCTATCGGTATGCCGGCAGCCGACAGTCGACAGTTTCAAAACCGATCAAATCCAATGAAGAAATGAAAAATTAATAGACCGTTCAGCATTTGATATTGAGTCTGGAGGTAAACAATATAATAAGCTGTCAATTTTTTTTTTTTTTTTTGGTTTTTTTGTTGTTGGTTCTACTCATGTGTGCCAGAGGACTTATACTTTCAACGGAATCATATAGTATATATACAGAGTTCTTTGGTCGGATTTTTTATGCTGTTGCCACATATTATGCGACCGAGTTACTATGGTTTAATATTTCCAAACATGCTCAACATTTCAGAAGGCACTTAATACGCTTACGCTCTAACGTATTCGGTTTCATTATGTGTGATTTCACATTTTGTTTGGCTGATTGGCCGGCTGTTGACTGGAACGTCAACCGGCAGACCAATGTAATTCGAATTTTGGATACTTGTTTATTGATTTGGATGCCAATGGCCATTGCCATTATGTTATTTGACACGTTTCAATTGCGGAGATTCATATTAATTATCTGTTGCCATTCACTTACTCTACGAATTGACTAAACGAAGGCACGGCGACACACACACACACACTTAAAAATGCGAATATTTTGATCATTATTCGAGTTATTTTTCAGATTAATCTCAGTGAACATAAGCAAGTATAATTTTCATTTGTCATCTTACAATTCATAAGATTGATTTGAATTTGTATTATTATTGGTTGATGTGGATTCTCGAAGCGACGTTGCCACAGCATTTCGATAAATGAAGCCAATTTTGTGCAGGCCTTTAAAATGCTCAAATGTCAGCATTTTATCACCACATTTGATACTTTAAACATGTTTCAAATATTCAAAACCACCCGCGCCTCCCTCTCTCTCTCTCTCTCTCACGTTGATTTGCCGTCTTTCATCTATCGTGAGCCTTGTAATGAATTTGTCTCGCCGTAGGAAATTAAAGTTTGTAATTATTTGGATTGGATGGATTGAGTTCGGTCTCTCTCTCTCTCTCTCTCTCCCAACAAATTCATCGTCCAACATCTGTCGGGGTCAATGTAATTCGAATATTACAAATGTTTCGTTGGTCGCATCGCGCATCTTCATCGATGACGAAAACAACATCGATGCTCATTTGTACTATGAACATCGGTTTTAATATTATAATTTTTTTTTTGTTCACATGCATTCAATGTGTTCAATTTGCAGTGGGCAATACACACTTTATAATATGGGTTTGGAAGAAAAAAAAAAGCATTGGTCAATATCTTTGAAAAGCCAAAGATGAATATAAAATCAAAGTTGATAGAATCATTGCATGGGAAGAGCGTGCAATTGCCAAATGGCTTAGAAATGAATTGCTTTTTGTTCGGTGTGCTTTTTTTCTCCTTTAACATATAAATAATGCTCGAGGCAAATCAAATATAAGCTTTATTTTAAATTGTGTGGCCGACCAATCAAACATATGGACCTTTTGGAAAATGTTGAGAACAATGTAAAAGAGAGCGCGAGTATGGCAAAATAATAAACAACAACAACAACCACAACGACAAAAACAACTCAAATACAAATCTAAACAGTTGAAGTTTTGTTTGGAATTTATACGGGAAAATCAAAAATCCAATGCCCCACAATTGTTTTAAATATTGAAGATCAAGACGGAGAAACCACCACGAACGATTTGAATGCCAATCACAGTTCGGGCGAACCGAATGTAAAATGAAACTACCAACACTTGCCACAAAATTCAAACGATCAAGCACAAACATTTCGCAATTGAGCATTTCGAACACATTAAATGCCGGCTTTCATTCCATGAATATAGAAATTGTGTGCACAGTATCTGTCTATTTTTGTTATTGTTGTTGTTGCTGCTGCTGCTAAGTATGGTACATATGGTTTATGAAGTGGTGCATTTTATTTCGTGGCTTTTGCATTTCTGGTGTTTTCCCAAGGCCAAAAAAAGGTTCGTTTCATTGTTTGACTGTGCAATAATAAAATGACGTATATCGAGAAAAAGGAACAAAACGCCGATCGAGAGAAACGAATGTATGCACATCACACACACAAACACATACACAGCGAATGGCGAAATACTGCATCTTGATATATGCTAGATCAATAGATAAAACGATGAATAATATAATATGAAAATGTTTGGTTCACATCAAAATAACACTTGCGCATTGTACACGCGGGCCCTGAGCCTAAAAAAAAATATGAAATCGCACTCACTCAAACTTCGGTTTCGCTGATTGTCTTGGCATATTGTGCATAAGATCATTCTATACTGTGCCAGAATTTAATCACTGAAAACTGCACACTATTTGAAGTTCAGGTTACATAAGACACGAGAACCATTTGGCAAAAGGTGAGCACTTAAGCATTTACATACGATCAACTGCAATGAAACAACAAAAATAATGCCCAGGCTTTTGTTTGGCTTCACACAAATCTACACACACACACACACACACACACACACACACACACACACACACAATTGGCAAAAACAAAACAAAAAGAAAACACGAAGCGTGTGCTCCTCTATCTGTCTAGCTAAATCTTATGGGTTTCTTTGCAACACCAATACTACATTTCACAAAGACTATGAATTTTATTTTCCAATGAAATTGAACACAATCAACTGAACAGACAAAAAAAAACACATACAACAACTTCGCTTGATATTGTTTGCTGGCGCAAATGCTCAAGTTTTCATGCACTGTGTTTTCGATCGCACAATTCTATTGATAATAGCAAAACCATTACTATTCAAAAGAATCGACTTTCAACATTTCTATCGTTTTAAGCGCAAACAGTGAGAGACGAATTAGGGACTTGCAAAATGAAGCAGTACTATTTCATTTCGAGATCTAGTGGCTTTTCGTCTCACTCTCTCTCTCTCACACACTCTGTTACTTCGTTTGCGTGAGTATCGTTTTCAATGTTTTTTTTTCCCTCTATTTCATTTTATTTATGCATTGTTCTTTTTGTTTGACAATTCTTTTGCTTTTTTTTTAATGCGGTTGTTAGTATCTGATACATCTTTTTTATACATTTATCACTTGCTTACATTTTGGTAAATCGCTCACCGATATGCACTTTACTTGTTTGCTGCTTAAGTCTGCTGCTTTTCAAAGCGAATAATTGTTCGAGTATATGCAGCATTTCAAATGTTACATTTTGAATACACACACACACACACAAACAATTAAGCCAAATAACAAATATCAAAACCGACACATCGAAATGCAAAGCGCTGAAGAACAACAAGCGAGAGAGGTAATGAGAAATACAAGAAACACACACACACACACACACCACCAGCTTCGAGATTTTCTCTGAAATTGATTATGCCTGCGAGGCGCTATAAATGAATGCACAAAAGAAAGCAATTGAAAAGCGAAAAATGTTATATTCCATAGACTTCATAACAAAAGGAAAAACAATCACACACACAAACTTCAACATAAGTTTTAATAGCTTTTCAATTGGGCAATGTGTAGCGGATTCGGGGCATTGCAACTTCGTTCGGCATGTTTGTCGTGTTTTTTTTTTGTTGCTTTCCTCTCTCTCTCTCTCTCTCATTCTCTCTGTGGAAAGACTTACTCCTCAGAATAGATCGGTTTTTATGTACGAAACAAGGCAAAAAACCACAAGTGTTTGCTGGTTTGGGTCAACGTTTTGTAGTTTAGCTAAAAAGAAATAAGAGATTGATCGGCAATTGCTATTTGATTTAAATCCCGTTTCTATTTTTTATTGCTGTTTACACCATTAGTGCGGTGTGGTGTATTAGCCAGTTTGTGTGTGTGTGTGTGTGTTTGTGTGCAAAAAAAAATCTTTCCACAAAAGGTCACTCATCTTGACATTAGATCGGAATTCAATGATTCCATTCGCCGTTTCAAATTAATGCCCACACAATATATTGAAAAGCTATTCGCATTCTCTCAATTCTTGAATTCAATGCGAAATTAAATACCCATAGACATGATAAGCCCCATTATCATAGCACATTGTTGATCTATTAAAGACATTTGATTGACTGTTTGTTGTTGTTGTTGTTGTTGTTGTTGTTGTATTCTGGGTGAAAACAATAAATAATGGCATATCATTATTAACTTAACTTCATTGTTATAAATGTGTACAATATAACATAGATACATTTGTTTTTAAAACATTGCATACAAAAATAATATTCAAATTGAAACCGTAACAAATCGTTGATTTTCTCATTGTGTATTCTATTTTTCGGGTGGTGTACATACACGGAATTTACTTTAATTGCGAACGGAGATCGCAATAATTGAAATATTTCCCCTGGTTCCATGTTTATAATAATCGCTCGCAATGGAATATTCCATCCATTCGTTCATTCCAATTTTATTACACGCCTTTTAATTAATTTCTTCGCGAACGTAATTAAATAATACCGTATCCTCTGGTGTTTTTCCTTTCATTCCATTTTATTTTTCCCAAATGCTACAAATCGTTTCTCATTTCGAACGGTGCACGCTCGTTCGCCTCGTTTGCCAATAAATCCTGTCTAGCATGCAGCAGATGTTGGTGTGCGAAGTGTAACATAAAAGTCAGAGTCATTGACGACGACGACGACGACGACGAAGACAAAGACGCGATGTGTTTTATTGAGAAAAAAAAAATCCCTTCAATAAGTCAATCGATTGCATTGGCACCTGGAGATTTTTGCGATGCATGGTAAAAATCTAATTGTGTGATTCGTTGCGTTTAAAGCACTTTTCATGTGCTCATGTTTCAAGCGCACTTCAAACACATTCATCAATTTCAATTGCTGGCCAACTGTTTGCATTTCTTTTAGTAATTTTGTTACTTCATGAAACACGTTTCTATCGTCGACGAATTCACGGAATCGATTCGTAAGGAAAGGTATTTGATTTTTTATGTTCATTTTATTACTGAGAACGTAAAAGAGATTTTGATGTGGCGATGCAAAAGGTACAGAATTGCCGCGCATATCTAAACACAAACAAATAAACATTTTCATTGATTTGGGTGATTTTAACCGAGTGGAAGATACTTTTTTCGGACAAGTTTTATCAAAGTGCCCATAAACTTGATATGATCACAACGAGCGAAGCTTGGATATTGTTTTTAGTGATAACACATTACACACTTATTTGCTATCGTATCTTAGATACTCTCAACGCTATCGATAATATAAAATGTAAATCAATTGTTCGGTGTTCGGTCCAATTCACATTCCAAATCTTCTTCGATGAATATTATCGAATGCTGTTTGCATGCTTTCCATGCCAACACCATTCTTTCGCTCGTTAGACAATTTTGTTTCACGTGTGCTGTTGTCGAATTTTTGCTCATCGTCGTTTCGGCCTTTTTTTTTGCTCAAACCGTAACAATCTCATGTCCGTTTTAATTAGTTGAAAAATTTATTGGAAAAGGTCAGAAAGTATAAAAGCGGTCAACGTATAAATTTTACGAAACGCATACGAAATATCATAGAATATTGTCATGGTGGAAATGGAAGACCATTTGACCGTGATAGAATCAAAATCCATTAAGGTAACGTGTAATGTAGCCTGGACTAAAAATATATGTAGTGGACGTGTGTACAACATTGTGTGTATGTTCGCGTGATCTGAACTGAAAACTTCACTTCACAACCGGTACAGACACATTTCTCATGTGTTTCGAGACATTGACTGCTCAGTCAACAGTCACACCGGGTTTTTGGCCAAACCTAGAACATTCTTAAGCCCCATAGGCATATTCAATTGGCGTAAACGCATGTATGCGAGAGTAAACATTTGTTGTTTGTTTGGATACTTCTTGCCATTTCAAACTGTTCACTTTCGATCTTTTGCCAGCGATTTTATGGCATGCAAATGAAACATTTCACCTCTCTGCCAAAGTCGAAGACCATGATTGGTGATGGTGCGGCCAAATAACGAACGCACACAAACCAGTTGAGGCCATCGCTATATGAAACAAACAAACAAACAAACAAACAAACAACAAAAAAAAAACTTTGCAAAGCGATAAACACGTGCAATTTTCCGGCAATACACACACTTCGATAGAATCCAAAAAAAAACAGAGCCAAAACGCTAAACTTTTCTTTCCACTCATGTCACTTTTCACTCTCATTCTCTCATCATTTTTAGTGCGGTTCAATGATTTTGATTCTTTCTGTTTTGGTTGTTTGGATCATGCAGGTAAAACCTGGTACGAGATATTGGGTTTTGAATGTGATACACGTACGTTTTTAACCGAACCCAAAAAATGAACCGATTTGCATATACCAGAACTAAAAAGAAAAAAAGTTTTGAAGGGACAGAATGTATGAAAATGAAACCAATATAGTGTGGAACACCATTGATGACATTTGGGTAACAATGTTGGCGACAACCAGCAACCGGGTGCCCAAGCACACACGCACATACACATACAGGGTACACGAGATTCCATACCAAAGTATGTGGAAACGCACTATCAACATATTTGTTCGCCAAAAAGCCGAATATGAAACGGCTAAAGAGCTAAAAGTGGCTATGAGGAAATTCTATGGCATTTGTTAATAACCATTTTGGTTTTGCAGCTAAAAAGGTGCTGGATTTTATTGGTGACCACTTTTACTGAATGTATCTTTCTCCGTGTTTTTTTTTTTTTTTTTTTCATTATTATTGAAAAAAGTAAGGAAAGTAAAGAAAAAAAAAATGTACGGTGTGTGTGTGTGTGTTTTTTGTTTGTTTGGCGCAACGTCTCTTTAAAATGGCATTCATTTGGCTTGGTAGCTGTTTGACTAGCTGGCTTGAGTCATAAGTAGGTGTTTTTCTGTTGGGGTCATAACAAACAGCTTTTTTTTTTGTTGTACAAGTGAACGTGCAAAAACCATAAATATTATACGTGAACACTTTACGGTGATAAAGTGTGCCGGATATAAAAAAAAAAGGAATTGAGTTAAAGGATCGTCGCAGCAGTAGCAACCCCATCGCAATCGCTTTGCTTGGTACGATTTGAACGTGTGTATGTTATTTTCGAAAATATGGAGCGAAAAAGAAAGCAGTAGACATGGTGGTAAACGATAAAGAAAAAAAATGCACATACAAGCAAGAGAGAGAATTTGGCACAAAAACACCAGTAAATGGCATATGTTATCACACAAAATCCACGACGTGAATTTACATACTTTTCTATTTTACCATTTTGAAGTCTTTTGAGTTTTGTACTCTATCACTCGTTCACTCCCCTCCCCCCCACCCTCTCTCTCTCTCTCTTTGTGCTCATTGCATAGAAATATTTTTCGTTTTAATACATTTAAAGCACTTAGGATGCATGCAAAATGAATATACAGTGGCAACGAATACGAATGGTACATTATGGAACAAAATATACAGAACAACTCAAATATACAGTACAGGCCAAAAAAAAAACCGAAACAGTTGAAGAAAGATTTTGAGGCGGTTATAACGTGGCCAGTATTGTTGGACAAATGCTTAGTAAATAATTTTCTGAGTGGCCCATTACAATGGCCGGATTTTGGTTCACACTCTAAAATAGAACCAATTTGGCCATGCGAAAGCTTAAAACATCAGCTGAATCAAAATTTAAAGAATTTTTTCAACCATTCCGGTTGATTTTTGGCCTGTACTGTACATTAAAACGAGTGTAAGCATGATGTTGATTCAAAGGAACACCACATATAATGGAAGAAAAAGCCACATATGCATACAAGCCACACATATCTTCACCCAGTGCGCCAAACACCATAAAAATAAGTCCAAGAACAAATATTGTTCTTCGAGTTCATACGATTGAGATTTTATCGGTTGTAAAGTTATTCCAACGGGGTATATTCTTTTGTTTTTTCTTTTTTTCCTTTTTTTTCTTCAGCCATTCTCAAGCGCTATATATTTTATCTACATTTTGTAATGTGGTGTCGTTTGGTGCGTCTCATTCCAGCAGTTTAAAAACGTTGGTGCTCAAGCAAGCGCACGCTCATGATCATTGTCAGGCAAAAGGTTACTTAAGTGAGCCGGATCAAATCATGAATAATACGCATTTATTGAAACGCTGTGGAAATTTGACGCTTTGTGTGTGTGTGTGTGTTTTTATTTCGATTTTCTTCATCATTTTTTATTTCTCCACATTGGAGCTCGTATTTTTTTTTCCATAAGTACACCCCCGCTCAAAAGTTTGGCACAGCCATAAAATGAACCATTTTCAGTGTTGTTTTGTCTTATTCACCTCAATTTTCAAACACTGTATGGCTAAATGCTGTCTTCAAAAACTGTCATCAACACTTGATATCAATACAATTTCAGATTCTGAACTTAATTTAGGGTGAATGTCTTATTAAATATAATTAAGAAAACACAGAAAAACTTCATTTTATGGGGTGCCCAAATAGACTTTTGGCCGGTAGTGTATATGAAAAAAAAATCCATTCTTTCAATTAAAGCTGTGCTCAAACGTGTTCGGTTTCCAAATCGACAACGAGAAAAAGAAACAACAACAACAACACCAAAGATCTACACTGTTCATGCGGGAAATGGATAGAATGCCATAGAAATCTCATTGGATGGGCTTTAGCCGACTTTTCTGTTTGAGCTTTTCCTCATATTGTTTTCTCAAACATTTGTGATAACATTTATGAAATTTTTGATGCCAATAAAAAAATCGGTGGTTTTTGTTTGATGTTCTAACATCACGTACAAAATTAAAGATACCCAAGTTTGCTCGTCAAAGTATTCATCCACTCAAGTTATTTTTCGTTTGAAAGAAGAGAAAGAGAGCCCCTGAGTTTGCCCATGTTGGCTATGGCATGTAATAGACCAATAGAACACACTTTTTTTTCTCTTTCTCTCTGGATCAGAATGCACTTCATGTGTAACGTCCTTGATTTTCGTTTATTCTCTTTTTTGTGTGTAGGTTTTCATTGAACTCCAGCAAATTTTTCAATGGAAACGATAAACTACAGAGAACCGAATGAATAAAATCAATGATAACCAGAGCGAACAATTCAAGTAGAGCATAAACGTGTGAAGGCAATCCGTGGATTCCATGAGCCAGTGTTTTTGTTATTGCTGTTGACTGTCTATTATGCCAAAGAATCAAATATCCCAGGCGATTGTAATTCGTGTTCTTAGATTGAGTGCAGCTTCGATGAAATAGAAAAAGAAGTGGAAAAAAAATTTAGAAAATTCATATCTTAAAAGTTCCAACGCAATCTTCGAGCTCAAGTCGAAGTGATCTCAAAATAAATAACTTGCGTTCACATCTTCGCATATTTTTCCCCTATTACGTTTGGACCGTTTCCAACTTGCATATTTAATTACTTTACCATCATTGACAAAATCGCGAGTGAGTTTGAATGAGAGAGAAAGAAAAGTGAAAAAGAGAGGAAGAAATAAGTTTTGCCGATCGCTTCACTGCTGAAAATCAACTGACACACGCACAACGCTCAACGCACAAACACATCGAACGTAATTTTATAAAATATAGATATCATGTTTTGTTATCTCTTTACGCTTGTGTGCACCGCATTATGTAATTAGCGTACGAATCACAGCGTCGAAAAATGTCTATTAATGATGAACAATCGCATACGCGGCGTCCGTAGATCTATAGATGCGTTTTGTTTTGTCTAGCACTGGAAGTGCGTTCAGTCCGCGTATAATTTTTGAACGCTTTTACGTCTGTTCAAATGTAAATGTGATATTCATTCGATTTGGTATATTGTTTGATGTGTGCTGTGTGTTACGTATAAAATGGAAATAAAAATCTCGACCGCAACCAGCAACCCGTTTTGTCGATGCTTGACAATTGTCGAGAAAAATAATTTATTTGTTTAGAAATGGGGATCCATCGGCATCGGGTTTTCCTCGCTTTTTTTTTTTGTTCCCATGCGCTACTGTTTTTGTTTGTTTGTTGGAAGCCTGTTTGATAGCCTCTATTTCCATTGAGCTTGTAGTTGGAGAGTGAAAATTTGATATTTGGTTTTTTCGATTTTCTTTTCGAAGCTGTCCCGTAGTTTTCGTTCATGCGATAAATGGCATAACTTAATGCAATACAAAAACTCAATTCAATCATTTTATTCTGCTACATTACATTGTAATGATCTTGAATGGGAGTTTAAAATATGGAATGACTAAAGTTTGAAATGATTAAATACAGAAAAAAAGTATCACTGCACAAGTTGGACGAAGGGAACACTCGACTCGTACACATTGGCATTTTTTTTTTTTTATTTTGATGTATTGCAAGAAGCCGTAGCAGCAGCAATGACCAAAACGAACGAAAGTGACTTTAAAAAAACACTAAAGATTTTTGAATGAAATTATTCTAGACTGAACTGAGTGTGTATGAAGTGAGCGCCAACCAATGAATTCCCTTCCAATTCCAGTGAAAGGAGAAAGAGAACGAGCGACTGAACTAAGTCAACAAACTGTTTTGCTGATTAATACAGTACGATCTCCGACTCCCGACATTTTTGCCATGCACAATATGCAATATCATCTATTCATTGTGCTCGGGACACTCCTGATTTGGCTGCTGTATGGCGTTATATCGTTGTTGATGCAGTCGCGTTCGATCGTGTGTGTGTGTGTGTGTGTTTTTATTTTTAAATTCTCTATCTTCTTCTTCATTTCGTTTCGTTCGTTTTGTGCCACTGCTGTATCGTCAGTGTTTGTTCGTGTCACATTGCAAACTACTGTTACTTTGGTGGCTTTGCATTGAACAAGATTGTGTGCCGTTTTGATGTGCAAATATTATGAATTTTAAATGGAAAGTAACTGGTTTCATTTCGTCAAACATAAATACCTAGGTAAATACATAGAATCGATGTGTGTGTTTTCGTTGTTGTTGTCATTGAATTGTTTGTGTTCGTTTCTTCCTTGTGGAAATTTCCACTTGATGTACGAAGACTGGCTGTGTTTGTGTGTTCATCTGTCATCCTGCCCAAGCACATCATAGCCACAGTCTGCGCAATTCAGCACTGCTTAAAACGCACAACTTGAACAGAAAAATGCAGAACCAAAATGACAAGTCTTTTTTTTCCCCCCCCGACTAATTTCTCGTATTTTCTATGCCATTTTTGTACGACGTTTTTTTATCAATACATTTCGGTTTTGCTTGCATGTTTTCATTTACTTTTATCACTCACGTTTTTTTTGTTCGCTCTTTGGCCAAAGCTGACGCAAACTGCTACCGCGGTATATACAGATTTTTCGGTTAAACGATCGTCGATGCAAAAAAAAAAAATGGTTTTGCCGCTACAGCCGTGCATGTTTTGTTTGCTTTTATGTTGTGTCATCGCACCGTGGTTGGCTGGTTCAATGGATGCGTGTTTTTTTCAGTCTCTTTCCCTCTCTCTCTCTCTCTCCATCTCTCTCTGCCATACCGATATTTATTGGTGTATTCGCGGTTTTTGACCATTCATTTTCCGCTCTTTGAAAAAAAAAAAAAATTGTTTGCCATAACCGCTTTTGTCGAACTCACTTTATTCGTTTTCTTTTGCCATTGCGGATGCAGTGGATTCTGTGCGATGGATAACAGCCACTGCATGTAAATACGCGTTGCATATAATAGAATTGAAATGTACGTTGTTGGTGCCGCACACAAGCAGCCCAGATGAGAAAGAGTGCGAACGAGATTGAACCGATTCAGGCAAATGGCCAACATAACGCTGTCATTTACAAGATTATTTGATCTATCTTAATTGACTTACTATCTGCAATACAGCATCGAAATCAATTATTTACTTTTCATTTGTATTCACTTAAATTAAAATAAATTGACTGCATTTTATAGGTTTCACTTTGCTCCCCATCTATCTTGTCCCTGTTTCACTTGGTCGGTTTCTCTCCGTGTCTCTGTGAGCGTGTGTCTGTGTCTGTTTCACACAGTACAGTAAACGTGTGCTGTGGCTGTCGTGTGGCAAGCACATGAAATTCTAAATTTTTACTGTGTTTTGATACATGTTTTCTATATCGATTTGATATTGCATGCACTATGCAATGGGGAGTGACGTAAAATGTTCGATCGATAAAATATTATAGATACATTTCTTAGACACTTGTGAGTCAGTTCAATATGGTTGAGGCAAAGAGTCCGCGGAAAAACACAGATTATATTTCCAATCCAGACGAACAACCGGACACGCAAAGCTGAACGATCGTATTGCATTGGTTAAAATATTTATCAGTTGTATGAAAAGTCGGCAAAAATTCACACACACACACAAAGAGAGAGAGAGACAGACAGACAGACAGACAGACAGACAGAGAGAGAGAGAGAGAGAGAGAGAGAGCAATGAAATGCAGAAGAGAAACCATTCACATCAATTATTCAATGAAGTATGCATTTTCGAACGAACAAAGGGGGTCCAACGAAGAAATTCAGCTTAAAACAGTTGGTCCAATGTTATTTTCAATTGGTAAAGTGATTCGTTATTTACGTATCGACATTTATCGTTCAACTCCTCCGATACATTTAATTACTTATTTAAATTTTCAATAATTATCGAAAGCGATTTGAATTCATTACGAAATCAAGAGAAACTATGGCTTTCGACGTTGTCAGTCAGTTCAGCTACGATACCCAAAATGAAACCATTCAATTCGGTGCTTGATTAATATAATCGTTTAATGTTATTACATTTTGTACACAGTGTACATTTAAATTAACAATTATCTCATTGGCCTGAATGCAATTTTCTCTGTGATGTTTGCCGCAACTTTCTGCTGCTTACAGCTCTTTATGCAATGAGAAGGTCACATTTTTGAATTTCCATTGGGTCATAAGATCACAACTTAACACATTCATTGTATTGGTTGTTAGTTGGATATTTCAAAATAACCAAATGCACACATGTTTTTCTTCTCTCTCTCTCTCTCTCTCTCTCTCTCTCTCTCCCTCTCTGCCTATCTTCATCTCTTTCAATCGATCCAGTCTCCAATAAATTCCAGCAATAATAAAATAAAACAGCCATTTGCATGTCAAACCAATTGACCAAATACGATCAAAGTAAACACACCAACAAAAAAGAACTCAGCAATTAATTTATAAATTTATCGATTATATGTGGCATGGTTTTTGCGTACTCATATATTAGTTACAAGCCACAAACGGTTCAAAATCTTATCGTTCGTGGACGATATTTGATTGGGGTTTGTAATCGACAAAAAAAAAAATAAATAAATTGAAAGTAGATCTGAAATGAAATAGCTGCGCAAATGTATCAGTTTACATAAAGAGAATAATCGTTTGAATCGTGGCTTACATGAGCGGTTTTTAGGATTTTGATAAAGCGAGACGACAACGATGGTTGGTAAAACCGCATAAACGATTTATGACCAAATGCAAGTGGCTGTTTGAATTTGCTGTTGTTTTTTTTCCATCCATTCGATTTTGAAAAGAGTGAAGATAGGAAGAGAGAGAGAGAGAGAGAGAGAGAACATTAGCAAATCGAGGGGTTTTAACATCGAGATTTCAATCGGCCGATAGAGAAGGACTTTGCACCAAAGTAAAAATTACTGCTATTTTAGTTTTTAAACCGTACCGTCGAAAAAATCGCTTGCGTGTTTTAAAGTTTTGAATTTTATTGTTCCACGTATAAATGTGTTGGTAAATGTTTTTATTGGTATTTTTGTTTCCCCGTGTAAACTACCTAACATTTCAAACGCTATTGTTCGCTTCAAAAAGAAATGATCAAGTAAATTTCTAGCTTTACGATTACGATATCCATCATTTGTTGTGGGCATGCTTTTTGTTGTTGTTGTTATTGTTTTTTTTTTTCATTCTATTAAACGGCAATTGCTCACCATTTCCACAATGTTCAACCTCAAAACCAGAAAAAGACGTTTCGAAAACAAACTCTCTTATAATGTGCCAACACGAGCCATTTTCTTCACTCGAATCAACGTGCATTCTTGTTGTTGTTGTTGTTGTACAACTCACACATGAGTTCTATCTATTCAATTTAAAGCCAACTCAAAGCACCAATCAATGATTGCTGCTCAGTGTCTAATGATCGTTTAACATTAACACGGTCATAGTTTTATTGCGCCACATAATTATGTATGGGCTCTGTACGGCATTCGAACGGGGAATTTATTTCAAATAAATCGTAAATGAACAACATTTAAAAAAGAAAAAGAAGCAAAGATGAATCTAAAGCACAAACGGAGGAAACATGAAAAATAATTATCGCGTAGTGTATTGCAACGGTGTTCAGTCAAATGGTGGAAGAGAGAAAAGAAACGTTTGCTCGCCGTTTGCAAACACTGATATGTGTCTATCGGAAGCGGTAGATTTGATTGAATTACAAAAAGGGCCGATTTTTTTTTTTCCATATTGAATTGCAACAATATTACGATTAATCTATTTATTGCAGTTTCACATGAAATTGATACTCTGTTCACACCGCAATTGGATGATTTTCATTGAAATCATGAATTGGTAATGGAATATCTTGACACTAATCGTAAAATTACTTAATTTATTAATGAGTTTGTGAATTGTTGTAGCAAAATGGATTTTAAATGCGAATTGTCGTGAAAAAAAAAGAAAAACCAAACCAACAACAGTTCCAACTGCGGTTTATTTTGTGGCGTCTGCTTTCCGATTATATACTTTGTCCTATGATTGCGACAAATGTTAATTTATTCCATTTATAGGTTAGCTGATATCAGCCATCTAAATGCATGGAATTAAATTGTACTGTGCTTGTGCGTGCGTTCGTGCGTGCGTGCGTCTGTGTGCCAATGAAGTCTTATCGAAGCGCATTTGTTTCTGTTTAATTAATCGAGTTTAAAAGAAGATGACAGTTGACAGAATGCAGAGATTTTAATGGAACTATGTAGCGTCTGATAGTCATGGCATTGTTGCCACTGGAACTACTGTGTCACTTTTCAGTTTTTACATTGTGACATGTGACATCCGTTATTTTGTGACATCTCTAGTTGGAGTTTGTTTGTCACGACGAGATTGATTTTTGCATTGCAAATGAACCCAAATGTAATGAATTTTCGCAATATAAGAGATGGAGTGAAGCGCGTACAATTTCAATTTGTTTATATTCGCCGGTGCAAATTAATAGTTAACCGATCGGTGTTTTAGTTGGTGCGCTGTATGCCCTGGTGCCAATGCATCATGATATCAACCGTGTGTGCATTTTTTATGAATGAGCATTAGCATCAGGCCCATCCAATGAGCAAATATGGTCTAATGTTTTTGTTGGATTTACCAAACATGGCTATGCCAATCTACCGTCACCTACCATCGTTTTATCCGGTTTTATCCGTCAAATGTTGAAAATGTTTTTTTGTGTTTTTTTTTTTTGGATTCTAAATGTTTGCCACATCATTGAACTGTCTATGGTAAGTGTTTGGATTAATGTTTCATATTTGAACATTCAAAAAAAAAAAAAAAAAAAAAAATGTTGATTCCCATCAAGGTTGACAAGTGAAACGCTGTTGCGTATGTATTCATAAACAGCCATTGCGCTGCTTCGCAGTTCAAATTCATTATACAGCAATGGCATTCTGTATCACGAAAACAAGCGTTTAATTTTCGACAAATTTTCAGTGGATTTCCACCTGAATCACAACTGATAATTTTATAACGGGACACTTTAAAATGGTATGCTGCTTTATGAATTTTGCATTTGATTTTCGATTCAGATCACTCCAATGTGTAATGTTGTGTTCGTGCGATGGTCATCGGTCCGAATGTAGCACAACAATGAAACCGAATTTAAAGTGTAAAGCAACACACTCAAAATGCAACCAAATTGCGTGATTGCAACGTATTTTTGGTGCATCAGAAATGAATTCGGTGGGGATTGTGTGTGTGTGTGTCTGTGTGTCTGTGCAATAGAATGCATTTTCCAGTTGAATGTTGAAAGTCTCCGAATATTTGTTCATCTCTGCCAAATGCCAATGACTGAGCACCGATAAAAATGCACACACGAAACCGGTGTTTTGTGTGCATGCACGCCATCAATTTCAAGTATCAATAAATCCCCATACCAATATTCTAATGGGTATATGCGTGTTGTACGGTGTCTATACCGTGACTTGCATTTTCGGTGTCCGTCAATCATCATCATGTCTAGTCAAAATATTCTCATCTCAATTTTGGATGGCTGTTGGAGAGAGAGAATGATCTAATCGAGATAATCGAATGGCGAAACGTTACACGTTCTGCCACACACTCTCTCTCACACACACACACACACACACACACACACACACACACACACACACACACACACACACACACACACACACACACACACACACACACACACACACACACACACACACACACACACACACACACATACATGAACATACCAAATTGGTGAATAATGCACCGCGATAATCAACCGAAAATATGAAGACATACCAGAAAATGATTTATGTGTGTTTGTTTGTGTGTGTGCAAGCGTGCGAGCTAGCGAGTGTGCGATTATGCTTGCTTGCATGTAGCCTCATCAATTTGCTATTCTGATTATCATTATTAGCTGCATTGCATTCGCTTAACGCGTTGTACAAGACTATTCATTATTAGTGTGTGTTTTTGAATTTGATCAGCCCAGCCGGTTCAGCATGGAAATGTTCCACTTCAATTTTCAATCGACAATTTTCCATTCTTGCAATAATAATGATAATATTTAAGTTATGAGATTTGAAAATTGCCGAAATTTCAAAAGCCATCGAATTCATAGGTTGACATTCGTTAGCATTATGACTTTGATGATTTAGCCGAATATATCGGATGTGGTGGGTGGTGGGTGTGTGGGATGCAATCCATTCAAATATGTATCTGGAAAAGTGGTGAAACACCATCCACAACAGACAGGAAGCCAAATTAGATGCATTAGCAATCACCGATTCATGCAGGGATCTCAATGAATGCATACCAACATCCAGTGGAATTCAATAATAAAAGTCACACTCGAGCTCACTTATGACAGTATAAATACACACACACACACACACACACAAAAACATTTGCTCATTTTCATATTCAAATCAATCAAAAACTCCTAAAATTTAGAGCTGCACATAAAATAAGTGATTTTATGAATTTATTTTGGGAAAGTTCAATTAATTATTGAAAAATTCATGGATTCATTTTCATATGCATGGCAAAAGTGGCTTTTAACTGAGAAGATTTTCAGTAGAAAACAATAGAAACTGTTGTATTCACACACACACATACACACACACACACACATAAGTGCATGGGGCGCTCGAAATCCGCATGGATAATAATATCAACCGGGATGAGCCGTTCACAATATTACAAAACCGACAAATACGATTTCATAGTAATTAGTAAAATTGTTGAAATGCATAACCAACATAGATTGAGTCTGTGTAGATTAGCTGCAATTGGAATGCTACCACTTTTCACACATACACACAGCTAAAATGCGAATTTACAATTTTAATCTCAAGTTTTGCCAGTTCTTCCGTATTTATACATCTCGTCTGTGAAAATACTCTCACAGTCAAGGGCATCAACAGAGAAATCCAGGCGGCAAACATTCATTCCAATTTGACCTGACAATAAGAGAGAAAACGAGCAAAAGGCATTTTCGCAGCCCACCCCCCCCAAGGAGTTGAGCAAATGAAATTGAATCGATACACACTGGAATAGCATTTGAGCATGAAACAATTACATTAAATGCATCAGTTTCGGTTGTTCTATTTTTGCAAAATGGTGCAAACAATATTGAAATTGGCTTGATTCCGGTGAAAAGCATTAAAATCATTCGGTTGCTGTCAAAATTCAAAATTCGAAATGGATATTCGCTGTACAAACCGGTTCAGATGCTGGCAAACACAGTTTGTGCTTATTTTTGGCGCGAACAAATTTTGCGAATTTTTGAAAACACTTTGTTATGATTCAGTCGTTCATTGCAAATGGATTGATCACATCTGATTAAATGTATTAAGAAGAGTTCCTGAATATCCAAGACAAAAAACAAAGAAAAAATTACCGTGAGCATCGATGCGAGGTGTGTAGAGAAACAGCAACTTCATCAAAGTAAAAAGCATACGTTTTGTACGTGCATCAACATGCAGAGAATCTACATGCCGTTAAAGGGAAGTACATCTTTTTACGGTACAAATGAAAATAATATACATTGTGGCCCAATATCCCGAATGCATATCGATGGTATTGTAGTATTTTTGATTATATCATATGAACATGTTCTTATGTTGCCATTCGAGGGTTTTCTGTGAGAAACCATTTTATATGTTCGATTTTATGTTTTATTTTTGGATGATTGTATCGTTAGTTACGTTCATTTGATTGGTGGATTCTTTTAAGCAGCTTGGATTCGATAAAAGCTATTTCCTATTGAATGATGAACAGGATATTCGCATTCCTGTGAAACATTTTCGAAGGGTTTCAATTCTTTAATTCCAACATTGAATTCAAATCACTCTGTCATCACGTTACATCTAGTCACTACGTAACACACATTATGCAATTCATTCCGGTAAATAGGATGAGTAACGGGCTAACGTCCAACTACGAGGATTCCAAGGTTGTATGTATTTGTGTGTGTGTGTGTATTTGGATCAAATGAAACATATTTTATGTGCACAATGGCTTTTGCATTCAAGTGATTCGGCTAAAAGTTTTATAGTTAGAACAGTGGGAATTGAATTTTATGCATGCAATTTTATTTCATTCTTTCGATTTGTTTTAGTTTTTAGCATTGAGTTTTTGTTGTTGGCATTCTCCGTGTCTTTGCAATGGCATTGTTGCCATCACAACTGCCGGTTGAGAGATGGTTGAATGGCTGGGCATGGTTTGCTGTGTGTGTATGTGTGCTTTCCATTTTTTCAATGCAACAACAACAACACACACACACACACAAAACACAGAAAAACGAATACTCGTTCTCATTTTACTCGGTTTTGGACTTTATTTAACTGGTGTGACGTATGTGCAGTTTTGTTTTATGAATAATTTCCCAGGGATGCTCTTCGAAACTGAAGTTGAAATTGAAATGAAAATTATTCCGAAATAAATCAAACCGATAATGTTGATGGTGATGGTGATGGTGATGGTGTGGCGCGCAGACAAAGATGATGAAAGGTTTCATTTTGAGGATTCAGTTTGTCTGTATGTTTCTTTTGTTGTTTTGGTGCCCTTTTTCTTTTACTCTGTCGTTCCTTTCTGTTCTTGTTTATTTTTATTTTTCGGTTGATCAAAATGATACACACACACACACATACAACCATTTAGATGCCTCAAGTATGAAACTATTTTCCATGTTTCCTTACATATTCGATTGCAAAATGGCATTTTCATTCGGTGCAATGTACTTGCTCATGCCATTCCATTTGCTCATCTCCGCATTTATTTTCAATGTTGAATTTAAGGCGAGAATAATTTACATAAATTTGTTATTCGTGGTATGCCAGCATACAGACTGAATAACATTACCATGAATTTCATCTAGTTTTAAGTATATTTTATTTCATATGTATGCATCGACTCCGAAATGTGCATGTACGATGCTGCAACCGAGTTCGACGAAATCGAACGAAAGACGAAGACCAACAATAAAAAGAAAAAAAAAAGAAAAACAAACAAACACATACACACACACACACACACACACACACACACACACACACACACACACACACACACACAAATAGAATGAACGGAACGCAAGCACGTGCATCGGGCACACCGAATGTGGAAAATATAAAGAAGAGGTTTGTCTGGTTGAACGATTGCACCAGTGACAAGTTAAGTATTTGTGTGCATGTGCTGATTTAAATATTTCAAGTCATTTCGATGAAACTACTTTTTACGCAACGAACAAACTTTTCCAATGATTTGACAGATATCATTGAACTGGATAAAATCGGTGTACATATCGGGCGGGAAGAGGGAGGACTGCTTTTTGGTTTTTGGCCATAGTTCCAATTGTTGGTGAATGTCATTCTAGAATTTGATTGAAATCCGTTAAAATGAGCTCATTTCCAAATTTATAATTGGTGACCCGTACTGATGAGTTTACACACATTGAAATCGATTTACATGAATAAATTTTACGGTGACGGAGTGGATAGAGTATACGAAACTTTCGATAAATGCTTTGCCGATGAGTGGCAAAAGTTAGTTTTGCAAACAAATTGCATAATGCATGAAAAAGTGTATGTGGTTTTCCTGAGAATTTGTAAGCTTACTCGCTAGCTTGCCGCACCACACCGCACACACACACACACAAAAAAAAGCCAAAGATCTATGTTCAAAGGCCAAAAAAAATGAAACACACCTGAACGTGTTTCATGTCACTTTTCAAAGTGTTTGTCCGTGTCTCTCGCAAACAATTTATCTCGAAAAAGTTGTCTGAGTTTGTGACGGAACCAAGGGAGTTAGAGTCGCACGAAGAATGTGGCTGCTGTTGTCGTTGATCGCGATACGAATTACACCATGGATAAAAGATTCAAATCAATCCGAAACACTTTTGCCATTCGGTTAGGCATCAACGTGGAGCATTTACAAAACACACACACACACACACACATCCTATATGCGCTTATCGTATTATGTGTTGTTGGAATCGGCCAGACAATTTAGCGTAGGAAACTTTGCATAATGAATATGATCTAGGGTCGTATACATCAGTATCTGAACCTGTGATTGACCACCTACTGAGAAACAACGGAAGCATTGACCAACCGAAATGCTATATTCAGATACACTATCCTCTGGTACGTGTGTGTGCCTGTGTATGTGTGTCTTTGCATATAATCACCACTAGCATCGGCGTGAAACGGTCGTTATGTAACTTTTAATTGTTGTTATACACTTTTCAAGTACATGTAGAGAGCGAAAGCTTCAAATGTCTAGCCCAATATTTTGTCTCGTTTCAGAGGAAAATGGACAAAACGAGAAAACCATCCTGAAGACCGAAGGTAGGCAACATATATTTTGTGTATTCACTTAACAGAGCAGTCATTGTAGCATGTGCACTGATAGTCAAATGTACGCATTTGTTGCCTCATATTTAACTTAAGGCACACACAATCACACAAACTCTTTCGCTCTTCATCTCTCTCTCTCTCTCTCTCTCTCACTCGCTATCTTTTTCGTTTTGACCAACTGTTTTTCTATGATTCTTTTACGGTTGCCGTTTAGTTCGTCCGTCATACACATTGTTTGAATGCAAATTGAATTTTTGGTTTTATTCACAATGAAAAAAAAAAAAAATGAAAAGTACTCGATGTACTTGGCGAACACTCAGACAACTGTTTGAATTTTATTTGTTTTCATCTCATTTCTTTGCATGCGCATACTTATCCGCTGTTATTCTATAGTTGCAGCTTGTTACTGCTGTTATTTATATTTGGATTTTTCTTTTACACTCGTTCCTTGCTCGGTCTCTGTTGGTTTTTTTTTTTTTTTTTTTTTTTTTTTTTTAAATTTTTGTTCGGTTGTAAATTCTGTTGTTTGTTAGTTGGGTGGTAGTTTGTCGTTTTTCGCTAAAATCCTGTGTGTTTGCGGCTTAACCAGTGTTCAACATTTTCAATTTTATTTGTGATTAAAATGCTGCAATGAAATGCCAAATACTTATGCAAATTAAAATATATGAACGAGGTCCGTCGTTTCGTACAGCTTTGGATTTGGTCGTTCAACAGTTTTTATTCTTTTGTTGTTGCGTTTGCATTTGGGTTGAGTGTATGGTTGTTGTTGTTGTTGTTGTTGTTATTCCTTGTTTTTCGTTTTCATTCATCTTCCCCTGTTACACAGGCATTTATTGTCTGTGTTGTTCGAGTTAACTCTCACAATTTGGATATAAATGAATGCCTCATGTGCTTGCATGTCGTTCACTCGCTCTTTCTTATCTCAAGTGCATAAGCATTTAATGCTAAAGAATGTGTTTGTGTGTGTGTGTGTGTTTGCGAGTTTATTTGTATGTGGAGTTTTATATTTCAGTGCGCTTCGCGCCTTCTGCTTTGAAATTAATGTGCTGCTACTCTCGCAACCTTACTCGACATCGAGGCCGTACAAATGAATTTCGCACGAAATGGGAAACCCATGAAAAATGGATGAAGTCTATTTTTTTGCATTGGGTTTTTCGTCCCGTTTTACTTCTACATTGACTCTATGTGTGTGTGTGAGTTTTTTTTTTCTCTGTACTGTTTTGCACCATTTTAACCGTTCTCTGTATGTTTTCATCCCATGTTCATTCATATTTGTCAAAAGTGGTTAATTATAAATTAATGTGATTAAGCTGAAAATGGTGAGTCCTTTTAGGTGTGTGCTCATTCGAATAAAGTGGCATGTTGATTTCGCGCGCGCGTTCAACTTCTCACACACACAATATGTTTTTAATGTTGAAAGCGAACTGAAAGTACTCTTAAACCCACTGTCCAGTCCCATTTCCACCCCAGTGCCCCCCCACCGCATCCAAGAACCAAACAACTTGCCAGTCCCCCCATTCCCCTGGATGTTTACCTAAAATTCAAGCCCCAAATTTCCACTGTGTAGTTTTGTGATGATATTTAAAGATAATAAAATTTTTTTATTAATGACTCCAACCCCACCCAAATTCAAATAAGGATATCTCCACCCCCGTAAAAACCCCGATTCCCCACCCCGAAGCCCCACACCCAATGGCCCCACCAGGCGTCGCACCAAAACCGCTCATGGCTTACGCAAAACCGTTCACAAAATTGGCCCACTAAATCAACTCGCCAAAACAAACAAAAATATCCATAGGTTATCTTAAATATCAACCCCAAAACACTCTAACATGCAATCCAGAGTAGAGCCAACAAAAGCGTCCCAACAAAGGACCCCTCGCATCCCCCAAGTCCCATCCCACCCAGATCCTCTTCACCCACCTCCCCAAAAAAAATCTTCCCGTACATCCCCCTACACTCTCCACCATACCCCACGTTCACCCAAACCTACCAAGCCTACGACCCAAATATCACATGACAAAAAGCAACCACATACACAGACCCCCCCAAACCCACTCACCCCACCCCCCCCCGCCCCAATTAACTTAACCAGCCCAAAATCGCCAACCCCACATCCCCAAGGTAGCTGTGCTGACCAAAAACCACTCTAACCAAACCCCCCAAACGTCCCAAATCCAATCGCCCCCAAGGCCCCCCCAAGCCGTACCATCCATAACCCCACACCACACCATAATGTCCAAACAAAAACAAAAAACAAAAAAATAAAAACCCCACCCTCGCGCTTCCCCCCCCTTGCCCTACCACTAATCCCAAACCTTTTCCATTGTCCCAACACACGTACAACCACAACACACCCCGTCACCCCCTCAGACAACCGATATTAATCATAGAATTGCGACACCGCACCTATAAAAGCATGCAGCCGGACCGAGTGCTAGCAAGGCACGCTTCGAACACTCCACACGGAGATCCGCCCACACAGACCCCAGTAACATAACCGGAACACAGCAACCTAACAAAATCAATTCCGATCACGCCCCCACGCTACATGGACCGTTTTGGCACATACACGGTGAATACACCCAACCCCAACCCCACCCCACCAGGCCCTGTCATTAAGTCAAATGCCAGTCCATCTCCTACTCTACAGTCCTCCCACGCGTGCCATCCTAACCCCCATTCCCCACCCCCCATGCTCAATACCACTAAAATTCCTAATTCCACAAACCCCACCCCCCCACCTCATCAATCAACCTCATAAGTGTCTTCTGCTATCCTGCTGCCCCATACAACCCAGGACCACCCTGCCCCACACACCCGAACATGAGGAGACCAAAACCTTAACCCATACCTGTCCCAATATCATCACAACTCCAAGTAACAAAACCCATCAATACCAACATATTAATAAGCACCAGTGCATCTAACCTTGCAAATAGCTTACCCCAATATGCATGAAATACCCCTGCATCCACTCTCCTAACCTAGCACAATCTCCAAAAGCCATACGCATAAGAAGTAAAAGTCAGCACAACTATCACACAAACCAACACCTAACTAACCCGCGTAACACTAAGATATCACACACAACAACAACACCGGTCCCTTTTGTTAAAACGTGACCACCTGTAGGAGGCGTGCCCATAGAGAGATTACACACGACTAGAAATCGCGTTGAAAGTTCGTTTATTGATTGTGAGAATATTGTGCAAAACAAACAGCGACATTCAATAGGCAAAGACTTAAATCTCTTTGCAGCTGGAATCCTCAATATTGACGCCAATGCATTAAACGAGCAGTAGCAAAAAACATAATGACAATCATTTAAAATAAAATGCTATATCATCACAATTTCATGAATTTAAATGATTTTGTTCTCCTCATTTCGTGTGTGTGTGTGTGTTGGACATTGAATAAAGTTGCGCGTCATCGGCAACATCTTAGCTAGCATCTTAGTGTGGTATTTTAATTGCAACTTCAAAACTATTAAATCGTTTTGTTGTTGCCATTTTTAACGTCATTCCCTAGTGCGCTTTTATTCCGGCTAGTCCAGTCAAAGCCAACCAGCCCGTTCTCGTATTTTATGTGAATGTTATTGGATTCAACGACGAGACCAGTACAGACGTTTTTGCGTGCACCGTAATAGATTTTAAGTATGCTTAATGTTCTGTACCATGTTGACTATTGTCGTCTTTTAGTGTCGATTTCGAAGTGTTGTGCACGTTCCGGAGCTCAACAATGATGGTTTCGCAAACAAAGACCACAGGATATCGTGTATCGTGTATATATAGTATACTATATATTTCCTCAGTCCATTAAATTTCAACGATTATTTTGTGTGCTTTTTTATTGAAAAAAAAAAGAAAAGAAAAAGAAATTCGACTTGATATGATATTAGAAATGATTTAACTTTCAATTTGTTGCATTGTGGCGCAATTAAAATGGCGAAATGTGTTCATATTACTCGATGAATTACAGCCGACCAAGTGGCATAGTTGAAGTTCATAATTGTTTAACTTAACAATTTTTTTTTTTTAGTGGATCGATTGAAAGTGGTTTACATTTACAGTTGAATAAAAGTCCAGAGCACAAAGTCAGACGAATGGATGAAGTGTCCTATTTTACAGTTTCTCTATACTTGGTCATACGTTCCTCAAAAAAGTTTATTATTTATCGCTTCAATTGATTGAAATTTCAATGGTTCAGCTTGTACAAAAGAATTTCCATTTGTTTCACTCTCTGGAATGCATTTAGAGTGAAATGGGTTGAAAAAAGAACCCAAGAAAAAAGAATGTATGGCCGATTTGAATAGTGTGCCCCATTTGTGCACGTTAATTTACATCATCGTAAAAGGATTCGCCATGTGTGCAGTGATAGAATTTTATTGGCATTTACCGGTGTTGCGACACCAAATAGCAAAATGTGTTTTTAGTTTTCCAAAAAAAAAAAAAAAAAACACACACACACACACAGGAACTTTTGTGAAGAAAACTTAACACACAGTTCAGGTGTTCATGCAGATGAACGTAACAACTGCAGTTT